>JAPVLO010000085.1:4200000-4603658 GCA_027257055.1 Cephalopachus bancanus | reverse complement strand
CCAAAAAAGTTCTCAGCAAAAACAAAACAAACAAACAAAGAAACAAACAAAAACAAAGCTGGAGGTATCACATTCCCAGACTAAACTTTTTAATAAAGCTACAATAATCAAAACAGCCTGGTATTGGTACAAGAACAGGCATATAGACCAATGGAATAGAATTGAGATTCCAGAAGCAGTAACTCAATTTCTCAACCAACTCATCTTCGACAAAGCCTCCATCACCAACCACTGGGAAGAGGAGAACCTATTCAGTAAATGGTGCTGGGAAAACTGACTGAACACATGCAGAAGATTGAAACTGGACCCCTACCTCTCTCCATACACAAAAATCAACTCTAAATGGATCAGACACCTAAACATAAAACTTCAAACAACGTAAAACTTCAGACATTTTCAAACAATTAGAAAACGCAGGAGACATTCTTATGGAAACTGGAACTGGCAGCCAATTCCTGATCAAAACCCCAAGTGCCCATCCCATAAAAGATAGACAAGTGGAACCTTATCAAACTGTCAAGCTTCTGCAAAGCCAAAGAAACCAGAAGAGCAGGGAGACAGCCCACAGACTGAAAAAAAATATTTGCCAAGTCTATGTCTGACAAAGGAATAACATCTAGGATATACAAAGAACTCAAATGTGCTGAAAAGGAAAAAACAAACAGCCCCATTACAAAGTGGGCAAAAGATGTGAATAGACAGTTCTCAAAAGAAGGCATACAAGCAGCCACCAGATACATGAAAAAATGTTCACCTTCACTAGGTATCAAAGAAATGCAAATTAAAACTAAACTGAGATACCACCTAACTCTAGTAAGAATGGCCATCATCAATAACTCAAAAATAATAGATGCTGGAGAGGATGTGGTGAAAAGGGAACACTTCTACACTGTTGATGGGAGTGTAAACTAGTACAGTCTCTATGGAAAACTGTGCTGATTCCTAAAAGTTCTAAAAATTGACCTTCCATATGACCCCACAATCCCCCTATGAGGAATATACCTGGAAGAACTCAAATCATTCTATAAAAAAGATACCTGCACACATATGTTTATCGCAGCATTGTTCACAATAGCAAGAACATGTAACTAACCATGCTGCCCATCAAAAGAGGACTGGATTAAAAAAATGTGGTACATATACACAATGGAATATTACGCAGCCATAAAGAAGAACAAAACCATGAATTGCACAGCAACTGGATGGACTTAGAGTTTGTAATATTGAGTGATCTTTCACGGAAACAAAGAACTAATATCACATGTTCTCACTCATAAGTGAACCTTGAACAACTATCGTAATATGATAAGAACTGACAGTAGTGGGAAACTGTGGGAATGTGGGGGAGTGGGGAGGTGAGATTGGCCTTAGAGGGAAACTGCTTGGGGAATGGGGAGCACACCTCATCAACAAGGGTACCTGCACAATGAGTATCTGTATCCTGACCCTGAATTGTACTCCACAATCTTAAAATTAAAAATTTAAATTTTAAAAAAAATAAAGAAATAGAGGAAACAAAGATGACAACATTTTTGTCCTGACCAATTGGATAAATAAAAGTGCTATTTATTGCATGGAAATGCAAGGTTAAAAGAAATTTTTTTTTTTACTGAAACTTCACTTTTGGGAAGTCACAATAAAGGAATTTCACTTTTAGGAAGTCACAATAAAGGAATAATTTGAGATAAGCCCAACAAATATTTATGTACAAAGATAAGTACTGCAGCGTTATTTACAATGTGAAAGTATGGAACTTTTAAACAAACAGAAATAATAAATAAGTACTGTGAATTGCTCATTTTTTGAATGTGTTAGACTACATGATTAGTGCTGTGTGTAGATTTTCTCGTTTCTACCTAGGTTCATATGATGTGTTATTAGTGTTGTTTGTTAATTTACCCACCACTGTGTGTACTGTAGACCAGATTTTCCTTGTGGAGCTTGCCTTTCAACATGTGTGGATGCCATGTGATTTGAGAGAACTGGTCATATTTATGTCTCTAGAAAGCACCCAGATTGTCTTGCCAGTTAGTTGTTCTATAGCACCCTTAATTGGTTAGGGAAGTACATATCACTTTATTGGCCCAAGCAAAAATAAACCTCAGAATTTTTTATTTATGGTCAAAGCAGAAATTCTCATTTCCCCTTAGCTATCACTGTTATTTGGTTCTGACTTTTCTGCTCATTCTTCTTCTCTCTCTCTTCCACTCTCTCCCAGAGCAGTAGGAAAAGAAAGCATGCATCTTGAGAACATATTTTAAGTGTTCTGGAATGAACACATATTAATTTAATCTCTAGAAAAATCATCAAAAGATGTTTACTACTTATTTTTCATTAAATACTGACTCCAGGAAAAGTTGTTTTATTAGTAGGGGAGAAAATGAAAACAAACAAACAAAAAGAACAAAAAACAAAATTACAATCACTTACTCATATATTTTATTATATCAAAGGTATCACAAAAAATCTTGAGAATAGAGAATAGGAAATTTCTCAATAGGAGGAAGTGGACAAAAAGCTAATATTACAGAAAATAAACACATGCAAATGAAAAAACACTATGAGTCAATTTTTAAAATATTTTAATTCAATTTTCCTATTGAAAGAATATAAATTTTAAAAACACGAATATCCACAGTATTGGAAGATGGCAGTGAGATTTGCACAGTTTTTCTCTGCTCTGGACATATAATTTGATCAATTTTCTGGGAAAATTATTGTAATTATATAGACTTTCAGCCAATAATTTTCATTCTCTGTAGTCTCCATAATCAGCTTAAATAACAATTGAAATGAATATAACAGCAAAAATACATTATACACTTAGAATATGTCATTCAATAATTTAAGTATATCACAAACTTTCAAATAATTTGTTTCTCAAAACAGCATCATGCTAGATTGATTGTACAGATGAGGAGACTGAGGCACATTCTGTCAAGGCGACGTAGTTTTGGGACGAGGTTTAGAGCACTTGCCAGACCAAATACAGTAATGAAACTTTAGTCATTATGTTACTCTGCTTCAAGTCTACTCATTACAATGTTTTCTAGATCGCAAAAAAAAAATATGAGAATCTCTTAAATGTGGAATGTTAGAAGGGACAAAAAGATGTTCTAGTCATATGGCGGCATGTTAGGCCAACATAAAGTATTCATTTGATGACTTATTTAATGATTTAAGAATATACTTGCACTGTAAATGAAAAAAAGGTAAGAAACAAAATTGTGTGTTATCTTAGTTCATTTCTGTTGCTAGAAAGGAATACCTGAGACTGGATAACTTATAAAGAAAAAGGATTTCTTTGGCTCACAATTCTGTAGGCTGTACAAGAAGCATGACACCTGTATCTGCTTCTGCTGAATCTCATGATAGAAGATGAAGTGGACCCAGCATGTGCAGAGGTGGCGTGGTGAGAGAGGAGGCAAGAGAAGGAGAGGAAGGAGATGCCAGGTTCTTTATGTATTTTTACCTTTGAGTTGGAGTCTCTCTGTTGATGGGGCTGGAGTGCAGTGGCATGATCACAGCTCACCATGGCCTCAACCTACTGGGCTCAGTTATCCTTCCTCCTCAGTCTTCCAAGTAGCTGGGAGTACAGATGTGTGTTACCACACACAGCTAAATTTTATATATACATCCATACATATATATGTGTGTGTGTGTGTGTTTTGTAAGGACGAGGTCTCGCTATGTTGCTTAGGTTGTTCACGAACTCCTGGGCCCAAACAACTCTTTTGTCTGGGCCTTTTTTTGCAACGCGCTTTCTTGGGACCTAATAGAGGGAGAACTTGCTCATTACGCCAGGATGACACCAAGCTGTTCATGTGGGATCCACCCCCATGACCCAAACACCTCCTATTAGCCACCACAATCAACATTGGGGATCACATTTCAATATGAGATTTGGATGGTCAAATGTCTGAACTATAGCATATTTGTAATACAATCCTAGTTTTAAAAAAAGACTGGTTGGAAGATATCTAAATAGTATATTTTATTTTATCTTAATATAGAAAACTTTTTATTTTCTTTTTATAACTTTTTAAATTTCTTAGTTTCCTATATGGAATACACATACATACACACATATATATTCACTTCCTTTAAACACTGCTGGTATTGGTATTCTTTTCTTTAGTCAGATTTATTTTTTTCCTTAAATTCCTATTGCATTAAAAAAGTTCCTCTACCCTGGTAATAATTTCTTCCTACTATATGTCACTCATTAGCTCAAATACATTTTTACACAGGGACCAATTGTCACAACTTTAGATCCATCTTGGTGCCTACACTGTGTTTTCTATAAAAGTTCCTTCATTTTGAGAGGTCAGAGTTTGTGGAGTTAATAATCAACAAGGTACCTGCATAATGAACATTTGTATACCTAATCCTAAATTGTACTCCACATCTTAAAAAAAAAAAAAAACAGAACAAAGACTTTTCCATATCCTATAAAGACTGAAACATATAATAACCAAAAGTTTCATGGAAAGTGACTTGTGTTTTTCACTGATTTTTAGCAAAAACAGTGAATGACTTGACAATTTTCTCTTACTTTTTCTAATTAGGAAAATTTTCTTCCAGTGACAGCTTCTGCTAAAAGTTTCATGCCAAATGTAGAAAAACGAACTGATTGAATTTGTTTTAAAATTGGTAAATTTAAAATTGTATGTGTTCTGAAGTGTTTGTCACGTCTCATCCACTCTCACTTTTTTTTTTTTCCATTACCTTAATGAGAGCTGAAAGTAGAGAATTTAGAATGTATACAGAAAAACAATAGGTGACGTGCATTTTTGGTCCTAACTGTTATCTCTGGAAATACAAAAGCTCAGGACCAGAGTTATCTTTGTTTGGTTGTATTCCTATGTCAATTAAATTTTAAGGACCTTTTCAGTTTTGCATCTTATAAATATGAATGCCTCTAGTCTATTTCTATTTGTATCACCATCTAACCAAAACACACAAATACCTAAGAACTAATCTGATTATCTTACCTCCTCCCTTCCAGGTCTCTTTAGAACAACATTGGCAACATGATCTAAACATGTCTAATTGCACCACTTCCCTATTTTATCATACTTCTCTCACCTGTAAGGTCAAATCTAAATTCCATAGCATGGCATTCAGGAGCCTCCTGATGTGGCCTCACCTTCACCTTAAAGTTTTACACAAAACAGTCTTCAATAATCGTTCTGGTTTCAAATCATATATACTAGCAAGTTGCATCTCCTTGACGGTGGCTTGTTCTTTCTGTTTCCTGTGCCTTTGCTTGTGATGTTCCCACTGTCTACCATGGCCTGCCCAAACTTCCTCGCTGAACAGCTTCTGTGAACTGAAGTTTAACAGGTCTTATCTCTTTTAGGAAGACTTTTCTGAACTTTCTCTCTGTTTCTGCAGCACCTGACCTTGCTATTAACTAATCCTTCTCACATTGACACATGCAACGGAAGACATTTATTTTGCTCTCAGTGACTAATACTTGTGATTGGGCATTCAGTAAGTGTTTAGAGAATATTGGTTTAATTACTAAATTACTTTCCCAATTTTATTTTCTTTAGAGCATAGGAGTATAGTTATGACTACATGTATGCTACTGCCTTAATAATAAGACTAGAACACACAAGAAATGATTGTCTCAAGTAACTTAAGACAATCATCACAAGTCATCTTGTCTGTACCTTTTGCTTAGAACATTGGGGTGAAAACATTTGTGATAAACATCTCAAATGTTAAGGCATTTGAACTTTATCCATTTGGTAATATGGCCGGATTTCTTGTTAGAGAAATTATGACTGACTAGGGTTGGATGGAGTGTTAACTGGGAGAGAAGACAAAATGGAGTTTGTTATATTAAGTAGAATTGAATTTATTTTGATTTTACCACATGTAGGTGGTAAGGGATTAATAGTGCCAGGTTTCTGAGGTGAGCAATGAGAGTGAGAATTGTGCTATTTATTTAAGTAAAGTCACAGGAGAAAAATGAAAAAAAAAATCAGAGTTAAAGATTCAATTTTTATATTTTGAACTTAGGTGACTATAGTCGATAAAAATATCAAGGAAACCTAGTTTTCACAACATTTTGCAAAATGTATCGAATACTGTTAAATTCTTGCATGTAAATAAAGAGAAAAATTATTTTGATAACCTTTTCAAATCATGATATGATGGTCTGCACTCCATATGATGACAAGCTGAAATATAGTTTGGGCTGATTTATTTGTTTAGCCTGGTTTTCTTGTTCATGGAATATTTAAAGATACAGATGTTGCGTTAACAAATTGAAGCATCTAGTCATATTACAATCATAATAATGTTTTTCTTAAACTAGTATTGTTGGGGGGGAAATGGAGGTTTTAGAAAAGAAATGATTGATTTCATTTAATTTTATATACATCTGCAAATTGCATGAGGATGTGTACTAAATTGTGGCAAAACAGTATCACATTGAGTGTATTATGTTCATACTAAAACTTTAAAACCATTTGAATTGGAAATCAGGTTTTTACATTTTAAAATAAAAATATGTTCAAAAGAGCAATTCATAAGCCAATCTCAATTTTTGGAAAGAATGCTCTTTCTATGCACAATGTAATCATATCAGACGTAGAATAAGAGAGCCCATTTGGAGTATATGTCATTTTTCTGCAAGAAGAAAGACAGAAGTAGGCACAAGTTTGTTCTTGTGTTTTGACGTGGATATTTTTGTGCTTTCTTTATTCTGTCACATTGCATAAAATATGCTAGCCTGAAAAGTATTTCCTGCAGGAAGACTGGATTTCAATCAATTCGAGATAGATATAAAAACTATGGGGATGAAAGCCGAATTCGACCATTTTAAGGAAAACTTTTTTAAAAAAATAAAATTATGGAATGGGACTCATTGACAAGTTTTGTTAGGAGTTATATATCTTGGGTGATTTTGCTTAATTTCTGTTTATAAGACCAATATTTGCCACAAGACAAATGGAAGATTTACTATTATCCTTTAAAAAAGTATTTTCCCTTTTCTGTCATCTAAGACAAACAGGAAAAACATGATCTAGTAAATCACTCTGGAAATTGTGGCATAGTTTCACAGTTACCTCGTTAGATATGCAGCCTTTACATTCTGCAGAAAGATGTCATGAATTGGATCATTCATGCACAATGAATGCTAAGAGAATGTCATTTGACTTAATAAATAACACATCAATGGATAGGCAAAATGAGTGATGACTAGATGTTTTTCATTAAAAGTATAAAAATCTATAAATTGCCTTAAATATTCTGTGGTAATATTTTAATTTAAAATTGTTGCCTTCTGTTGATGCTGCTGATCTTTCTATAACCCCTCGCTGTAAGTGCTGCAGTTCAAACCCACAGAATTTCGGATGCCAATCTTTGCATTTCTTTACCTAATAGATTTTTTAGCCACCAGAGACCATTTTACCAACCAAAGCAGTCTGGAAGTGTGAGGGAATGAATGCCCCTGCGAGCAGCCCTCAACTCTAGTGAGAGTTGGTGTATAGATACCCTAGCTCTCATTCTTCTGGTGAGAAATATCTGAGGGGTGCATTCTACACTGGAAGTCTGATTTTTTCCTACCAGCCCACTGCAGTTGCCAACAGTGCTAACAGGTCTGATAACACCCTCTGTGTCGATAAGAGGGCTTTCACACTTTGGCTTACTTCTTTTCTCCCTGCTATTGCTTCCTGGAATCATCTTCCAACTAAACTGCTTGCACTTGAGTTATTGAATTATTACCTCAGGGTTTGCTCATGGGGCAGCCTAAAATAAGATCCCCTTTTTTGTTCCCTCTAAAGTTATGTTAGAAAATGAAAAAGAATAGGATGAATAAGTAGATAAATGGGCTTCTAAAAAAGATTGTGCCTAAGATGGAAAAAGATAATTTTCAAAATATTAAGATAGCTTAGGTGAAACAAAGAGGAAGGCAAAATAGTATTTGAGATTTGTCTTTTATTTAAGAAAGTCAGAAATATAGATCTGGCATCACCAGTGTCAACATCAGGGAGTTTGTATTAAAGTCAGGATGGGAAGCAGGACAAAAGAGAAAAGAGATCGTTTAACCATTTTGCATGAAAAAATAAAAAGAAAAGATAAAGAAAGCTCTTTTTTTGGTGTTTTGGCAAGAAGAGAAGATATTATCCTGTGAATTGTTTTGCTATTAATTGAATTGATGTCAGAGGTGATGACCGAATTAAGGGAAGACATAATTTGTGCTGTCACATCTACCTGAAAGGACTTTTATGTTTTATCTGCTGGAATGAAAATTTAAAAAGTCTTAACTAATTGATATGTTTGTTCCAGTCATGACAATGGGTAGAAGAATAAGCCTAAATGCCACTCAGTAGCAGCTGAAGTGGAATGAATGGGAAAATAAATCAGTGAGTTCTAAAATCCTGTTTCACCTTCCTAATTATGATGGAAAAGATGTGCTACTTTAGTCCAATTAGGTACTATATGAAAGAGACAGCTGGGGTTGGTTGTTGTACGACTTGAGGGATAAAGGCATATGTTGCCAGTTAACTACCACTATGCTTTAATAGTAGCGTATCTATGAGTGAAACATTTAACACATCTTCTAGCAATGCCATTTGCCAATATTTAGTAGTTTGTAACAACTATTTCAAAAAACTTACATTTTAACATTGCTTTCCTATTTGGTAACTTTCACAAGAAACATCATTAGAACTGAAATATACTGTAACCTCTAAATTAAAATGAACATAAATGTAGGTGGTTATTTATACTAATGCCAATTTTAATTTTATTTTCAGTCATATGTGATTTCATCTGATATACATAGGAAAGTGGCAGAAGAAGAATTCAGATGGCAACTATATAATAGAAACTATATAAAGTGAAGCATCTGTGTTTTTTTTCCAACTATTTGAGCATACTCAGGTAAGAATAAATGATTGTGTACATAATTTCTGCCATTTCAAAAGAAGGTTTGAAACTATACAAATGCTTTTTATTTGGGGGCAAATATTACAAAAATAGTATTATTGTGGAAAAATGGCAAAATACATAAAAGCTTATTTTCTGAAGATAACCTCCATTATCTTATTGTTCTCTATCATTTTATTTTTGTTTTGTTGGTTTTTTGCTTTAAACAAAATTACAATAATATAATATGTATTATTTGTTAATTTTCTTTATTATTTTTAACAAATATATTTATTCTTTGAGAATATAAGTTAATGCTTCATATTTTTCATTATCCCCATCAATACAGGGCATGAATGATTTACAAATATATTTAGTTTACATGCATTTATTATTCAGCAAATATTCTCATAGATAAATTGATCTAGTCATCACTCATTTCGCATTAGTAGAATTACTTAAATTATTATCATTGGCTCAATGACTATGATTTTTTTTTTTGAGTTGGAGTCTCACTCTGTCGCCCAGACTGGAGTGCAGTGGCCGCTCCCGGCCACCTCAGCCTCAACCTGCTGGGCTCCGGCGATCCTTCCGCCTCAGCCTTCCGAGTAGCAGGAATTACAGGTGCGTGCTGCCACGCCCAGCTAATTTTTTTATTTATTGTAGAGATGAGGTCTCGCCTGCCCAGGCGGGTCTCGAACCCGCGGGCTCAGGCAATCCACTCACCTCAGCCTCCCAAAGGCGCAGAATTACAGGCTGAGCCACCGAGCCCGGCTGACTATCTTTTAAAGGCTTTTTATTTTTATTGCTGAGTTTACTTTCTGAAGGTGGTAATGAGTTCAAGTTTTCAGTAACCACGTTTGAAAATATTGAATCATCGACAATATTTTTTCTTATTCAAGGAATTTTCCTAACAAAATCTAGTTTAGATTGAAAAAAAATTCAAAATTAAGTTAAAATTCTAAATTTTGATTGCAAGCGGTAACTTTCCCTACTTACATTCGGCAAGTGTCTTTCCTTACATAACTAAGCCTAGAAGAAAAGTGAATGTTACATATGTATATTTCTGCACTGTTTAAAAATGCATCATTTATTAATGATAGCAAGTATACATTTAGTCAACTAATTGATGCATTAAAAACTAATTATTTCACTCACCCCAAGCACTGTGATTATTTACACAATGGTAGTGATGATTGTAGACATTAGAGATAGGAAAGCTCAGACATAGATCCTTGTCACTTCCAACTTTTAATAAAATATGGTAATATGAAAACATATTTCAGTTTTGGGGGTATCAGTAAGATGTGTTAAGTGCTAAGAAAGATGTAAAAGGACAGGGCAATTGGTGATGACACTTCAGCTTAGGAATTGAGGAACACTTCACAAGCAAGACACCTATTGAGTTGTGCTTTTTAGGGTGGGTAGGACTTTGTCAGGCGAACACTTAAATAATGGGTCAACTCAGAGCAAAGGTACAGGACTGGCAAAGCATAGGGCTGTTCAGGGAACTGGAAAGTTAGAGTAGGTATCGCAGAGTAGTGGGAAATATGTTCTGTGATTTGGAGGACAATTGTAGGGGAACCAGATGATCCATGCTGTCCTTAATACCATAAGAAAAGGATTGGCAGTAGTGGGAAACTGCCAGGGGAGGGAGGTGGGACTGGCAGTTGAAGGAAACTGCCAGGGTAAGGAAGGGCACACCTTATCAGCAAGGGTCCCTGCATAATGAACGTTTGGATACCTAACCCTGGATTGTATCCTACATCTTTAAAACAAAAAAAATTTAAAAAAAGAAGCTTACTCTAGAAGTGAAAGTGTTAGACTAATGAAGAGAGAGCAGCCCACTGGAAGGCAGCACAATTTGTAGGCTTTTCCTTTCACTTTGATCAACATTGCTGCGCATTTGTTATTTGCCAGGAACTCAGCTAGGAACTGGGGGGGGGGCGCGGAAATAAGATCAAGATGACATAATTCCCACCACTGAGGAGTTGATAGTGTAGTTGATAAAAACATGCACAGCCAACATAATGAATGAAATATGAAATATGAATGAAATACACCATGACAGTGCAACGATAGAATCATTTTCAAGGAAAGAATATGTTAGGATACAAGTACTAGGTTATCAAGAGACAAGCCTTTCTTAAAGACATCAAGTCTGATCAAGGTTAACTAAGAAACAATGTCACAAAATTTTTTTAAAAATCAACAGGAAGCAATAGAAGCTTTATCTAGGGTGAGAGAAGTGTAAATAAAAGACAGGGTGTGGCCGGGCTCGGTGGCTCAGCCTGTAATCCCGTGCCTTTGGGAGGCTGAGGTGAGTGGATTGCCTGAGCCCGCGGGTTCGAGACCCACCTGGGCAGCGAGACCTTATCTCTACAATAAATCAAAAAATCAGCCGGGCGTGGTAGTGCATGCCTGTAATTCCGGCTACTTGGAAGGCTGAGGCGGAAGGATTGCCGGAGCCCAGCAGGTCGAGGCTGCGGTGGCCGGGAGCGGCCACTGCACTCCAGTCTGGGTGACAGAGTGAGACTCCAACTCAAAAAAAAAAAAAAAAAAGAAAGAAGCAAACAAACAAACAAAAAAACCAGGGTGTGCATAGATGAGAGTTGGTAATTGTAGAAGTATTGGGGGGTTAAAGAAAGGAACTTTTTTGCTTAGTCAAGAGGGGCATGTTGATGGCATGAACAGAAATGGAAAAAATGGAGCAAAAGTGGAATTTTTGTGTTGGTAAAATTAGTTTTGTTTTAAACACTGAGAATTTTTCTGTCCTCTTTCACTGTGTCTTGTTCAAACCTTTGCTAGAGCACTAATAGCATTTTTGAATTTCATTGCAATTCCTTATATAATTGAGGATTTTTTTCTTTATTATTTTAAATGATCCGAAGTCTTTTAAAATGAAAGTACAAGTATAAGAGTAAAATTCTTTCAAAACATATTAAATATGAAGACCTGACTTGATTCATAACCACTGTATATATAATTTACTTTTACGCTTCCCAGTCACAAAAGTGGATATATATTCTTGCCCTGTAGCTTAGATAAATTTCTTACGAGTCTTAGTATAATAGATAGAAAAAGTGTTCTTACCTCTTAGAGGTACCTTATATATCATATTGTCCAAAAGAAAGCAAATTTTATTGGTACATTGCTATGAGTAGGTAAATTTATAGAAGTTCAGAATTCAACTTCCTTAGGATATCATTCCTGACTTCTGGAATCTGGACCAGATCCTTCTCCTATGCGCCATGTACCCGAATTCTATGTGATTCCTTGTTCATAACACACAGTGTGGGTTTGTCTATCATACCCTGAGACTATAAGATTCTTAAAGATTGAGTCACCCATTCATAATTATAGATGTAAATTTAAATACTAATAAAACTTATTACAAGATTTTGGTAGAGGATGCTATTGCTTATATGCAAAATCGAATCTATGGCTTAATTGTTTTAATTGTCACTGATCTAGCCTAGACATTTTTTGTGTGCTTCATTTTCTGTTTCTGTATAATAGATAACTTTGAAACTTACTAACTTACAACAATGCTCATGTCTTTTAAAACTCATATTTTTTATTAATTAAAAATTTCATTCTTTTCCTTAATTTTTTATCATTTATCCCTTTCTTTCTAATCCCACGCCTACTGTTTAGAGACTTCTATGATCTTCTTTCATAAGTAGTAGAATAGCTTCTAAGTGGTCAAACTGTTTCTGAGCTTTTCCTCTTTAAGTCTTTCCTGCAAAGTGGCTTTTGAAAACCCAAGTAGGATCGTGTCATGCCCTTTATTTATTACTCTTAATTTGTTCTCCCTTGTCTACTGGCCAAATAGAAATTAGCTAGCAGGAAATAGAAGACTTTTGTGATCTGACTTTTGACTTTATAAAATTAAACTGTCTTTAACCATTCCTTAATATAGATCTATAGAATTATATAACTTTTAGAAGTAGACTATGTTATTTAATTTTCCTTGCTTTTGTCTATAAGTCTCTGCTACTAATAAAATAGACAATAAAAAGGGGAATTGAAATGGAGGAAGACCAAGAAACTTAAGGGTAGGATGTAAGTTTAATGTAAATGTGTAGAAGTAGAAGTGAAAAAAAAGAGAAAGTTTGGGTTTTGAGACGACATATGAAGTTTAGATTCCAATGTGACTATAATGTTTTAGGGTTTAAGGAATCTCAAAAGATACTTCCTCAAGAACATTATAATATTTTATGCAGAAAGTGTGAAGATGATAGTCTTTCAAAGTGTGAGGAATAACATAAATGAATGGCAAAAATATGGAATGTAAAAAAGTAGCAGAAAGGAGATAGAAGTATAATTTCTTCTGCCCCCTCTGTTGTAGTAAATAAGACTAATAACACTCTTGTCTGAAAAGGGTCTCTAGGGAAATCCCTCAGTGGAGAGCAATTCAAATTCTATTCAGAAGATGTGTTATATTTTATCAGCATTTAAATAGAAAACCTTTAAGCCATTGAAGAAATTGAAGAAAGCCATCATACTTTCACTGACCTCTTAGAGTTTATATTTAGTACTTCTATATATGTAAAACATCGGTGTCAATAATAATATTAAAGTTAATCCTCACTTATATAATGTTAATATTGGTTTTTATTTAATGAAGAGGTTTAAAGAAAAATATTATGTATATTATGCAATATGTAATTATAATAACTGATTCCTTTATAAATTAATTACTATTTGAATAAAATAATGAAACCTAGCAAAGTGGTTGCTCATCAAGTATGTTGGTCTCTGTAAACTGTGGACCTCTTTTGGTCTAAACTCTTTCTACCATGATGGTATCATTTATTATACCAAAACCTCAACTTACTTAGAGATAATATTCTTTATAAAATGTTTTCATTTGCTTTTAGAGTCTGATTTACATTGAGAAAATTTTGCTGAGTGAAAAATAAAAAATATATTTATGAGGATAATTTTTATATATAAAGAGTGAAATCAATGAGGGAGAGAAGTAGGATTTACATTAATATGTGTAGTTCATGAAGAATTGGAAGTAGCTATCTCAGAGAAGGAAATTGGCAATACATGCATTTTAAATTGCATAGTTTATCAGTTAGGTGGCCTGACAGTTTAAACTAGAAACTTTTTGATCAGGCAGCCATCTGTGAAACAACACCTATTTATACAAGCAATCTGTGCTATGTACTAATCACATCTACATTTGAAGAGTCTCTTATTCTTAGATGGCAAGTAGCAGAAACTAGTTCTGTCTATTTAAACCAAAAAAACATTTTGCTGAAAGGACATGGGTTAGCTCATAAAATCAGAGGGTAATTAGATGAAACAGTTCTGAGAAAATCTGTTCCATAGACGGCAAGAAGTGGACAGAAACTCAACAGTGTGGCTGTGGAGCTAAATCTGTTCTCATAGTGTGTTTTAATGTTCTTCCTCTCAGATTCACAAAGGCAGCCGCCATGGCTGAGTTTCAGTCATTTTGGGAACTGTGGTACTTGACTAACTGTTCTCCCAAGACTGCTAGTACTTAGAGAGGCTAGGTCCCAAAGGGAACTTCAGAGATCTGGGACCAGGACGGAGAGTGGAGGTTGGCAAATAAAAATCATAGATGTCTGTTGAAACGTTTCATAAATGTCAATTGAAATCTTCAAACCGTAATAGAAACAAAATCTCAAATAATAAAAATTTTACCCATAAGATGAATAGAAATTTAATAATAATGTTACTCAGTCCTCAATAGGTATCCTCTATCATGAAACATTCATTTGGTATTTTATACATATTTGTATTTATAAATTGTCTATCATATGTCAGTTGTTATACTTGGTAGAGAGCATAAAACTATAAACAGTAGAGTTATTCCTCACTTTGTATGGTACTTATAGTCTGGTAGTAATTGAAATAAGACCATTTATATATTTAAATAAGTCTAAGATTGGAGGCATATTAGTTTTCTAAGGCATCATTACAAAGATTCATAAACTGGGTGGCTTAAAACAACAAAAATTCATTCTGTAACAGTTATGAAGACTAGAAGTTAAAAAAATCAAGGCATCAGCAGCGTCACTCTCCCTCCAAAGACTTTAAGGAAGGATTCTTCTTTGTTTTCTCCAGCATCTGGAGACTTCTGGTTTTCCTCAGTTTGAGGCTGCATAACTCCAATCTCTGTCTCCATCTTCACATGGTCTTCTTTTCTGTGTGTCTCTGTGTCCTCTCCTTCTCTTATAAACGCATCTGTCATTGGATTTAGACCCATCCTAAATCCAGAAAAATCTTATATGAAGATTCTGACCTAATTACATATACAAACATCTTGTTACCAAACAGGGTCACATTTTTGAGGTTCTGGGTGGACATGGATTTTGGGGGACGCTATTTAACCCACTGCAGGAGGGTACATAATACTGTTGGTGTTCCTAGCCGGGTCTGGGTAAGAGGTGGAGCGATGAGCTCATTGTGAAGAGGCCAATGGGACAGATGATAAAGGAACATGTAAGGGACTTATTATCCTGAATATAGTGGGGGGGTGGCACTTGAAGGAATTAAGGAGGTAAATGACCAAATCAGATTTGTGTTTTACGAAAATCACATTGGATACAATGCGAGACAAGAAACAATTGAGCAATACTAGAAGATAAAAGCTAGCTAGGACATTGTGCAATAATCTAGGTTTGAAATGATGATGGCTTAGAGAAAAACTTGCTGGTGAGATGTAATAAATGTAATCCTAGTATTTTGACAAAAGTGGAATGGGCTTTGTGTGAACTAGAGACAAAAGATGATAGAGGAGTCATGTGTAATGGCACAGGCTGATAGCTTCTGCAACAGTGTGGATGATAGACACATTCTGAAATTGGAAGTGTGTATGAGGGGGAGGGGTCAGAGAGAGAGCGAGAGAGAGACAGACTTGGGAACCGAATAACGGACTTAGTTTTGGATATTTATTTTAGTTTTGGTTGCTATGAAGCAAATGTGTATGTTCAAGAGGTAGTAGTTTTATTTGCTTGTATGAGACTGGTGATGTTGTGTAAAGAAATCTTGCTATCTAATTGGTACCTGAAATTGTTGGAGAGTTGAAAAGCAGCTTATATTATTACTATGCCCAATATAGGAATATTATGCAAAAATAAATAATACTTAAAAATAATTTTAATAGCATGGGAAAATTTATTATAAAAAGCTGAGTGAAAAAAACAAACTAGGACACAGCTGTGTCTATAATAAGATTTCCACACAATATATTTGGTCACTTTTAATAATAAATACTGTAAATAAGTGTAGTTAAATGTTAGTAGTGGCTATTTCTGGGTGATTTTAATTTTTTCATTTTTACTTATTTTTAAAATACAGTGTGTTCAATGAACATATATTAATTTTATAACCAGAAAAAATTGCAAATTTTGGAAATTTTTAGCACATAAAATATACCTGACATAGGATTTTCATAACATAGTATTTTAAAAAATAAATAATTGATTTCAAAGATTGAGTATCTTTTGACTTAGAAAAGAGTTGAGAGGTAAAGGAATTGTACCTCTCAGCCAAGTATTTATAAAATATCTTAAAATACATTTGGTATATGTATTATGCATCCTCAGGTTCAATAGCTATTTGATAAATCAGGGGAAAAATACTCCTTTTGGAAGTAAAGTAGGAAATACATTTAGATTGAAGCATTTTTCACTTGATTTTGAAAAACATGTCAGTGAATGAGCAATTTAATAAAACACAAAAATAGATCATTTTATGTAAGTTGTCACCAGTAATGCCAGGTTGCCTTATGTAAGGTGATTAGACATAACATTCCTGTGCAGATTTTACTAATTTCTGTAAGATTTAAGTGGTATTTAGCTCTCTGGAATGCAAAGCCAGAGCTTTAGTATTAAATCTACTTTACATGTCCATGGGTTATGCTGTGAGAACAGAACATATTTGAACAGAACATGTTCTATTTGCTGCTACTTCCCCTCTCCCCCCTAGTTTCAAAATATTGTACAATTCCTCCATTGTTTAATTACTCTACATACTGGGTGATATAATGATGCAATTAAAACTCTCAGATCATTTTGGGCTATTTTGACAATAACACAGGATAATTAATTCCTTGTAGTAACTTCCATAGAAATCTGAAGGCTGGTTGCTATCTGCAATAAGGAAAATCTGTCTGACAACTTTATGGGAGTTTTTGGTTGTTTGTTTGTTTTCAATGTTTTGATAATAGCATTGTTTGACTCCTCAATAAAATGATTTGCTAATCTTGACCTGGGATAAAGTATAAAAGGTTCCTATTTAAGTCACAAAACTCAAACACACTTTTACTTGCTAATAACTGACTATAAAATAAGCGAACCCTCTTTCTTTAAAGATAGTTGTGAATAGATTCTAGTAATAGACATATTAGAAATAAATTTATTTGGTTATCTTATAAAAAACATAGATAATAACAATAAAAAATAAACATAAGCTTAGATTTCAATAGGGATTTTGAAGTGTTTTTTTTGTAGAGACAAGGTCTCACTATGGTGCCCAGGCTGGTCTTGAACTCCTGGACTCAAGTGATTCTCCCACTTCCTACTTTGGACTTCCAAAGTGCTGGGATTATAGTTGAGAGCCCCCATGACTGGTGGCATTTTGACTTTTGAAAGCAAATTTACTTCACCTATCCTATTCAATTAGACTATGCTAAGAATAGTTAAATGTCTAGTCCTATGCAACATTTTGGCTCAATTAGGACTATCTACCTAGAATTCTACTAGGAAATCTATCTGCTTGGAGTATATAGGGCTTTTCTCCCCTTTCTTGAGTGGAATTTTCTAAACTGAGTGAGTTTCAAAAATGTATTTCACAGTAGTAGTAATAATAATGATATTAATGGCCAACACTTACATATTGTTTGGCATGTATTGGGCACTGTGCTAAGGTGTCTAAAGAAATTAACACATTTAACTTTCACAGGGAAACTCTGAGATAAGGAAGTAAGTTTACAGATGAAAAAGTTTAGGCACACAGAAGCGATGTAAACTTGACTAAGGTCCAATGGCAAAGATGGGACTAGAACCCAGGTGTAATCTTGTCTTATTCTTTACACTTTACTTAATGTAAAATGCATATATTAACCTGAAAGTATTCCAGTCTAAAAATGTCAAGCACCTAGTCAATATTCTCTTGTCATCTTATTATGAACTATCTGACATTCAGCTCTATGTTAGATGTGTTACATATTTCATCTTCTCCCACACTTTTGTACCTCCTACCTCCTCATATTTCATTCATTTCAGATTCCTTAACTCTTCTCATATCCCATCTAATATTCAGTTTTATAGTTTTACTTGCATGTTTTCTAGTATGTTTTATTTTAAAGAGATTCCAAGATAAATCTTACTTTTTAATTAAAAAAATGAAGACAATATTTTCAGATAGTGACACAGAAATACCTTATTTTTGTGTCCTAAGATAACACTAATGAAAACAACAATAATGAGTTTTCAGGATAATAAAATTAAGAGGACTTTTGACATTCTCTTTTGTAATTTAAGCTTATACTTGAAACATTTATGATAAATCAAGCATACACAATGATCTCCAACCTCAAGTCCCTTGAGAAAAGAAAAATAAATATATCATTTATGATTCACTTTAGAACTAGGCAGGAAATTAAGTCAGATAACCCTCATTAGTCCAAAAAGAATGAGAAATCCAGAAAGGAGATTGTGACAGATTTGAGAAGGAAAGCACAACTATACATATGCATAGGGGAAGACGTTCAACTAAAAGAAGCTGTGGCACAAAGCACACAACATACCTGGAACTGGCCGGCTACAGATTCGTGGAAAATCAATGAGTCCAGGGAAAAGTAACTAGTTGCTTAGTTAGGAAACAGTAGAGGAGCAGCTATTCAAACTGGAAGAACTCCTGTATATCTTCTGTGGTCCAGACAGTAAAGATAAGAGTTTTGATTCGAGAAAAACAGTAAAGTGTTCAGATGATAGCAATGGTGAAGAGAATCAGGGAGCTCATTTCCAGGAGACCAACTATCAAAATTGCCCTTTCTTTAGTGTTTCCTACCATTTCTCCCTCTCATTGGAGACAGACTATAGCCATGAGATAGACAGCAAGTAAGCCGTGTGCAACTAATGTAACAGCAGAAAGATGTGAGCCATTGCTTGAATAAAAGAAATTCAAGTAGAATTCAAACAAACTCAAAATCTTATCACAAATTTTTTAAAAAGAAACCTTCAAAGAAGAATTTATAAATGCAAACATAGACTGGCTGTCAGCAAAATGGAGAAAAGGACTTTTCAGTGCTTGTCCCCTCAGTAGAAACATCAATCTGAAAGACTACGCAGGCATGAAAATACCTTAAGAACCAAGAAAACCAGATGAGAGATTATAGCACCTGTGTGTAGCGCCAAATTTTTTTTTTTTTATTGTAGAGATGAGGTCTCGCCAAGTTGCCCAGGCGGATCTTGAATCCACGGGCTCAGGTAATCCACTCACCTCAGCCTCCCAGAGGCGCGGGATTACAGGCTGAGCCACCGAGCCCGGCTAGCACAGAAATTAAAAAAAAAGAGATGCATTGAAGTCAGTAGTAAGGACAGGTTTACATAGGCTCCATCATTCCTCCTCCAACACTAGGTAACATAGTGTAGAACGAGATATTCTACTTGGGGCAAGGGAAGTGAAGTGAGCACTGGACTTTGCTTTGACCACCACCTGACTTGCCTCAGTAAAAGACAGTGCTGGGAAGTCCCCAAGGTCTCAGATTTCTGGCTGGCTCTTGTAGACAGGGAAATCAGGCCTACACTGGCTCCAGGTCAGATTCCTCCGCAGACTCAAACTCGCCCAAAGGACTTGGTCTCATGGTTTGCCCATTACCAGGCTGAACCTGCAGCCCCAGCCTCTGCACTAACCCCAGTATTAACCTTGCTTCAGCAGCCCCGGACTTTGGATCTATCATAGCAATAGATCAGACACACCACCTAGTCTCAGTCTAAACCTTCAGGCTGGCACCTGTGGACCCAGGCTCCAGGCCCCTTATAGGTTCCAGATCACCCCAGTTCTAGGTTAGTCCACACAGCCCCAGGCTTCAGTGCTACCCCAACTCAGTGCCCGTGGACAAAGGCACTAGTTCTGCCCAGTGCCAGGCTGGGCCCTGTGGTCTCACCCTCTAGACCAGACCCTGTGGCCTTACATATTAGCAGACGTAGGGCTTAGGAATGCTCCATCTCATGAGACCCTACCACTAGGTCTTGTTTCATGGACTCAGGTCCTAGGACTGTCCCTGTAGACTGGGTTACAAACTGACCACTGTGTCCCCAGAACTAAGGGTAGCCCTGGCAGACCTAGTTCCAGGTTGGCTTCAGGGACCTAGGATATAGACTAGTCCCCACAGCTTCAGGCTCCAGGCATGATTTTGGCTCCTGATGGGCCTCCACGAATCCTAGCTCTATGACTGGACAGTTTTAGACTCTAGGCTGGTTCCTATGACACCAGGCTTTAGTAAACTCAGGGTCCACAACTGCTCCAACTCGGGCTTTAGGCCAATTTCTGTGACACAGCTCCAGGCCCACTCTAGCATCAGGCCAGCCTTCACAGACTTAGGCTCCAGGCTTGACCCACTGCCTGGCTAACCCCTGCAGTTTAAGACATAAGACCTACTCTAGCGCCAAATCAACTCTAATGGACCCAGGCTTTAGGCCAGTTTCCAACAATATAAGTTCTAGATCTACTCCCACAGACCAAATTAATAGGTTCATCTTCATGGATCCAGATTCCAGGCCTAATCTCATGGACCCAGGCAACAGGCCTGACCATCTGCTGACCCAGTCACTAGGCCTAGGATGAGAATCCAGCAACAAGGCTTCCCATGGACCATACCAGATGACCTGCCAGAATCTTTAAATACGCTAACTGATGAAAACTTTCCTAGGTAAAGTTAGTCTTGAAAGACTGGAAGATTTCCTATTTCTTTAAATGTGTATACACCTAATCATGATCACAAGGATCAAGAACAATCAGGGAAACATGACATCACACGACACGATAAAATACCAATAGCTGACGCTAAAGAAATGGAGATATATGAACCATTTGACAACTCAAAACACAATCATGTGTTGCTTAAGGACATCATACTTTCTGAAAATGTGTCATTGGGCAATTTCATTATTGTGTGAGCATCATAGAGTATATTTGCACAAATCTAGGTGATATAACCTACTGCACACCTAGGCTACATGGTATAGCATATTGCTTTTAGCTACAAAACCAAACAGTATGCTATTGTACTGAATATGCTAAATACTGTAGGCAGTTGTAACATAATGGTATTTGTGTATCTAATCATGGAAAAGGTACAGTAAAAATATGGTATTATAATCTTAAGGGCCTGCCATCATATGTGTGAGTCATTGTTGACCAAAACTTCATTATGCAATGCATGACTAGAAATTGTTTGAAGTAAACTCAATGAATTTGAAGAAAAAACAAACAATTCAATATGAAATCACAAAAACAATAAGTGATGAAAGTAACAAGTTAAAAAAAGATTGAAATTATTTTTAAAAATCACATAGTAATTCTGGAGCTGATACAGAATGAATGAAATGAAAAATGCAATAGAGATTGTCAACAAGAAAATTGATCCAACGGAAGAAAGTATCTGGGAACTTAAAGATAGGTTATTTCAAAACATACAATTAGAGGAAAAAATCAAAAAGTAATGAAAATGAATGAAGAAAGATTATGGGACTTATGGACAGCATCAACAGAGCAAATGTCAAAGTTATCAGAGTTTGTGAACAATAATAAAAAGACAAAGGGGAAGAAAACTTATTTAAAGAATAAAAAACTTATCTAAAGGAGAAGGAAAGAAAACTTTCCAAATCGTGGAAAATATGAATATCTGGGTACAGAAAAGTCAAAGTTTTCCAATTAGATTTAACACAGGCAAAACAAAACTACATCAAGACATATTATAATCAAACTGTGAAAAATCAGAGACAAAGAGAATCCTTACAACAAAAGACACATATCATATATAAGAAAGTTTCAATAAAGCTAGCAGTGTATTTCTGAGCAGAAACTTTACAGTCCAGGAGAGAGTGCTGTGATATATTCAAAATCCTGAAGGAAATAAAAAGTGGATAAATATTATTTTACCTGGCAAACTCATCATTTAGAAATTAAGGAGAGTTAAAAAAAAGTTTCCCAAACAAACAAAAGCTGAAGAAGTTCAGCATCACCAGACCCATCTTATAAGAATTGCTAAACAAAGGTCTTTAAGTTGAAAGAAGAGTGCTAATTAATACCTAAAAGCATACGAAAGTACACAATTCACTGGCAATTACCATTACCATAGTCTTGCCATTTCCATTCAATAGCGTACTAGTAGTCCTGGCCAGAGCAATTACATAAGAAGAAGAAATAAGTCTTCCAAATTGAAAAGGAAAAAAGTTAAATTGTCTCTGCAGACAACATGATTTTCTATATAGAAAATCAAAACTGCACCAAAAACTATTAAAAGTAATAAACCAATTCTGTAAAGTTGCAAGAGACACAATCAACACATAATCATTATGAGCATTTTAATATACTAACATATACTACAAAACTGTTCGGAAAAGAAATTAAGAAAACAATTCCATTTGTAATAGCTATAAAAATAATGAAATACTTAGAAAAAATGTAATCAATGAGATGAAAAACTATGGAAAACTGAAAGAAATTGAAAAGATACAGTTAAATAGAGATATATCTAATACATGAGTATTAGAAAGATTAACACTGTTAAAATGTCTAAACTACTTAAAGCAATCTATGGATTCAATGCAATTCCTCTCAAAACTCCATTGATATTTTTCACAGAAAGAGAAAAACAAGCATAAAATCCCTATGGAACCACAAAAGACCTGAATGGCCAAAGTAATCTTGAGCAAAAAGAGCAAAGCTTGAGGCATCACACTACCTTATTTCAAAATATACTACAAAACTATAATATCAAATAGAATGATCCTTAAATAAAAACAGATACATAAATTAGTAAGACAGACTTTTTACAAATACTGTTTTTGCAGCATTTTACAAAAGCAAAAGCAAATGACGTATTTACAGTCAATTGATTTTTGACTAAGAACACACAATGAAGGATAGTTTCTTCAAGTAACGGTGTTGAGGAAACTAGAGAGTCATATGCTGAATAATTTTTTTTTCTTTTTTGAGTTGGAGTCTCACTCCATCGCCTAGACTGGAGTGCAGTGGCACGCTCACAGCCACCCATGTGTCAACCTGCTGGGCTCCGGGGATCCTTCCACCTCAGCTTCCAAGTAGCCAGAACTACAAGTGTGTGCTACCATGTCCAGCTAATTTTTGATTTTATTGTAGAGACAAGGTCTTAGCCAAGTTGTTCGGGCTGGTCTTGAACCTGTGGGCTCAGGCAATCCACTCACCTTGGCCTCCCAAAGTGCTGGGATTACAAACTGAGTCACCGAGCCTGGCCAAGCTGAATAATTAAATTAGACTTTTGTCTCACATCATCTACAAAAATCAACTCCAAATGGAATGAAGTCTTATATGTAAGACCTGAAACTATAAAACTACTAGAAGAAAACAAATTGGAAAATCCTGATTGATTGATTTGGGCAAAGATTTCTTGCACGTTTTCAAAAGCAAAGCTAACAGAAATAAAAGCAGACAATGGTATTACATTAAATAAATAAAAAACAACAACAGCAACAACAAAAAACAATCAGAGTAAAGAGACAACCTGTAGAATGGGAGAATATATTTGTAAACCATATATCTGATGAGGGTTTAATATCCAAAATGTATAAGAAATTCAAACAACTCAACTGTAAGGAAACAAATAAGCCAATTAAAAAATGGGCAGGACCTGGATAGATATTTTTCAAAAGAAGATATACAAATGACCAACAGGTATATGGAAAAATATTCAACATCACTAATCACGAGGGAAATGCAAATTAAATTTACAATGAACTATCACTTTATACCTGTTAGAATGACTATTATGAAAACTATAAAAGATATGTGTTGTTGAGGGTGTGGAGAAAAGGGAACCCTGGTATGGTGTTGGTGGGAATGGAACTTAGTACAACCGTTATAAAAAAATAATGTGGCCTGGCTCGGTGGCTCAGCCTGTAATCCCGCCCTTTGGGAGGCTGAGGTGAGTGGATTGCCTGAGCCCGCGGGTTCAAGACCCGCCTGGGCAACTTGGCGAGACCTCATCTCTAAAATAAATAAATAAATAAATAAATAAATAAATAAATAAATCAGCCGGGCAACTTGGCGAGACCTCATCTCTACAATCAATCAATCATCAATCAATCAATCAATCAGCCGGGCATGGTAGCGCGCGCCTGTAATTCAGGCTACTCGGAAGGCTGAGGCGGAAGGATCGCCGGAGACCAGCAGGCGAGGCTGCGGTGGCCGGGAATCGGCCACTGCTCTCCAGTCTGGGCGACAGAGTGAGACTCCAAATCAAAAAAAAAACAAAAAACAAAAAACCCTCCCAAAAAAACCAATGTGGAGGTTCCCTAAAATATTAAAAGTAAAACTATCATGTGATCTAGCAAACTCATTACCAAGCATACACTCAAAACATATAAAATTGATGTACGTGGAAGAGGTAGCTGCACTCCTATGTTCATTGTAGTATTATTCACCATAACCAAGATAAGGAATCAACCTAAATGTCCATCAGCAAAGAAATGAATAAAGAAAATGGGGTATAGATATACAGTGGAACACTCTTCTGCTTTTACAAAGAAAAAAAAATTTGTCATTTGCGAAAACACGCATAAATCTGGAGAAAAATTATGTTAAATGAAAGAAGCAAGACATAGGAAGCAAATACCACATGATCTGACTTACATATCAAGTGTTAAAAAAAAGCCTAATTAATAGATACAATGTGTAGAATGGAAGTTACCAGAGGCTAGGGGTTGGGTGGGGAGATTAGGGAGAGTTTGGTCAAAGGACTCAACATTTCAGTTAGATAGAATAACGAATAACTTCAAGAAAATTATTGTACATCATGATGACTATAGTTAACAATGTGCTGCATATTTGAAAATGACTGAAAGAGTAGATCTTAGGCCTTCTTATCAGAGAAAAATGACAAGTATATGATATAAGGTAATGCACATATTAAATAGCTGGATTTAGCCATTCCACATCATGGCTGTGATTCACCATAAACTTATACAAGATTTTAGTTGACAAATTAAAATAAATAAATAAATGAAAAATACCTCAAAAGTTAAAATGAACAATTTGTCTAACAATAAACATAATTGCAGAAAAATGTGAAAATTACTAAATAAAATAATGAAGGCAATTTATCGGAAAGTTACAACATAATTCCAATAGGAGTTTATGAAGAAGAAAATAATTCAAGGAATTTTTTGCATGCAATAGTCAAAGAAATAACAGAGTAGAGTTTGTCATAAATAAAGAAAAAACCCAACTAAATGTGCTGCTTAAAGGAGCCAACCAACTGTTAAGCAGAATATGCAAATATAAAATACAGAATTCATACTTCAAATAATGATAATAAAATTTGAGAATCCCTTCAATGCACAGTCTGAAAATCTTTTGGAATAAGAATGATTGAATAGAAATATTTGTATTAAGAAATGTCAAAATATCATAAACAGTCAAAATATTTGTAAAATAAATTGGAATCGCAACTAAGTTCCAAATTTTATTATTCTTGGAGAAGGAGAGGGTGAGTAGTTGGTAATACTAGCTTCAGGATAGGGCAATTATAAATACTGACAAAGTGTAGAAATGGTTTTTAAAAAGAAAAAAAAAATTTTTTTTGAGTTGGTTTTTACTCTGTTGCCCAGGCTAGTGTGCGGTGACACAATCATGGTTTACCATGGCCTCTACCACCTGGGTTCAGGCAATCCTTCTGCCTCAGCTTCCCGAGTAGCTGGGACTACTGGAAAGTGCCACCACGTCTGGCTAATTTTTTAATCTGTTTGTTTGTTTGTTTGTTTGTTTGTTTGTAGAGAGGAGGTCTCACTGTGTTGCCTAGCCTGGTCTTGTACTCCTGTGCTCAAGCAATCTTCTTGCCTTGGCCTCCCAAAGTGTTGGGATTACAGGCATGAGTCTCTGCACCCATCATGAAGTAGAACATCTCATTTCTAAACCATTAGCAAAAATAAAAGAGAAATAAATAACTAGCAAATGCTTGCAGAGTCACAACAGTAACAATATAGATGAAAATGAAAAATATTGATGTTCCAATATAATAAGCAACAATGTAACAATGTATTGATATAAGGTTAATAATGCAAAAAATAACATGTAAGTATTACAACTAAATGTAAATGTGAAAGCTAAAGCAAATGGCATATTAATTTCACCAGAAACTGTGATGTATTTATATAGGAGAGAGCAAAAGTGCAGATGTGTGTTTGGGTCTGTGGTTTGTTATGATAAACCTAAGTGGTATAAGGGAGCCAAACCCCCAATTTGCAGATTAAGAAGTCAATCAATAATATATAAAAAGGTAATCAAGAAAAGTTTGATATATTTATGTAAATACTAGAAAGACAACTTGTCTCTAGGTAAGATATATGTGGTAGCATTATAAGAAATATGAAAATGATTATAATCCCTTTAGGGTTTACAACCTATTAGAAAACATGAAGCAGGTATATAATAACTATAATACAAAATTATATATTAACTCTATGCCTTCAATGGCTCATTACTAGTTATACATGTATGTAAGAAGTATTTATTCTGACTACAGTAAATTAATTTGGATGAGAAAAAGACTTATTTGAGGTTGAAACATCTAAAGTTGACCTATTTAGTAATGAAGATAGCTAATATTTGTGAAGACTTTGAATGGCTATTCCTATTTAATCTTGACAAAAACTCTGTAACATAGCCACTGTCGTCCTTACTTAACATAGGAATAAACAGGCAATGGCTAGGTAATTTGTCTAAGGTCACAAAGTTGGAATTTGAATCCATAGCAAAATTATCTTGCATACGGGATTCACAGTCCAAGTTTTTAGGTGTCAAGAGTGCCAAAAATTTTTGCAAGTGGAAAGAACAATGGAATTCCAAACAAACGTTCTACATTGCTGCTGAAGTGGTTTGGGGCATCTTGGTCCTACTTCCCTGGTAGCTATCAGTATAAAGCTGAGGAAACTCGAAATCTTTTGAATTCTATTGTTCTTTCCAACTTGCAAATTTTGTGAGTTCATCAATGTTTTGACACTACAGAATTAAGCTATTTCAGTAACAAGGAGGTATGATTTAGTGTGATGCTAGAATAAAGTTAAAACATATATTACTTAATATATAATCTACACTCTCACTCTTTAGTTCCTGCTTTGTTTCTGGTATTGGTGTGGTTGACACTTTCATATGCTATATTCAATAACTCTATTAATTCTTGAAAAAACTCACCAAATTTCTTGTTATCACTCTTCTCACTCTGCAGATGAAAAAAAATGAAAGTCCAGAGGTTTAAGTAACTTGCCCAAATACTTTCAACAAATTTAACATTAAAGACATAATTCAGCTCAGGTCCTTTAGACTAAAAATTGTTTGTTTCCACAATACTCCATGATAAACATTATAAATGATGCATATTGTTGAAAATTTCAGAAATAATATGAGATGCCTTAAGAGTACTTTGTCTTCCTCTGCCTCAAGCTCTTAAGGGCTAGATTGTCAATAATGGCGTTTGAGAACATTATTCAAGCTCTCCTGTGCAGATGCTGTGAGTTCCTGGAATTGCTGATTTCAGTGCAAACCTGAGCTACCTAGTTCTGATGTGAGATTATATTCATTCATTCACTGACTCTTTCATTCTGTGAATATTTATTGAACAACTGCTTTGTGCTTGGCAACGTTCTAGATACTGTGGATTCAGTAGGAAACAAAGTACATAAACCCCTGCTCTTCTGGGATTTAGTTTTCATGTGATAGCATCATTGCCGACTCCTCCTCCTCAAATTCCATGACCTAGAATTTAAAAAAGAAAAACTTGATTGTAAGTGTTCTCACCCCAAAGCAAACATGCGAGGCATTATATATGCTAAATTAGCTTGATTTAGCTATTCCTCAATGCATACATATTTCAACACATCATGTTATACATGACAAATACATGCAATTTTTTGTTTTTCAATTAAAAATAAATGAGTAAATTTAAAAACACTTTCAGTTTTTCTTATTTTTTAAACAAAATAATAATGGAAACTACGATGAAAACATTAAATAACTGTGCAATCACTGCTCTACGGACGAACACGACTAACCAGTAGAAATTGTTGACTTCCAGATAGTGCCACCATTTTATAGCTTTAAAATGCCTGTACAATCTGTCTGGGGACAGTGGAGGACACCCCTTATCAACAAGGGTGGCTGAATGATGCATATTTGTATACCTAACCCTTAACTGTACCCAATTTTAAAATAAAAAATATGTTTAATAAAAAAAAATGCCTGTACAAAAGAATGTATTCTGAGCAGAGAGACCCAGTAGAGTAATATGTACTCTTTTTCTCAACCATCTAACAGATACAAACTGTAGTTAAGAGCTGATTGACATTATGATGTTTAAATATATGATACTTAAGTCATTACAACAAAATTTTTATCTTCTAAGCAAATCATGCCCATTTTCTATTTGCTTTTTAGAATTCACTTTATCATGTTATATGTTTCTGCAGTGATGCCATATTGTTGAAACAGGATTTATGTAATCTGATTTTATAAGAAAATGGTGGTGATTTGGCAAAACCCAATCAACTATTTCATTATTCCTTTTAATCTTTAATAAATATTTTATAATGGTTTCCTTCTTTCTTTTTTTTTCTGAATGATTAACCCAATTCCACATTTCAATGGAAAAGCAAGACAGTGTTCAACCTTCACTTTTGATTTTTTGGATTACCAATTATTTTTTAGTCCTTACAAAGGACTTGAGCTTCCTCAACAGTACATACATATGATTTAACAATTAATCAAAAATGACATCAAGTCAATAAATCTTTTTGTTGACTGGAAGACTTGTATCTGTTTCCTAGAATTCTGTTCACTCTGCCAAATCCACCTGGCAACACAGGTGGGGTATTTATTGCGAAAGTTAAGCTTACCCTTTGTGGATTATTGTATTAGTTCATAGATGCTCCTATTTCAATTTTCTTGTTAAAAATGAAATTTATGGCACACAGTTTCTGTTAAAAATGAATTTAATTTAATTTACTAATATAAAGTTGATGTTGTTTTGTGAGGAAAGTGTGTTTTGTGAGAACGCACCAGTTGATTGATTTTTATATATTTCTAGTTGGTGCCCAGTTATTTTGATATATATCTACTTTGATCACATTATTTACAAAGAAACTACATGCTAAATTTAAAAAAATTTGGATATAGACTGCAGCTGTGTAACTATTTGAAAAATAATTTCTATGACTTATCAATCTGATTCCAGCCAGCTGGCACTAATTCTAAATCATAACACTTCAGTAATCTTCATTGGAAAAAGGTATATGTTGTGTGTTTTTTAGAGCTCAGTTTAGCAAGAACTAAGTGAAAGATTTGAAAGATAAGACACTTGCCTGCCCAGGGAGCTCAGCACAATGCTAAAGCCGGAAAGGCTAACATGTCAGTAGCCTGACAATTTCCTTAAGAATTCAATGCTATCAGTCATTAAAAGGAGTTTTTGCAGTATGTCAGGGGTTTATAATTTTGTTCTGTCCTAAAAACTTTTATGATAGGAAGATAATTCCGATTTCTGTGTTATTAAAATCTATGTACAATTTTTAGTCACAAAATGGCAGAAATAGTTCTGGTCTTTTAAAAAATTAGATTCCTAATTTCTAATTTTTTAAATAGAATTAATCTGGCTGGCTACTTTATAATTGTAAAGTGGGATTTTAACAGTAAATAAGTGGTGACTGTAGGTCTATTTAAACTCCTTTGAATCAAATTCTAATTTATGGTTTCTGGGATAATGTTATATCAAGAATAATTATGATCCCATTTGGAATACATCTTAAGTTGTTAGAATGTATTGTTTGAAGATGATCTATAGCAGTATTTAAGAACATAAACAAGCTTCATTGGTTTCATTTCACAGTCCCAGAATTCGTTTACAAATAACTAAAATTCCTTACTATAGATTAATATAATCTTATTAGCTTTCTTTATATATATCTTTGGGGCCTTTGATAGAGAAAGGAATAAATATAAGGAAATTGTGTATTTCATAGATAAGAGTAAGGGCACCATTTGGGAACTTTTTTGTAAGACTGCAGGAAGAAGGCTACTTTGGTTTCTATATCTCAGGGCTAGGTAGGATGATCTCTGATAAAATCTATTTCATCTAAGCAATAAAGCAACTTTATCTCAGAGGACTGGAGGACTGTATATGTCTGTCTGTGAAATGTAGCCCAAGATACTGAAAAGTTTAATGGTAATTCCTGGAGGATGGTTTTTTTTGAAGAGTCCCATGATAACTTGGAGAACATGTCACTTACTCTGTTGCCCTAGCAAATTAAAACAAAACAAACAAACAAACAAAAACCGAGTTTGAGGAAAATGTTGGCATCTCTCCAAATCCTTTTTCAGAAAAAAAGGTGTTTGCAATTGGAGAAATAAAGAATTAAAGAACCTGTAGTATGACCTTAGAAAAGAAGAAACAGGTGAATATAAGTCAATTAAAGTTGCATCTGATGCCAGTTTTCTGATGGTCCGTCCCTGTCTCTCCATCACAGGATTAAAAGCACCAGATTATCAAGACCTGAAAGCACATACCAAATGAGTGCTGAAACTGAATGTTAGATTAAGAATGAAAGGAAAATACTTTCATTATTTCAAAATACCACAATGTAAGATGGAGTGAGTTCAATTATTCTTAGTTAAAAATTAATTCCATTTTTTTGCAGTGATAAAACTAACCAAGACACCCCAGTGCTCTGTCAGAAGACTGTTGATTTACAAGATCCTGTACTGTGAATCTTTGCCCATTCTGTGAATAATACCTAAAAGAATTTTTTATCAATGAAAAATGAAGGAAATATATTATCTAGAATAAAGTAGGAAGTATACTTTTAAATTTTATTAAGTTTATCTTCCTGACATTTCTTTTTTTTTAAGCATTATTTTCACACTTGAAAATAACATTCTTCACAATTTTTCTGTCTTCTCTCTTTTCTCCTTCCGTCCCCTTCTCCCTCTCTCTTTTTCTCTTTTTTATTTTATTCTTTCTCTGGGGTGGTGAAAAAATTCTACAATTAGATTATGGTTACATAACTTTGCAAATATTTCAAAAACCATTGAACTGTATATTTTGAATGAGTGAAATGTGTAATATGTAAATTACATATCAAGGAAACTGTTTTTCTTTTAGAAAAAGTGAAATGCCAACCAGAGGTTATAGTAGGTGACTAGAATGAGTTAAGTACAAGAGAGCAGCCTATTCTCATCTCACATTGATTACAAAAAAATCACAAGGCTAGACACTCAGTTTCAGGACTCAATTGGGATGTCCTTTCAGTTCTTATCAATTTTGTGCTTTTTAGTCTTGTGGTGGAAGAGATGGACTGACAATCAGAAACTTGTCATCCATCTCAGCTTTAATTCACCAATATCAATTTATGGGCATTGTGTCCTACATCCTGGGAAAGGAGACTGTCTGTGATAATTCAGAGACAGATTTGTTCTTTATGAAGATAAACCACAGTATGGCGAGTGCTTGAACATGTAGTTGTCAGATGAACAATGAACAAAATATACACAAAACATTTACTGCATTTAATCAGACTAATTAGGTAAACATATTTTGAATATTTGTTGTTAAAATCTAGTAGACTTTATTCATTCTGAAGTAAATGCCATGTCACAAATTTGAAGATTGAGTTTTTGAAAAAGCATTATATGTTGTTTTTAAGAAAGTTTTGGTTGCCTGGAAAATATTATTTGTCTACATTAGGAAATTTTCAAAGTACTTAAAAGTTAAGCTCCATTACGAAACTGGCAATTTTTGTAATGGAGCTTAAAAATTTTGCAATCAGAATATATACCAGATTATGCAATTTCAAGATTGACTTCTTTTTATTGTGCTGTCAAAGTAATGTCTATTTGGTTGGTTTTGTTGCCTCATCATACTCATTATACAGGAAATACCTTTTCCCATTATCTCCTGGGACATTGTAGGTCTGCTTTGTAATTGACTGTGAATGTTTCTCCAGAAATACTAGGATCTTTTAAATTACATCTCATTGGATTAGAAAGAATTTTTGTTTTGTTACATTTGCTATATGCTAGCTTTATCAATAGTTTGTCATTTAACTTCCTGTGCAGAAGTTGCCTACCTATATTATTGAAATGGCTCAGGTGAACTTGGCCTGCAGGATGGAAAATGCATTTAACATATTTTTCCAGAGCTAGGCTATGTACTACAATTTATTCAAATTATTTTAAGGCAGAAGTATACAACCCTATTCTCTTGTCAAAGATAAGTGCATCTTAATGACAGTTTGGCCTAATGGAAGTTTGACTTCATGAAAATAATTGTTTAAATGAGAAGTGAAAGGATCTTTATTGATTATCTAGTTTCACTTACTCATGACAAAGTATATTTGTACTTTTAAGAAAGAGCTTATATTTTCTTTATTTTTATTTAAAAATATTAAATTGAATAGAAGTTTTTACTTAGGAACAGAGGATAGTTTTTGATAAAGAAATACATTTTTTCACTGGAAGGCAATTTACCAAAATGTTGACAATGCTTATCTCTGATTGGTAAGTTTGTGGTTTAATTTTATTCTTTATATTTTCTTCTGTGCTCCAGATGTTCCACATGAACGTATTACTTTTGTGATGATGAAATGCTATTTTTGAAAAGGTATATTTCTTCAAGGATACATATGAGTACATTTTGGCTTTAACAATTAACATTTCTGTGTTTTAGATAGACTTTTTTTATTGTAGTAAGAATACAATATAAGACATCCTTTTAACAAACTTTCAATGTACTTGATTGTTAACTGTAGGTACAATGTTGTATAGCAGTTCTCTAAGAGATATTCATCTTGCTTAACGAAAATGTGTCTGTTGATTATTAAATCCCCATTTGCACTTCTCCCTAAGCCCTGGAACATAATTTCACTCTCTGACTCTGTGAATTTGATTATTTTAGAGACCTTGTACATGTGCAATCATGCAGTATTTGTCATCCTGTGAGTGGGGTTTTTTTTACTTATTATTATGTCACATATTGAATAATTTCCTTCTTTTTTAAGGCCTCTTTTTAAAGGCATATACATCATTTTCTTTATCCATTCATCTTTCAGTGAATATTTAGGTCCACATCTTGGCTGGTGTGAGTAGTGCTGCAGTGTACATAGGAGTGCTGTTATCTCTTTGAGATTCTGATTTCAATTATTTTGGATAAATACCCAGAAGTGGGATTCCTAGGCTTTAATTTCTTTCTTTTTTTAAAATAATTTTTTTATTTTAAAGTTGTGGTGTACAATTCAGGGTTAGGTATACAAATGTTCATTATGCAGGTACCCTTTTTGATGAGGTGTGCCCCCTTCAATTTCTTTACATCCTGGCCAATATCATTACATTTTGCCTTTTTGAAAATAGCCATTGCAGCAGATGCGAATGATATCTCATGCTTTTGATTTGCATTTTCCTGACGATTAATGATGTTGTTCACCTGTTCATGTACCTGTTGTCCATTTGTATGTCTTCTTTGGAAAAATGTCTATCCAAGTCCTTTGCCCATTTGCTGATTGGGTAATTTTTATTTTATTTATTTTTTTATTTTAAAGATGTGGTTCAGGGTTAGGTATATAAATGTTCATTATTCAGGGTACCCTTGATGATGAGGTGTGCCCCTCCTTCCCCTGGCAGTTTCCCTCAACTGTCAATCCCACCCCACCTCCCCTGGCACTTTCCCACAACTGCCAATCTCCTTCTTACAGTATTATAATTGTTCAAGGTCTGCTTATGAGTAAGAACATATAGTACTCAGACTTTGTTTCTGTGATTGATCACTGAGTATGATAGACTCTAAATTCATCCAAGTTGCTGCGAAGTTCATATGTTTGTCCTCCTTTATGGGTGCATAATATTCCATTGTGTACATGTACCACATTTTTTAAAATCCCGTCCAGCTTCGATGGGCAGCACAGTTGGTTCCATGTTTTTGCTATTGTGAATAGAGCTGCAACAAACATGCGTGTGCAGGTATCTTTTTTGTAGAATGATTTGAGTTCCTCTGGGTATATTCCCAATAGGGGAATTGCTGGGTCATATGGAAGGTCAATTTCTAGTTCTTTCAGAAATCGCCACACTGTCTTCCAAAGAAGTTGTACTACTTTGCATTCCCACCAGCAGTATAGAAGTGTTTCTTTTTCTCTGCATCTTCGCCAGCACCTGTTGTTTGTTTTGTTAATGACGGCCATTCTTACTGGGGCTAGGTGGTATCTCAATGTGGTTTTGATTTTCATTTCTCTGATGATGAGTGAGGCTGAGCACTTTTTCATGTGTCTGTTGGCTGCCCATATATCTTCTTTTGAGAAGTGTCTATTCATGTCTTTTGTCCACTTTTTTTTTTTTTTGAGTTGGAGTCTCACTCAGTCGCCCAGACTGGAGTGCAGTGGCCGCTCCCAGCCACCGCAGCCTCCACCCACTGGGCTCCGGTGATCCTTCCACCTCAGCCTTCCAAGTAGCTGGAACTACAAGGTGCACACTACCACGCCCAGCTAATTTTTTGACTTATTGTAGAAATGAGCTCTAGCCAAGTTGCCCAGGCGGGTCTCAAACCCGCAGGCTCGGGCAATCCACTCACCTCAGCCTCCCAAAACGCGGGATTACAGGCTGAGCCACCGAGCCCGGCCTGTCCACTTTTTAATGGGACTATTTTTTTTTTCCTTTTGGCGTATTTGAGTTCCTTGTAGGTCCTAGATGTACAGTTGGCAAATATTTTTTCCCATTCTGTGGGCTGTCTCCCTGCTCTCTTGATGATTTCTTGTGCTTTGCGAAGCTCGTCAGCTTGATGAGGTCCTACTTGTCTGTCTTATTTCTTATGGTATGAGCACTTAGGATTTTGATCAGGAATTGGGTGCCAGTTCCAATTTCCATAGGGTTTCTCCTGCATTTTCTGAAATTCTTATAGTTTGAGGTTTTGCATTTAGGTCTTTGATCCATGGAGAGTTGATTTTTGTGTATGGGGATAGATAGAGGTCGTGTTTCAATCTTCTGCATGTGGTCAGCCAGTTTTCCCAGCACCATTTACTCAATGGTTTCTCCTCTCCCCAATGGTTGTCGTAGGAAGCTTTGTCAAAGATGAGTTGGTTGAGAAATTGAGGCTTTGCTTCGGGAATCTGTATCCTGTTCCTTTGGTCTATATTCCTGTTCTTGTACCAATACCAGGCTGTTTTCATTACTGCAGACTTATAGTAATGTTTGAAGTCTGGAAGTGTGATAGCTCCTGCTTTGCTTCTTTTGCTAAGGATTGTTTTGGCTTTTCGTGGTCATTTTTGTTTCCATATGAATTTCTGTACTGTTATTTCCAGGTCTGAGAAGAATGATTTTGGTAATTTAATGGATATTGTGTTGAATCTGTAGATTGCCTTTCGCAGGATGGACATCTTAACAATGTTGATTCTTTCTATCCATGAACATGGAATATTTTACCATTTGTTTGTGTCTTCTGGATTTCTTTGAATAGTGTTTTGTAGTTCTCATTGTAAATGTCTTTCACTTCTTTGGTGAGGAAGATGCTGAGGTGTTTCTTTTTTTTTTTTTTGTGGCTATTGTGAATGGGATTGTGTTTTCTATTTGGTTCTCCACCTGTTGTTATATAAGAATGCAACTGCCTTTTGCACATTTATTTTGTACTTCTAGTACTTGCCAAAGTTCTTTATCAGTGCAAGAAGGTTTTTGACAGATTCTTCTGGATATTTGAGGTATAGATCATATCGTCAGCAAAGAGGAATAACTTGACTTCTTCTTTTCCTATCTGGATATTCCTGATTTCCTTTTTTTGTCTAATTGCACTAGCTAGGACTTCCAACACAATGATGAACTACATGAGTGAGAGTGGGTAACCTTGTCTAATTCTAGTTTTCAGGAGAAATGTTTCCAGTTTCTGTCCATTTAGCATTGTTGACTGTAGGTTTATTGTAGATGGCACTTACTACTTTGAGGTATGTTTCTTCTATACCTAGGTGTTTGAGGGTTTTTATCAAGAAAGGATGCTGGATTTTATCAAAAGCTTTTTCTGGACCTAATGATATAATCATGGGATTCTTGCTTTTACCTCTGTTGATGTATTTAATTACATTTATGGACTTGCGACTGTTGAACCAAACCTGCATCCTGGGGATGAAGACTACTTGGTCATAGTGAATGATTTTTGAGACATGATTTTGGATCTGATTTGCTGGAATCTTGTTGAGGATTTTTGCATCTAGATTCATAAGAGATATTGGCCTGTATTTTTTTCTCTCTCTCTCCCTCTCCTTTTTTTGGAGGATCTTTACTCGGTTTGGGTATCAGTGTAATGTTAGCTTCGTAAAATGACTAGGGAGGTTCCATCTTTCTCAATTGCCTGGAATACTTTCAATAGGATTGATATCAGCTCCTCCTTGTATGTTTTGTAGAATTCTGCTGGAAATCCATCCAGTCCAGGGCTTTTTATGGTAGATAGTTTTCTTTTGACAGAATCAATTTCCTGGGTTGTTATTATTCTATTTAGTGTCTCAGTGTCTTCTTGTTTCAACCTGGGAGGTTCTGTGATGTCAGAAAGTCCTCCATTTCATTTTTGTAATCAAGTTTATTTCTACATAGGTGTACATAGTAATCTCTAATAATCTTTGGCATTTCTTCAGGGTCATTTGTGATTTGGTCTTTTGTATTTCTGATTGTGTTTATTTGAGCTTTTTCTCTCTTTTTCTTGGTCATTCCGGCTAGGGGTCCATCAATCTTGCTAATTCTTTCGAAGAACCAACTTTTTATTTTGTTGATGTTTTCATGATATTTTTGTCTTCTATGTCCCATATTTAGGCTCTTATTTTTGATTATTTGGATTCTTCTGCTAAAGTTAGGGTTTTGCTAGCTTCTCTTGCTAGCTTCTCTTGCTAGCTTCATTAGGTGATTTGTTAGGTTCTCAACTTGTGATCTTTCCGTTTTCTTGATGTGTGCTCGTAGAGATATAAATTCCCCTCTTAGAACTGATTTCATGGCATTCCAGAGGATTGACTCTTTTATCATTTTGTAGTGTCCTTTTGTATCTTTTTTAATTTTTGATAACTCCAAGGTTGTTTTGTCTGATATTAAGATCACAACTCCCCCCTTCTTTTATGATCCATTTGTCTGGAAACTCATTTTGCATCCTTTAACTTTTGAGTCTCTGCGCATCCCTTGTGGTGAGATGAGTTTCCTAGATGCGGCAAATAATTGGGTCATTGCTTCTTATCCAGTTTGCCATTCTGTGTCTTTTCAGTGGTGCATTTAGTCCATTCACATTCAGACTGATTATCGAAATGTGATTGTTTATCCCTGTCTTGAGATTGTATAAACTTTTTTGTGTGTGTTTGTTTTCTTTTTTTATTTTGACTTTGGCATTGATATGTGTGTGTTTTCAAGTTTGTTCTTGTGCTGTATTCTCTATTGATTCTGTACTATTCTCAGGGGAAGTGTATGGTCATTCTTTTTCTTCATTTCTTCTGTGCTTAATACTTTTTTAAAGTGTCTCCTGTAGAACTGGTCTAGAAGCTGCATAATCTCTTAGTGATTGGATGTCTGGGAAGGATTTTAATTCTCCATCACTGATGAAGCTGAGCTTGACTGGATAGGAAATTCTTCGTTGAAATTGTTTATCTTTGAGGACTTTACTATTGTACTCCAGTTCTTTCTTGCTTATAGTGTTTCTGCTGATAGGTCTGCTGCTATTCTGATTGTATTTCCCCAGTAATTAGTTTGACTTTTCTCTCTTGCTGCCTTTAGAACTTTTTCTTTTTTGCCTACTTTGCATAGGCAAATTACTATGTGTCTAGGGGCTGGCCTTCTCATTTGATGTCTTGTCAGGGTTCTCTGTATCTCTTGTATTTGGGGGTCACATCTCTGGTGTAGTCTTTGTTCTTTCTTTCTGAGTTTTTTTCTTTTCTATGTTTTTTACAGATTTGGTTAATTCCATGTTCTTCTGGTCTTCAAGTTCTGAGATTCTTTCTTTGGCTAGGTTAAATCTGCTTTCCATGCTTGTAGTCTTGTTATTTATCCTGGGCGAAATCTTTTAGTGCCAAAATCTCCGTTACAATTTCTTTCAGTGTTGCCTCTCATCTTTCTTGAGTCTTATTCACTCTTTCCATTCATTCCTTAATCCCTGTCATATTCTGCAGCCAGTTGGTGACTTCCATTATTTGGGCTGTCAGGTGTGATTTTTCAGGAGTTTTTTCTCTTTGCTACACTTGAAATTACCTGTGATCTTCCTTTGTTTTTCCTCATTTGTGACAGATCTCTTGTTTTTCTCTTTAGTTCTGTTATTTAGTATCAGTGGGAGAGGCTTTCCCTTTTGATGTTTGCTCAGCCCTCTATTCTTCCTTGATCCAGGCTCTGAATTTGTTCTATTTTGAAACAGAACAAATTAGAAGCTGTGCTGTCCCTCGTAGTTCTGAAAGTTGAATAAGGTAAGGGATGGGAAGCTAGGACTCAGAAAATACTTTCAAATTACAATGTTCACTGACTATGGTATGTGTTCCCTGAGACCCACTCCCCACCACTGTATATGATGATGCAATGGGTACACGTGTGTACATCCTGAGTCCAAGATACAGTGACAGCAATTAGGAGCACAGAGAAAAATAGAATGAAATAAAATGGACAAGAATTAAAAAAAGAAAAAGAAAAAAAAACAGAACAATGAAAACAGAAACCAAAGCAAAAAACAATTAAACACGCCAACACAGACATACATACACACTGCAAAACAAACTGGTATAACAACAAAGTGAAACAAAACGAACAAAAAACCTCAGGAAAACTAAACCTATACACACCAACCTAGCACAAAATGAATGGAAGAGAAAAACAGAAAAATAAGACAAAATGAAACAAAGGGATTCAGATTGAACCCTCACATATATATTGACATACACCTCAAACTAAAAATAAAAAAAGAAAACAAAAGAGCAAAAACAAACCAACAAAAAAAACTGAAAGATGAATACTCAATAATTCACAAACACACATAAAGAGAAAACAAAAAACAAAAGAAGAAAGAAAAAGATAAGAAAGAAAAAAAGAAAAAAACCAGGGGTGATGTAGATCAAACCTTTACATACACATTCATGCACAAAGGGAAAATATTTTTTTACATAGATGAACTAAAAAACAAACAGGCATAAAATTTTAAAATGTTAAAAACAAAATTAAAAATCAAATAAAGAAAAAAAAAACCCTGTCTTCTTGTGGCAGGCTCTGTAATTGTTACTCTTGTCTGCTCTGCTATCTCCTGCAAAGCTTCCACCTATTTCACTCTCTCCCCAGTGTCTGGAGCAGGGAAGGAGGAAGGGCAGTGGGGGTGGGTGGGGCTGCAGTCCTCCCCTTCCACTTTCTTATGGTCAGGGAGCTCCTCTGATGGGGAGATGCTGGATTGTCTCTTCCCCAGGTATGTACTCATTACTCGCAGGTGTGTCCCAGCCAGGCCTATCCTGGAATGGAGTTCTCCTATTGCCACTGATGGCCAGGCTCTGTCGGGGATTATCCCTCTCAGTCATGTCCCAGCTGTATGTGTCTCATGTTCAGAGGATTGCTGGGGAGGAGGGGGGTTGGGTCAGCCCCAGACCCACCGCTGATCTTTTTGAGTTCTTCCTTGTCCTTTTCTGGCCATACCCTCTGTCCCATGCCTGGATCAGGGTAGGAGGTGGGACACCTGAGACTCAGCACTTGTCAGATCCCTCTGAAATTTGTGCTTTCAGAATATTCCCTCTGGGTCATGACCAGCCCCTAAGTAGTTGATCCACCAGTCACAGAGATCGAGTCTGTTGCTCGATGGTGAGCAAGTCAAAGCACCTTCTGGCTGGTTTTCAAGATGTTGGCCAGATGCCCCTTTTGGCTTCTCGAGTGGGACTCTGCCTCTGGGCTTCCTCCACAGCTCTTGCTGCCAGTGTCTGGCCAGTCTCTGAAACTGTGAGACAAAGCCTAGAGCCAGCAGTCTCTCCTGTTGCAGTGGTGATGCAGAGCCTGAAGCCAGTAGTCCCTTCCTACTGCTTCTTCTCAGCAAAACTTTTGTCCATCTAAAAAAAAACTGGCACTCAGCTTCTACGACCTGGGAAACACTAGGGATCAAACAGAGAAGCTGCAGCACCAACTGCTTCACCAGGAAGCCCTGGCCACTTGCTCATGAACTCCCACTTAGTCAGTCTCTCTCAGCATTTTCTTCTCAGGAAGGGGTTTTATTGGTTTGTTTTTTTTTTAAAATTACACTCGGTTTCGCATCTCTGGAATTGCTAGGGTCCAAGCTGAGCAGCTATGGCACTAACTGCTGCACCAGGAGATCCCTGACCACTCGCTCCCTAGCCCTAATTCAGCCACTCACATGCCCACCCACTCACCAGCATGTACACAAAATTTTCCGTACACTCACTCACTCACACCAACACTCGCATATTACTACTGGCTCAGCTGCCATCTTCCTGCAGGTTCCTAGGGTAATTTTTTAAAACACTGATATGAGTTTTAGGAGTATTATGTATGATAAGAGTACAACTTCACTTTTTTGCATGTGGATATCCAGTTTTCCCAACACCATTTGTTAAATATGTAAAATTGAAACTAAAGAGTTTATATTTTAACTTGAAATATTTGTGCTTGTGTGTATATATATGCATGAAGATGTATGTGCAATACAAAGATAAAATATCAAAATGCCATACCAGTTTTTTTCTTCTAAAAGCCCTTTTAACTAAAATTTCAGTACTAAAAAGATGAAAGTTTATCATCGACATTCATTTATTGTTAATACTTCCATCCTTCCATTAGTCATTCATCAATTACTGAAATGTTTTTTGAGTGCCCAGTATGTGTCAGGTTTAGGATTAAAATCAGACAGAAGGCCCAACTTTTGAGAACCTTTCAATTTAGTTGAGTAATAGCATGCATAAATGAATAATTGCAAATAGGATGACAGATGATACATGGAGACTTATAGAGAAGGAAGTAACTATCCTTGTGAGGGAGTGAACCATTCAAATGCCTGCTTCATATGGGGAAGAACTTCAGAGGCAGAGGGACAAGTAGTATGAAGAACTCAAAGCAGGAGAATGGAAAGTCAGATGGGCATTTTTAGAAATGTAATTCTAGCTTTGTTCTGCTTCCAGGAGGAAAAGCACCTCAATAAGCACTAAGCAGCTATTCTTTAATTTATTTTTATTCTGAAGAAGAGTGTTGAACAAAAACCTCCTCCTTTATATTTTCTGGTATTTCTTCATGTTTCTTGTGTGTTAAAAATTCAACATTTAAAAAAATGTATTCACAATGTAGATAAAGAGTGAATAACTTCTGGATACACTTGTTTTATTGACCTAATTTTTGTTGGTTTAATCTACCTTTCCATTTCTTTTAAAATTTACTATTTTATCATTCTTGTTCTATTCCTTTAAATATTTTATCTCTTCCTCTCAAAATTCTTTAAAAAAATTGTTTTAGTACTTTAGTCAAGAATCCATCAGTTTTTATTCAAAGTGCTAATTGGTGATTAATTTAATCAAGAATAACTTTCTATCAATGGCCTTCTGAAATGTAATAAATTTAGACACATTTATTGGTTGATATCTAATTTCTAAGAATGAGTTTAATTGCTATACTATTACAGGTATATACATAAATGTAGATATACACATATATATGCAAACACATATGTATATCCATCTAAATTTATCCCTGGAGCTAATGATAGGTCTTCTCCTCAACTCTTTCCCACATTTGAATAGCCTAACTCAATTTGATATTTGATTTGCTATTTAACAAACATGAAATTTAATAATAGAAACTTATTTCAGAATTGCTTTTCATTTTAAATTATAAAACAGAGAGGCTCTTTTCATTTACTTGAAATATGTGTGCATTTATTTAAAATAAAAACAAACATTTAAGTTTGATTATAACTTTAGCAAAATGTTATTAATACTTAAGGTAGGAATTTTTATTTTAAAAACTCCCTGCAGCATGTTAAAAAGAATTTTTTTCAGCTATTCTGAGAGCACCTTTTTCTTTCTTAAGCCTTTTCTGAGGCACGCAGGTAGCTGATATAATGAGATTCTCTTTCTATGTGACCATATATGAGAGTGGCTGAGCATCCCTGTGTCTGTGCTGATTAAAGGCAGTGTCCTTATACAGCACCATGTATTTTTCTGCTGTTTCAGTTTTCAGATCCCTGAACTCTTCAAATGTCTCTTTGACCTCCATTCTGAGAAACGCTATCTAAAAGATGAGTTTTTCACTAATCTCTAGCAATATATGGTCTGCTTTTCAAAAGTCAGCTAAATATGGCTTCTTTCCCCTGCCTATTTCAGTTAATTCATTGCTTCCCAAAATGAAGGGAAAAATCAGGTTCCACTAGCAAAGGGTAAATTTTGGAGTAACTTGGTTAGGTCAATAATTGCATCCTGCTTTTTTGTATGGCATTACACTCAAAAGAGCCCAGTAAAGTGTTAATATTATTATAATCATCTCATTTTAAAGATGAGAAAAAAGCTTTATTTGTTTAAAACAGTAGAATATGTTTGATGATATTCTTTTGATATAAACTCCAGCATCATATTATTTCATCCATAAACATTTCTTTGTGAAGTCTTAAAATGGAAAACTATTCAAATGTGATGGGAAACAATTTATTCCCATTTTATGGTATTAATGAATAATTAAATTTCAGACAATGTATGATTGTTCAAGGTCATGCAGATAATGGTGGTGAGAATTAGAACCTATTTTTTGCTAATTCCAAGTTTTTTGCTATACAGCGCTATTACAAATATATATCGCTTTCATTATTTTGAAATAAAACAATAAGCGGGGCTCGGTGGCTCAGCCTGTAATCCCGCGCCTTTGGGAGGCTGAGGTGAATTGATTGCCTGAGCCCGCGGGTTCGAGACCCGCCTGGGCAGCGAGACCTCATCTCTACAATAAATCAAAAAATCAGCCGGGCGTGGTAGCGCGCGCCTGTCATTCCGGCTACTTGGAAGGCTGAGGCGGAAGGATCGCCGGAGCCCAGCAGGCCGAGGCTGCGGTGGCCGGGAGCGGCCACTGCACTCCAGTCTGGGCGACAGAGTGAGACTCCAACTCAAAAAAAAAAAAAAAAGAAAAGAAATAAAACAATTCTTCATGTCAGAGATTCCATGTTATGACTCAATTGCATTTTAAGACTACTATATCCTTTTAAAACCTAATTTTTTAGAGATCCTGAGAGGGAAACATTATTTAAATTTAAAAATGTGATATAAAAGCAAAATTTCTGTGCTCATCAGTATTTTCTGGCTCCTAATTTTAGTAACTTAAAAGTCTAAATGATTTATTGTCAAAACTTAACATGTTAAAATAGTTTTCAGATGAATTAGCAGAAATATAAATATTCATAATTAGTTAGCATTTTTAAATGAATAGAGTTGAGCCGAAACTAGCATTTTATAATAAAAGATTGTTGTTTTAATCCTGTTTTCAGAGTTTCATAATGTTCTATTTTTAACAGTAATACACATACACACACCTCCCACTACTCGAGTCTCAGTTCAAAAATAAACCTCTAAAATCTAGTGTAGCTCTGCCTCATTTCAGGAAGATGCTGTGGTATTTCATTTACTATAGGTTTTAAAAAATAATTGTGTGGTCTTAAATGTGCTGATATTAGCCGGGCTGGGTGGCTCAGCCTGTAATCCCGCGCCTTTGGGAGGCTGAGGTGCGTGGATTGCCTGAGCCCGCGGGTTCGAGACCCGCCTGGGCAGGCGAGACCTCATCTCTACAATAAAATAAAAGAAAATTAGCCGGCTGTAGTAGAGCGCGCCTGTAGTTCCGGCTACTCGGAGGCCGAGGCAGCAGGATCGCCGGAGCCCAGCAGGTCGAGGCTGCGGTGGCCGGGAGCGGCCACTGCACTCCAGTTTGGGCGACAGAGTGAGACTCCACCTCAAAAAAAAAAGGAAAAAAAAAAAGTGCTGATATTGCAGGAATCGTTCTCTGGCTTTGTGATATAAATCTTTCAGCTAAGTGAGAATGTCAAACATAAAACTGAGTACCTAAAAATGTTATTTGAATTGATGAAAAAAGAGCTATTAACTAGTAACAAACGGACTATGTCTATTAAAAAATTCCAACTATCTTATTCTTTAAAAATTTCACATGTGTGTAAATTTTATAATAGTACAAAAAAGATCTTACCAAAATTACTAATATAAGTTGAATGGAGCTCTTTTTAGTACTTTTATTTGTTTATTTAGAGTTGGGATCTCACTGTCTCCCAGGCTGGAGTACAGAGGCAAGATCATGACTCACCGAAGTCTCAATTTCTGGGCACAGGTGATCCTTCCACTTCAGCCACCTAAGTAGCTGGGACTACAGGTGCATTCCACCGCACTTGGCCAATTATTATTATTATTTTTTGTAGAGATAGGGTCTCACTATGTTGCCTAGGCTCGTCTTGATTTCCTGTGTTCAAGCAATCCTGTTGCCTCGATCTCCAAAAGTACTGAAATTATAGGCATAAGCCACTGCTCCCAGCCTTATAATAATTTTAAATTGCTTTACATTTGTATTGTGAAAAAATTTCAAATGGGTCCAAAGATGCCCAGAGGAGTGTAGTGAACGCTCATGGATTCATTGTCTACCATAAGCAATTTCAAAGCATAACCATTCTGGTCATCCATGTACTTACTAATTTCTTATCTCTCTTGGTATTCTTTTGATATAAATTCCAACATCATATTATTTCATCCATAATCATTTCTTTGTGAAGTCTTAAAATAGAAAACTATTCAAATGTAATGACTATGCCATTATCACATGAAAATAATGAATAATAATTCTTTAATGTCATCAATAGGTAGCTATTGTTCAAATTCTCTATTATCTCATCAGTATTTTAATATTTTGAATTTGCTTGTTTTAAGTACAACCTATATTCCCTAACACGTCCATGATTTTCAGTTTTTTATATATCTTTTTGTCTCTTTCATCGATAATTTCCTCTTTCATACTTCTCTCTCTCTTTTTTTTCCTACGTAACAAATAAATGTTGACGAATCCTGGTCATTTGTGCTGTAGAATTTTTCACAGTCTGAATTTTAATGATGGCATCCCTGGAGAGTAGTTTAACATGTTCTTCGGTTCAGTGAATTTCCTGTGAAATATAGCTGTATATAAAGGTTTGATCAGAGAGAGGTTTGATTTTCTTTTGGCAAATCTGTTTCATAGTGGTGCTGTTTTCTTTCATTGGGAGATTCAAAACTTTGGCTTGTTTCTTTTTTGTTGTTAGTAGCAACTGACACGTAATGACTCCACTAATTTATTAGGGATTGAAAATGGATATTCCAATTTTATTAGCACTTTTATATTTTTTAACAGAATACTTCTGAAAAAAAAACCTGCCATTCATCTACTATTAGGCTAACTAGTGAAATAGTACATTACAGATAAGTCAAGATAAATAGTTGATTCTTACTGCTTTCAAAATAATGACTTTATTTTCTATATTTCTTAGGTTTGTTTTCTATTATTTATTTTCTATTATTGCTTATTTCAATAAAGAGTGGTGTTCTTATTATTAACTTATTGATTTAGATATATTTGACACGTTTCAACCCATTACAGTTATTACTCTAACCGATGATTAATCTTCCCATTTTAATCACTGAAATCTCTTCAACCCTGTACTTACAATTCCTGCCCCTGAATCAGCCATTTGTCCAAAGAACTTTGGTTTTGGGGGTTGATAGTGTCTAGCCTTTCAACAGTCATGTTTTCCCTTTCCTTTTCTTCCTTCCTTCCTTCCTTCCTTCCTTCCTTCCTTCCTTCCTTCCTTCCTTCCTTCCTTCCTTCCTTCCTAAGATAAGCTACATCTTGAGTTTACACTGATTATTCCATTTCAGGATCAGGACTGAAGAATTTTCCTTAACCATTTCTGTATTGTATGAATGTGCCTCCTTTCACTTGGATTTTTCAGTTCTCAATAGTACTGATGGAGTAGAAATAGAATACCATACTACTCTTTTTTATCCCGAGTTACAAACTAAAGAGACTCAGAATGACCATTCATATACTACCCTTCTGTTTGACTACTGACATGCGTTTAAAGTTGGTTTGCACTTCTTTTGTCTCTATGGCATATCTTCTTAGGAATATTAATTTTTATTTATGCTATTTTTAATATCAAGGTATTTTCTTAGGTTTTGGGGGGTCATTTTGAAAAACTAGGCTAGAGTTTTAATATGATTTATGGACAAGTTTTTTTTTTTGTCATGCTTCCATTGTTTGTAGAGATGTTATTCTCTCCACATTTTCTTTTATAATCTTATTGCAGCTTTACATGAGATGTGAACACAGTCCTTTTTCCATTTTAATTTTTGACATGAGATCAGGTTTTCTAAAATTTTGAATGAAAGTGGTGGCTTTACAATATCTTTTCTATCTTTACAATTCTAAAACTCTCTATTCTATGGTTTTTAGGATGAATAAAAGTATAGCTTTGTACTTTCACACTTATTCTGGCACTGTCTTCTCCTCTATGTTTTTCTGAACTTTTTCTTTAATCACTATTATTCCAGTTTATCTCAATTTGTTTCTATTTCCAAAATGTATCTTTAATGAGAGACTTTGTCCAGAAAGGTAACTTTTGGAAATTCATAGGGTCTCAACTGCTTCAACTCTTTTGGTCTTAAACACAAACTCCTTGCCCTCTCCAGTAAGCTGGCATTAAAAAATGCCTTCTCAATTACTGTGGCTGTCATGGACACCCTGTTGACTATTTTGGTATGCTAAATAGTCTTTTGTTTTCCTTTATTTTCTCCAACACTTATGCTCATACCATGAGTGTCTTCTGGCTGTCAATGGTTTACCTTTACTCAATTGCATTACTGGACTCTTGGAGATAGCTTGTGTGTATGTTTTCTATGTCCTATATTAAATTCTATTCTATACACTTGGCTGCTAAAGCTACAGTCATTTATTACTTCAAGATTTTGTGTTTCAGAAGTCCTAGAGGCTTAGCATACCTGAGTTCTCTGCTTAGGGTATCACAAGGCTGAAATGAAGGAGTTGGCGGGGCTACATTTTCCAGTGTAGGCTCTACTAGAGAAGAATCTGCTTGAGAGACACCCCAGGTTCTTGTCAGAATTCATTTGCTTGCAGCTGTGCAATTCAAGGTAGCTTACTTCTTCAAAGCCAGTAAAGGAGAGATAAAGTCTGTACTTTTTGTAATCTTTGATTTTAGGGAAATAGTGGACTCTCTCAACAGGCAGTTCATAACCTGACTCTCTCCTTCTGAAGGCCAGAGGAGAGACTTTCTCCTGAGAAAGTGCCCAGACCCTCTTTTAATGGCTCTCACTTGATTATGTCAGATCCACTTAGGATAATTTCTCTTTTGATTAACTCAAAATCAACTATTTTGAGACCTTAATTATATCTGCAACACCTCTCCATCTTTACCATGTAACTTAATGTAAGCCTGAGTATGATATTCTGTTAGTCACAGGTCTTGCCCACGCTTAGGGAAGAGATTGTATGGAATCTGTACACCAGCGGTAATGCTCTTAAGGACTTTTTAAAAATTCTGCATATCACATCTTTTTGCCTGGTTAGGCTGTAGATTTTGTTTCTGGACTTTCTGTTTTGCTATACTGGTTGTATTACTTCTGTTTATAGAGCAATTGATAAACGATTCCACCACCATTACCTTTTCCTAAAATCCTGTAAATGTGTTTACCTTAACCAAATTTTGCAGGAATGATTACAATAATACCAAAAGCCACTACAGCATCCCATTTTATCAGTGTCAAAACCCTTAGTCCTTCTTCATTTTAATTTGGGATTACTGATTTAGATGCCCCTCCCAAGTTCTCATCGTAGAAGCATGTTTATACCGCTAGCACAGCCATTAGTACATTTTATGTTTTCTTTCATCAGTGGTTTGTAAAGTGGGACACTGAAATCCTTATGGGAAATTGGGAAAACAAGTCTTAAATTTTTATTAAAAATGGTTTGTCAATTTCATACCTTTAATTATATTATAGGTATATTTCATAATAAGTGCACTAATATTAATAGTTTGTACATGCAATTTTAAATGGAATATATTATACATGTATATATTAATTTGCACATATGTTGGAGCACATGCTTAGATATTTTTTACAAATAGTTCTCATAAAGAACACACTTCAGAAAACACTTTGTAGATAGTGACTCACTTTAGGAGAGATAGCGATACCTTACCACTTGGCACATAGGTAAAAATGAAGTTTGGCTGTTCTGCAATAAACAAACATGTCTTATCATTGCTTGGACCAGAACATTATTCATCTTCTTTTATCAGCTTTATCATGCCAGTTCTGCTAAGATAACTTTTCTAATATGAGGGGACCCCAAAAAACCTAGAATTTTTGGAGGGCAGGCCCCTTGTAGGTAAGTGTTCTCGGAACCCCTCAGCATCAGTGCAGCAGCTAGCGATGTTGTGAGGCACTGCATTGGGCTCCAATTCTTTTTTTTCATGTTTTTTTTTTTTTGAGATCCTTTCAACACATTTGCCCATTTCATAATGGGTGGTTTATCAGTGCACCTGCCCGCACTGAGCTGAGTGTTCAGCAGTTTTTGACCAACAACGGCGTGATCCCTGTGCCCCACCCTCCCTATGTACTTGATCTTGCCCCAGCAACTTTTTTTGTTTCCCAGAATGAAAAAAAGTCTTCAAAGGGAAACGTTTGCTGATGAGGAAGAGATGAAACAAAAATGTTAGAAGCACTAGAAGGCATCAAAATGAACGAGTTCACAAACTGTTTTGAGCAGTGTACCTCCATAGGTGTAGTGCATCAAAAGGGGAAAACTTTGAAGGTGACGGAGGTTTAAACATGTAAGAATAAATACACATTTTTAATAAATAAATTCTGGGTTTTTGGGGATCCCCTTGCATATTTTTGTGTTAGTATGTGAAAACTATTGAATTAATGTTTTTCATGCTATTTATTAATATCTGTTAACTGGTAGGATGAGTATTATGAGGAAATATCCCTGAATTTCCCATAGAAATGTACACTTACACTCTCCAGGTTGCATTTTATTCTCCAGGAATGAAGAGTATTAAGAACTAAATTTATATACACATTGGCAAATGCTCTTTGGAACGCTTTAAAATTCAGAGTCAAACCGATGTATTTGGCAGATGTACATACCAAGCTGAAGTTAGAATTGATTATATGTTGGGACCGTCTAATTGTTCGATTTAAAGGTGAAAAAGCATTTCTTTTCCCATTTTGGCTTCAGTATTTGCTTGGCAAAGGGCTTGAACTTGTAAGCCATATCAGCATAAAAGACTGAAGAGATTTTTCTTAAATTTGCTCTTCAAAATGATCGTTAGCCATTCTGAGATCAAAGAAAGCTCAGCTCTAGTGTGTTGTATCTTATACAAAAGCAGATATTACTTGCTTAGATGTACATGGAACTATGTCTGCAGATCACCCCAGTTAAATGTATGTACTTTCTGACTGTCAAGAAGTGTTTCAATGCTTTCTTTTGCCGCCTGAGTGAAAAATTTAAAAGTAAATATCAATTTATATGGTCATTTTTGATAATTTTCGTTAGCATGATTTTATAACCATTACATTTAATCTCCCTTAAATGAGAATATTTTATTACTTCAGGAAATGAAATGATTTAAATTTAAAGCAAATGGTTGCAAATTGATGATGGAAGCTAGGTATTTAATAGTAACAATTTGTGCTGTCAATTGATGAGTGTAAAAAAAATCATATAAGATAGGAAACCACTAAAAATCTCAACAATTTAAACACTGAATGATATAAATGTTATTTTAGGCCATTTATACATTAAATCTTGTTAACTTAAATATAGGTGAATGCATTAATGTGTTCAATATGTACACTATGTTAAATCCAACTAATCACATAATATTTCTAGCTTCAATACTGACTTGAATTTTTAAAATTTTTTATGCATGTATTTATTGTTTATTTTGTCTACCATGCTGGAGTGCAGTGGCAGGCATGATCATGGCTCACTGGAGCCTCGAACTTCTGGACTCAGGCAATCCTGCCACAGCCGCCTGAGTAGCTGGGACTACAGGCATATGCCACCATGTCCAGCTAATTTTTATTTCATTTTGTTTTTGTTTGTAGAGACAAGGTCTCACTATGCTGCCCAGGCTGGTCTCAAGCAATCCTCCCACCTCAGCTTCCCAAAATGCTGGAATTACAGGCATCAGTCACTATACCCAGCATGACTTGAATTTTTTTTTTTTTTTGAGTTGGAGTCTCACTTGGTCGCCCAGACTGGAGTGCAGTGGCCGCTCCCGGCCATCGCAGCCTTGCCTGCTGGGCTCCGGCGATCCTTCAGCCTCAGCCTTCCGAGTAGCTGGAATTACAGGCAAGCGCTACCACGCCCGGCTGATTTTTTTTTTTTTAATTTATTGTAGAGCTGAGGTCTCGCTGCCAAGGCGGGTCTCGAACCCGCGGGCTCAGGCAATTCACTCACCTCAACCTCCCAAAGCCGCGGGATTACAGGCTGAGCCACCGAGCCCGGCTGACTTGAATATTTTTAAACATTGCCATGATTTTCCTTTTTTTTCATTTATAAAATGTAAAAGTGCTATCATAGACCAAGTCAGGAAGAGATCAAGACTACATGAATGTTCAAGATTTTCCACTCTTTGGTTTTTGTGGTTGGAGAACAGGGGGTCTGAGCTTTGTTGCTGGGCAGTTTGTTTATTTATTCTAAAGGGAACCAGCCCTCAAGCATGAAGGAAGGAAAAAATAGAGGATTTTTTTATTTAAAATTCTTTTTAATCAAAAGCCTTTTTCCAAATCAAGAGTGATATTCTAGTACAAAACTAGAATATAATTGCCTTAGACATATCCAGAAGAAAATCTTGACTCATAATTTTTCTCCATATTTACTTCCAGTGCATTCCTCCCTGAACCCAGGGATCATGACCGAAATCTTACCTTCTCTTGCATCTCTACTCACAATTCATCCATTAGTGAGACCCATATGCTCCATCTTCAAAGTATATGCAAAATCGGACCAATTTGTATTTCAACTCTGTCAAGACCCTAGACCAAACTACCTTCATTTCTCATTTTCACCAGTCTGCCTGCTTGCCCTCGCCCCGCTTCCATTCTCATAGTGCCTCTCTGTCCTCCTCAGGTATCTATTTTCCATTTCATTGTCATCACGGTATTTTTAAATAAATAGCCAGGTGACATCATTATTTTGCTAAAACCTCACCAGTCTTTCCATACTTAGAGTAGAATCCACACTCCTTACCATATTGGCAAGGCCCTGCATGATCTGTCCGTCTAGCCTCTCCTACCACTGTCCCTGTTACCTGAACACCACTGCCCATGGGTTTCGTTGCAATTTTTCAGAATGCCAGGCTTGTATTTTCCTCCTGCTCCTGTCAGAAATCTCCTTAACTTACTGCTTCACTTCAGTCAGATCTTTCTCAAATGTCATCTTTCTTATCTACCACCCACCCCTAGATCTAAAATTATGCACAACCATATTACCTTCTAACCCTTACTCTGCCTTTTTTTTTCCCCCAGTGCTTTTTCACTTCTTAAAAGTAGTTGTAAGAGGGAGGGAGAGGGAGGGAAAAAGGAAGGGGTGATTTCTTCAAGGCCTACTTTCAGTGTTCCTTTCAGCTAGCATCATCATCTTTTCTTCTACTTGTTTATTTTGATATTTTCACTCCTGTCATTTACTATTTACATATTATTGCATACTTCCTTGTGAACTGCCATCTTCTTAAATTTAGGTTCTGCTCTCCTCGATTCCCCAAAATACATAATATCATAGGATTTAATAAGTAATTGTTTAATGAACAGATAACACCCATGCATGCCTGGCTGGGTTTATGGTATGAGGTACTTTCCAAGAGTGAGAATGAATTGAGATTATGTTATTAGTCTTCCTAACTTTCTGCTCCATTTCTTCAAGTGATTTTTATTTACTTGTTCCTATCATCATGTGAACTAATCAGGAATAGACTATTTGAGTGACTTTGGGCAAATATCAAACTAGTTTAAGGTGGATTAATTCCTCCTCCTATTATATATAGATAGAAATGCCTGGCAGGGCATTTGTGCTGGGGTAGAAGATATGACCTTGGGCTTGCTTCAAACAGGGGAGCTGACATGCAACTTCAGGCATAAAGCCTTATTGTTGTTCCCACTATGAAAAAGAGCTTCAGGAAAATAAAAATTTAAAAAAAAATAAACCTGTCCACTGATCCAGGAAAATAGTTTGGATGCTTGTATCTTTCCAGGGTCTGGAATGAGAGAAAATCATCAAGTAATCTAGCCTTAAAAATGCAGTGATGAGGGTTCTAATTTATAGTACCAGTGTGGTGCAAGAAACCATGTGAACTAAAATTCATATAAAATATTATCCAGGACACACCAGAGTTGAATAACAACAATGCAAGAACGTTTCAGGCTTCAACTTGCATTTCATCTACTAGCATCTCATTGGCCAATGCAGGTCACGTGCCCAACTCCCACAGACTGCCACCATGAGGTCATGTCAACGATATGTGTATATATATTGCTGTTTCAGGAGAGTGAATAATTTGGAAAATTAATTCAGTTAACCACAGTGACAATTCAATAGAAACAAGAAATTTGTAGTAAAGAAAAAACACAAAATAAAGTTGCATTAGCAAATCCAAATACATCAGTATACAAAATAAAAGTTAATAAATAAAGTGAATTAAAGCCATGGTCTCAGACTGAAATAAACATAAATTGAACTATATGCTTTTAGAGAAAACTTAGGTTAGTTTATACATGCTTAAAATGTTGTTACTGTTTGTGTGTTTTATGTCTATAACAATAAACTCTGTTGCATAATATAAAGAAATAAATATAATACAAAATACCTTCACTTACATAGTAGACATGTTTGAGAAATGTTCAAAAATCTAATTGTATTTAAAAGTATTTTATTTAAAAATTGTATTTTAAATTTTTTTAAAAAAGAAGAAATTATGTATAAATAATGTCCTCCAGAAATAGATTAAATTATTATTTAAAAATTATGCCTCTCTTTAGAAACCATATCTTATTCCTTTTCATATTTCCAGGGGAACATATTTCCCACCAACTATTAGAGTGCAATAAATTGATGGGTTGATAATCTCAACATTCCAGAGAAGAAGTAAATTGAAAAAAAGTAAAAACCTTTGGGTTGGGAAGGGATGGATTTCATAAAGATTAGAATCTAAAACATATGAATGTTACAAATGAAGGAACCCTCAAATAACATTTTTCATTTTATATGGCATTTTAATCATCTTGATTTTTCAAATTTCTGTTGATAGCAAATTAGAACCATTAAATTAAAAGTGGAAGGGGAAAGAAATCTACAGAAATGAATAAGCAGACAAAAATATAAATATATACTTATATTTGTATATATATATGTACAAGAATGTCATTTATGGCATTCTTTCTGTATTTCCAAATCAGGAAATATTTACTAATTCTAGTTTGGTTAAATAAGTCACAATGTATCCATACAATGAAATAGTAATAGGACTTTAAAAATATGGTAAGCAAAAAAAAGACTAAAATTGCCTATGTGCACACACACCAGTAGTGTGTGTGTATGTGTGTGCACATGCATGCACATGCATATTCTGTAATAATATACGCCACATTGTTCTCAGCTCTTCAGGAAATGGCTCTGGGAAGTCAGGGCAACTGGAAGAAGCAGGAATAATGATTAAAGTGTGGAGAGGATGCTTTAATTTTCTCTTTCTACATCTCTCTATTTTTAAAAAATTGTAACAAGTATGTCATGAAAAAAATCAAAATGGGGAGTAAAATTTCAGAAACAGGGTATCTTGGTCAATTTTTGTGAATAAGATGATTAAGAAAAGTAAAATTAAATGAGACTGCCTTACATCACATAGTATCAGCTAATGTGAAAGGTAGATCACGAATAACCATATTCAGTTACGCATATCCCATATTTTCCGAAATAGAGAACACAGCCATAACATCTAAAGAATTAAAGTGAGAAAATAACAAAGAGGAGATAAACAAGTTAAAAAAAAAGTAAAACTAAGGTGAGCTGGTTTATGAAATTCATAAACTGAAGGTCTACTGCATTCGCTAAAATGAAGCCACTAATATGGTTTTAATATTTCTAACATCTAGAACAGATAAAGAAACATGATTCACAGTGTTCATTATATAAAAACAAATGTATTGTTGGGAAGCTGCAAAAGTCATTTTGCATAAGCCTGAGGGCAGAGTGGATAGCAACTAAAGCTTCTTTCAAATCTCACTCAGATGTTAAACTTAACTGTAGAAATATTCTGTTCTAAAATTAAGATAAAAGCTAGGTTGTCTAAAGACATATCTATTTTAACAGTTACTCATGGGAAATAAATACCTCAATTTCAGGGATGCATAAGTTGTTTATGTATTTCAGGAAGGATCATAATCATACGATAATTCTTTTTTGATAGTGTATTATTTTGACTTTGAAACAATTCCTGTATTCAATTTACCACTTATTTATGTGTTATGACTACAAATGTTGATTAACTGTAGTGTTCACTAGCAGTTACATATCATTTTTGCAATAAATAGAAGGTATTCAAAACATTTAGACCTAGTTTGATATAAACTTGAAAGTAGAACTATAAATAGTCATCTACTTCTTTACCCAATACTTTTACTATCTGAAGCATTTTAGGTAGAAAAATAATAAGATTGCACTTGTGTCATCACTGCTAATTTTTATTTCTGTCAATGGAAAGATAGTGGAATAAATCTTATTAACCACTCCATCAAATGTCTGTTGCGCTTTTATTTTGTGCTCAGTTTGGTACTAGGAATTGTGGGAATAGGGGCAGGGAAAGGGAGATGAAAGAAATGTTCCCTATCCTAAACTGATTTTTTAAATAGAGAGCAAAGGATTTGGAATAACATCCTAGGCTCTACAGGGCCAGGTTCATAGCATTGGTCCAATTTGTAGTAGATAAACTTCCAATCTGTAGTAGATGAACTTCATAGAACAATGGTTGGAGATGAATGTAACATAACTAACATCTACACAGTGCTTTACTGTTTACAAAATACCTACCCACATGTTTGGTCCTCTAAGAATCCATCGGTTTAGATACAAATTTCCTTCTATTCTCAAGTCTTCCAGCACATAAAAATTGGAAGTTGTGTATCCGGTCTTCTGCAAGCATTTGGACATGCTCTTTTCACTGAAACATTATGAACACATAAATGGGTTTTATGACCTGTCAAGCTTAGGAAGCTGAGGCTGAAGAGGGTTGGTTTTTAATCTAAATCACGTTTTGGTGCTGAGATTTAAACCAAGTTTTGTCTTCCTCAAAATCCAGTGTGTTCTGGCTAGTCTTCCACATTGTTAAGATTTAGCAGCCTGTAATCCCGCGCCTTTGGGAGGCTGGGATGAGTGGATTGCCTGAGCCTGCGGGTTCGAGACCCACCTGGGCAGCGAGACCTCATCTCTACAATAAATCAAAAAATCAGCCGGGCATGGTAGCGCATGCCTGTAGTTCCAGCTACTTGGAAGGCTGAGGCGGAAGGATCGCCGGAGCCCAGCGGGTGGAGGCTGCGGTGGCTGGGAGCGGCCACTGCACTCCAGTCTGGGTGACAGAGTGAGACTCCAACTCAAAAAAAAAAAAAAAAAAAAAAAAGACTTAGCAACCATGCTGCTGGTCATACTTGGGTCCCATTCCTATCTGGGAACCTCTGCAAAGAACATTTGCTTTCAGGCTCAAACGTCTACCCACAGTGAATCTTCTAAAAATATATCTAAAAGGGAGAACCTAAAGATATTTTAATCTTCCTAAAAATAAAGTTAAGCCAAAAGATGAAGAAAAGAGAGACTTGATGCTGTCCATTCTAATGGGCTCCTCTGTAATTTAACCTCTGTAAATATTGAGCCCAACCCAGGGCTGTCCTCCATTCAGCTCCCCCACCCTGCAGTGGTTTGGTTAAATGATCCAATAGGTACCCACTTCCCATTACATACGCGAGAATTGATTTTTCTTTATTTGGATCTCAAAAAGCCCTAGTCAGTAAAGCCTTTAATTTTCATAATGCAACAGATCGAAACTGTCTTTTGTTTACTGAACAAGCAAACCTTTTGAGTTAGACTTTATCATGATGTGTTGACAGTTTGAGATCATTGGTTTTCAAAAACATAAAAAATAACCTTGTTTTAAAAAAAAGGGAATGAAAAATACCAAGTGTCAGTGAACAGAGAAATGTTCTCTTATTTTTAGAATGTCAGTAAAATTATTCTTCTAACAATAATTACAGAGCTTAAATTCTTTGTGTGAAAAATGAAATAATGGACACATTTGGAATTAAAACAATAGCTAGTGGCATTTAAAATTTATGGTAAAGGTCAGAATTAATTTTCTTCCATTTGATGTTTTTGAATAAAATATAGAGACCTAGTACACAAATGCAATTTTCTTTCCATAAAGTAATGTGGTTTCTCTTTGTTGTTACTTTTTAGTCACACTTATAAATGTATTTCAGGCACTCGAGTCCTTGGGTCATATATAAAGTCATTAACAATAACAGCTACATTTTGGGCGGTTACAAAATGCAAAGTGAGTAAGTTAATAAAGTTATGATGATGGAGGGTTGGGGGGATAAAAAAAGTTATGATGATGGATAACCAATTTGTTTTCTGAATAAAAAGTATTTCAATGTTATATTTATAAAAAAGAATACAAAAACACTTTCAATGAAATTTTTTTTTCTCAGAGGAAGTAGTAAATTACTTGGAGGTCTTTTTTGTTGTTTTAATTTTGGCATGTAGGTAAGTGCTGAAATGCTGTTGGGAGGACAGTGTAGACCAGAGACGCTACATCTAAATCTCCCACTTATTACCTAAATGACTATAGACAAGTTTCTTAAACTGTTTTCTCATCAGTAAAGTTGAGTAATAACAGCATCTCCCTGACAGCACTGTTGTGAGCATTATTTAGGATAAAATTTTTAAGATGTATGGAACAGTACTTGACTTGTAGTTAAAACTAATAGCTGTTAACTTATGATTTGACACAGCTGAGTCAGAATATTTTTTACATGCTTTGCTAATTAAATAGTGGTACTCCAAAATTCATGACCTTGAATTGTATTTGAAGGATCAGATTCTGTCCCTCCTCCCATGGGGTTTCCAAAGTGGTTACCCATGTCTCCCTCTAAAAAGCAGCTTGGCTTTCGGTTTTGTATCAGGGAGAAGTTGTCAAGGAAACACAGTTTGCCAATGGGTAACAGTCTCAAGGGACTGGAAATTCCGGTGCCCTATGAAGAAAACAGTAGCAACAACAAAAATCCCTTTACTATTCATAGTTTTAACTGTGAAAACTATTCATATTTGAAACTCTGTTGGGTTTGTATAGTGGTCTTGGAAGGAAGAAGCACCAAGGAACTAAGAATTATCAAGTATCCAGAGAGACATGGTAGAATCAGCTGAAGAGGAAGGCCTTACCCTGTCCTGACTATCTTTCTAGCACAGTGATTAGCAAAATGCCTTAAAATTGGACACGTGCTTCCAGTCCTCACAATCCCACAGCCCCCATTGGGTTGCCAATGGCATGATTTACATGCTGCTTTTACCTCCTGATCCTTGAAGGCCTGGGAATGTGCAAAGTCTGCTCTAAAGCCACATCGTAAGACATTAAAAGGGAACTCCCCCTGGCATTTATTTTTTTATTTTTATTTTTTGAGTCGGAGTCTCACTCTGTCGCCCAGCATTTAAATCAACATTAAACACAATGACTACCATAAGTAAAAATGGAGTTTACTGATTGCCACTCTAGAACCTAAGGAGTAGATCAAATGTAAAAGTTACAATTTAGTTTTATTCATTGAGAACAGTATTTTGTCAGTTTATATTATTAGAAATTTAGATTACAAAATTGTAAACAGTTCTTTAAAATGTCTCTTTTGTTAAAAAATGATTTTATAAAATAGCTTAAGCTAAAAAAACCCATTAATTTCTAGTTATAATTATAGTTTAGAGTGGAATTTAAAATATATCAAGTGAGAGTAATAATTGTAATCCTATTTGCTTTACTTCAGGAAGGGAATGTAAGTTGCATTTTTTTTTTTTTTTCAATCACAAAAAGAAACTTTTGGAAAGATTTTTAAAAATCCACTGTGGCATCCCATTTTCTCTCCTAATACTCAGGGCCAGTTTCCAGCATACATCCTCTCTTTGTAGTTCTACTTATGGGCCTTTATTCCAGACTACTGTAGTACATGCTTAGCTGATCTTCCTGCCTTGTCAGCTTTCCTTATTCAAACTCTACTGTTCTCCAAGGAGACAAAATTTCAGTTAGGTAGAAGGAGTAAGTTCAAGAGATCTATTGTATAACATGATGACTATTGTTAACAATGTATTATACTCTTGAAAAAGGCTGATAGTGGATGTAAAGTGTTCTCACCACAAAAAGATAGTTATATGAGGGAGGCCACACATGAGTTAGATTTAGTTACCCCAAAATGTATACATGTTTCAAAATACCATGTTGAAGATACATACATAACAATTTTATCTGCTTTTTTAAAAACAAAAAAAATCTATATTGTTTTTTGCTGCCAGATTAATATTAGCAAAACACCTTTTCTTTAATCACGATCCAATATCAATAGTTGTCAAAGTAATTTTTTTCTATTGGAAATTTAGTTTAAAAAGCTGACTCAGAAGTCAGCCAAGAGTGATTTCTGTCTTCCCTGAACTTCAGAATCTCTCCTTTTCCTCACAGCCACAGGCAGTTCTCCGTGATCACAGTGTCATAGTCATTTGCGTATGTGCCGTAAGTATTCTAGTCATCAGTATATCACCAGGCTGGTGTGCTGAAAATGCCAAGCTCAGTGCTTTGTAGATTATAAACAGTCAATACACTTTGTTAAAATTCTAATGTGGTGCATTCCAGGACAGCAAATGTTCTCTATGTTGTCTGCAAGATATAAACATGATCTACTAAAAAATATTCTATACTTTCCTACCTAACACTGACATGATATTACAAGATACTTCTTTTAGAATAATGTGCAATAAATAGTGGACTTTGAAAAATACAAGTGTAAGAATATGAAGGAAGTTCAAAGCAGACTCCAACTGACTATCACCAGCTAATTTTTAATGTCAACATCCTCATTTTCTACCAAATTTGTAATGAAATATAACTTTCTAATAGCCAAAGAGGGAAAAGAAGGGGTCCCACCCACCTTATACAGAGATTGAACTTCGAGTCTCTCCATATTCTTAGTTTGGGAATTCCAGACCCCCATGATGTTCCTGGCTGTGGTGGATGCATCAGCTGTGGGGTTGATGCTACTCTGCATAATCTCAGTTTTAGGGTTCTTTCTCAACCTGCTAACCTTGTTTTGCAATCTATCCAGGTCCCTGAATGAATGAAAATTAAAACTGCAAATAATAATAATAACTGTTTAAAAGAAGCAAAAAACAAAACATTGAAATCAGGCAAGAAAGACAGGCACAGAGCATGTGTTTCACTGGTAGAGTAAGTCAAGGAGGGCAGATGGGAGGGAACTCAAGAGATGCTCATCTATGAGTGGCTGAAGCAAGGACTGTCTGTCTACTCTACTACAAAAACGATTATATACTAAGTGCTCTAGTAATTATTAACTTTGATAAAAAATACTTATAATCGTTTTGAAATACAGAGGATTAACAATGGAAAAGGCATGTTTGAGATATTTTATATTTTATCTCTTATATCTCTTTCAACTTCCTGCCAATCCCCATAGACTCCTCTCCAGGATACCAGATGAGTACATATTAGTGTCCACACCTATTTTTTAGTAGAAGACCCTGATTTTCATGATATTTAAGACAGTATTTTTTGGCAATGAAAAGGGGGTATTTTCATCTTATTCGTGTTCTATTTAACACTATTTTTTCCATTGTAAATTCTTACTAATTGCAGGAATTAAAATAAGTTTCCTAATCTCCTGAAACATTTTATGGATGGTTGAGGAAAGACAGTAAAGCAAAAATGAACATGTCAAGCAATTTTAAGATTTAATATCAGGGACCGATCACTTAAGATCTGTAAACTTGCTTAGGGTCACAGATTTACATGTGCCAGATACTAAGAGATGACTATTCTTCAGCCATTACCTTAGTTTTCCTAGTTAATGAGCTTACCAACTACTAGAGGCTAAAAACACCCCTATTCATTTTCCTATTTTTTGAGGCAGATGTCATCTAGTCACAAGACCCATTTCTGCTTGGAAGCTTCTAGAAAGATTGTTTTCTTTGTGATAAAGTGAGATATTTTTCTTCCTGTATTTGCACGTGACTAGAGGATTAAGGATAACCAACTTGTAACTGTGAAGCAACAACCTAAAATCAAAAGTCATTATGTGGAGGATACCATGGCAGAAGAACTGAACACACTAGGGTCTTCAGTAATAGCTAAGTGATGTTGTATTTACCAACCTGGAAACCATCTACTGTATGATTTCTTGTCATATGAGATAATAAGACTCTATCATGCAAACCACTTTTAGTCAATCTGCTACTTGCATTTCCAAAGAATCCTTATTAAGACAAATGGAATCCAAGTGTAGCTATTCTTAGATGGAAGGATACAATTGTGCATAGGGCACACTTCTAACTTCTGGACTCTGAGTTCAATGTTGCTTATTAGGTTTTTCTGTTACGATTCTGCTGTTCTGACTGAACTTACATTACTGGACTGTCTGTCTCTGCCACAAATGACTTGTCTGGTCTAAGTTGCTTCAGTGCCCATGCTTGTATCTACTAAAATCCTCTCAATTTCTAAAATGCTTATCAGGCAAGTCTTTGAAACATTAGATATTAATTTATATGCAAAGAAAGTCAGTGTTTGCAGCGTGGTTTTACTTAATGCATTGGTATTTCTTGCTAGAGATTTGACAGATTTGGGAGTAAAAGTTGCTTTGGTGACCTTTATTGTAAAGAGTGATATTTTAGAAAGGCATTTGCTTGATCATAATGAATCTAAGATGGGCATCAGCCCGGTATAGTGGGATGTTCAAACATATCCATTAGAGTCATACCAATCTATAGTACGTTTCTGACTTCACCTTTTGATGGGCACATAAATTGGAGTAAATCATCTTGCTACATTAGTCCAGATGCAATCTTATGGAATTGCTACCACTCTGAAAATATTATTTTGAGAAGTAAATGAGATGCAATATTTAAGGCACTGGTTCATTGTCAGGAACACACTAGGTGCCAAATATATGGTATATCCACTGTTCCAAGCTTCCTGCAAATGAGATTGAAACAAAGAATTTTAGCTACTCTATGAATTTGCTGCCTTTATTTATTCCATATCTATAACTTTTTAAAAGTATCTTGCTCTCTTATTATTGATCACAGGAAGTCCTTTAGGAGAAAGAACTTAAATTCATTCCTTTCAAGACAAAGTATCAGTAATTGACACTTCTGTAGGAATTTAGATATCATGCTGGTGAAAGCAAAAGTCAGACACCTAGGTCGAAGACATAATTTGAAATATCAGAACACATAGATTATTCTAGATTGAAACAAAAGTGGTTAACTCAGAGATATGGTTTGGATTCTGAAGTAGCAAAATGTAAAGACTGTTTGATCACTTATGATACATAGAACAAATTAGAAGCATCCCAGAATGTGTGATATAAAGTTTACATAAATGAAGGATGGCACATGTAAAAATAGCATTATTAATTGTAACTATATAGTTTTAGGAAATATTTATGTAATTCTTTGTCCTACACTATTATAATCAATCAAGACACATATTTATTTCTTCCTTTGCAATTTCAACTTCAATTCTACCATATTACCCCCCAAATAATTTCCCTACATCATTGAAAAACGTTAATAAGTATAAAAACAGTAAAATAAATATTTTACTTAACAAAATTATCTTCCCTTGGAAAATACATGAGAATCAAATTTATATGTTATTTGTAATCTAGTGCTAAAATCTGAACTTGCCTAGAGTTAAATATTTACTCTCTTACAAACTGTGAACTTGGAAATATTTATAACTTACATAGATCTCTGTATCCTCATTTATAAAATAAAGGTTGTATTACCTGCTTCAGAGAATGACTGTGTTAAATGAGAACATACATGAAAGCACCTAAATCCAGGCACAGAGTAGATACACACACAGTAGATGTTCGCTGAACCTGAATACGCCATGCTTAAATTCAGTGTTAGTCTCCTCCCACCTCATTTTTCCAGTCTTGCAGAGGAATCAGAATTCTTCTTTCATTTATCTTGTCGAGTAATTAAGATAACCTCAGGGGTAGGAAATGTGTTTTAGTGAATTCTGTGTTAGTATGTTTTCTTCCTTCTTCGATAACTTTTCTTTGTGTTTCTCTCCTCCCAGTGGAGTATCTGTGATTTTCAGCTTTGGCCCCAGTACATCTATTTATTTTGCTCACTAAGGAAATTGTGTAGAATGAATGTTAATTAGGTAGTAAACATACTGCTGGTCAGAGAATTCTGGAGCAGTATAGAACAGTGTCAGGATACAGATGGCATGAGTGTTGTGAGGTATCGTCGCTTCCATGGCTTCGTGCAGGAGCACAGGGTATGCAGCACAGTGATAAAGCTGGAGAATTTGAATAGGTAGTTCTGCTATCGATTTTTCAAATGAGAATACATTTCTGCTAATGGGAAGGATTGCAAAGCAGTTCCCATCTCTACCCTAGGATTCAGAGTCTTGGAATCATGCCTGGAAATAATGCATTGGAAGGATTGTATGAAATTATGACCAACGAGAATTATTGCCACATTATTGGCAGATTCAGTGAGAAATTAGTTTTGCTTAAACTTTAAAGGAGGCAGAGTTTAGCCGTAGTTGAAACGACCTTTATAAAGTTTATTCATTTTCTCTCCATTCAGAAATTTAGAAAAATGATCTCCTTGTGTCTAATTTTCTTTATTTCTCTTTTCTTTCCTTCTCCTCTTCTTATAGTATGCATTTAGACTTCAGCTAATCAATTATAAGTCTGACCTATTCTGCATACCTGTGGTTCACACATGAATTGATGACTATCCTAAATAATATTAATAATGTATGTGATAGGAAGATAGTGCCAAAAATATGCGTTACTTTACCATCGCCAACACCTTTAAGAAAAATATTTTAGTGATCTTGCATTATAGTCCTGGCACTATACCAGGTTAAGATTTATAGAACATGATAAAAATAATTCTGTTTCCTAAAGAGGAAGTAGGGACTTTCAGATTTGTACTTGTTGTCTAATTACTAGTTTTATCTTAATATTTAAATGTTATTTAAATTTATTAATATTTAAATATGTTATTGCTTACGGGGGTTTATAATAAATAATACTTAAGCATTAGGTGTATATAAATAAGGTTAAATTATATTAGAATATTATAACCTATTTTTTGAACCATTTCTAGTTAATATTTTGAATTAGGGTAATAATAGTGACCTGGAATAACTAGATATAGAAAACTAGCTGAATGCACACATTTTTAAGTGACTTCTTTAGTATTACAGAAGTGGTGTTTTTAGTGAGGATCAAAGGGAGTCCCCAACTTTACCTGTAATGACCGCTTGTATGCCTAATCCTGAATTGTGCCCTGTATCTTTCCAATAACAACAATAAAAAAGTGGTATTTTTATAATCACTATATATGTATATATATATATATGTATGCGCATTATTTATATGCATCTATATACAATTATATATTTTTCCTGAATGCTAAAGTGAGTGCTCCCAGTGGGCCAAGATGAATTATTACTGCTTCGTTTAACTCTCTTTCATTTATAGTATTTACTTAATATAAAATAAATGCAAGAATATTAGGACATAAGATTTCTTATCTATGCCAAAGATGTGTTCTGTTCAGTAATTACATTTGGGCTTAATAAACTTTTCAAGGAAATTACTCTTCTGTAGTGCAAAATGAGGGGCCCAACAAAAGCAAGGGTGGGATCAATCTATGTGTCAGTAGCCTCGACTTGACTATTCAAGAGGCTTTCAATTCAGGGACCATCTGTCTCACAGCTGAAAATCATTAAGCTTCAGCAACATTTTCCCCTCTCAGTTCCTGACTTTTGCCAAGCAAATAAGAAGTTCTACCTTTGCCTTTTAGAAAATTACACAATTAGGAAATGGGCATGTGCTCCTATTTAAGCTCCAAAATTTATACGCATCTATGTACAATTATATAGTTTTCCCTGAATGCTAAAATGAGTGCACCCACTGGGCCAAGATGAATTATTACTGCTTTGTTTAACTCTCTTTCATTTAGAGTGTTTACTTAATATAAAACAAATGAAAGAGTATGAGGACATGTGACTCTTTTTAGCTTAAAACAAAGCACCCTTGGTATCTAGATTAGTAACATTGTATTTTGACTGAGGATTTCTAAACTTGAATTGTTTTCAAAAGCTAGTTTTCTGCTGAATTTAAAAAACAATGTATGATATAAAACATATGATATATTCTGGAAGAAAGACACTTCGGTGTTTTACTTTACCTGATTGACGTTGGCATAGAAATGATCAAAGACATTCACAAATATTCAGCCACTGTTGTTGAATTGCTGAGTGAGCACATTTGTGTAATGTTAAAGGAATGAGCACGGCTGCATGTTGTCACATAAGGTTTGCATTATGAGAACAGAATGTTAATAGGAAAAAAAGCAAAGAGTTGGAAACATGAGAATACTCCAAATTTGCTTCTTCTTAAAAGAAAGTTTGGATTTTACTTCGACCAAGAGAGGACTTCTTTGTAATATTGCATATTCTGCATTTTTGTCATCAAGTAATGATTAACTGCTGATGATTCTATTAGATGAGTTAAATGTATAGTTTCCACACTTAAAATGTGTTTACAGTTTACTGTAATTTAAAAAGTGCTTATTTTAATTTGGGTTTTTTGTTATTATTCTCATTACTAATGTCATAATTGAAAATACAATGCCATTAAAGTATGCTTTGCCCTGCTCTTTCAAAGGTCATTGGGAAATTTGCTTATTTCTTTGTCATTTGTGTTTCTCTGTGATGTCCCTGCCAGGGTATGCTAGGAGAAAAAAAAATACTTATTAAATTGCACTAATATAATTCAAATAAATTTCAGCACTTGGTTTCTATGTCTAATAGAAATATATCTGTCATCAACATATAGTAAATTAAAGTTGTATTTTAAAAACAAACATGGACTTCAGTTTATGATATTAAATATGCTTAAAATACAATGTTTCTCTAAGTAAACATTAAAAATAAAGATATATGGAATTAAGATGAATTATTTTATAACAATTCCAGTGTTTTTATAACTTTAGATCAGTATAAGATCATGCACACTACATTATTTAATATTTTCTAATGTGCAGACTTAGCTTTCTAAATCAAAGAAAGCCAGAAACAACAAATCTTATTATTCCCAGACTTGTTTCTTCTGTCTGGTTGTCACTAACTCTGAAGATTATGCTTTTGTGACTCCTCTTCTTATGTGCTAAGAATAATGAAAAGGAAGAAAGCACCCGATCCAGGAGCCGGTGTGTATTTCATAGGTGAGTCACAGAATAAGGAGCTTTTTCACCTCTAGGTTACTGGCCCGAAAGTGGAGCAGGCCTACCGGGATTCTGCCTGACAAGTTTTATGACATCAAAATGTAAAATGAAGAGATGGACTCAGATCACATCATTCAAGTTTCCTTGTTAGATGCCAAGGATTATAAGGAGACCATATTTTCCCCTGCACTGATTTGTGAATTCTTCAAACCCATATTACTAAAAATATTTTCTCCTCTTTTGCAGTTCTCACCAATCAAGATCTTATAGAGCATTATGACTGTATTTTCTATTATAGACATAGTAAATACTTGTATGCTGTTTACATGCATTTTAAAACAACACATGCTAGGCATCCTGCTCAGCCCCCACTGATGATAATGTGATATGTGCTCCCACCAACTTGACATCACTAGTCCAGAGTAATCCACCATGTCATTTTGGGGTATTATTCTGGTTTCTATATGTTGAATTTTAATATTTTATGGATATAATGATATGGTATACTTAAAAAGCAGTAAATACATATTAAAATATCAGTAATTACAACATTAAGTAGAACTAACACAACAGAAGTATTAAATACATCTCTGTAGAGGTTGTCTGTCAAATGGTCAGGTTGAGTGACCAGTTATCCAAAGGTGGTTACTTTTCTTTTTAAGATAGTTTTTCATTTTTGTCTTTCATTCATATACCTATAACAAATATCTGTTTATGTGTTAAAATTAGCCAATTTACAAAATATTGACTGACAGCAATTCTTTTCATTCTGTTTTTGAGCATACATATACAAAGCATTGTTAAAATGGGGGAATTAAAGAGTATTGATATATTTAGAAGTGTAAATGCTTATAAGTATTAACAATGTTATTGTTATATAAAACTATTGTATCCTAAAATATTTTTCTAGATTTTTTTTCCACCTTTAGGTCTTTATGGAAATGCTTACATGAGTATCATTATAGTAACTCATTATATCTGCTTCATTGTAGGATGTGGCATCCATATAGAGTGGTAGATGCGACTTAATACCCCTACCTCTTAAGACTTTGAAAACAAAGCCAGAGCTAAGCAACAGCATAAATATTCATCATAAATTGCAGAGTACTTAGGGTTTCTGAGTGTTCCTTTTGTTTTTCATTGGGCAAAGTCTAACTATTAATATTTATTGACATATTCCAGGATGCAGAAAGTAAGATAGTTTGGATTACTGTCTTTTTCTCTGAATAACTTTCTCAAAGGAAAAGATGGCTCTAATTCAGCTTGATATCATTTCATTTTGTGTGTAGCACAAGAGGAAAAAAGGAGATCACTAAGTGAATTGGAGACCAGATACAGGAAAAGAGATCTGTCAAAGTTTCAAGGTTCCCAGCAGGAAAAGATTCTAGGTCAGAGATGTGAGGTTTGCTTCTTACAGGTGCAAATGTCTCACATGCCCTTGGCCTTTCTGTCTTTCCCCTGCATTCTTGACTCCCCAGCTCAGACCTGCTGACACCATCTCATAGTCAAAGGGGTCTAATTCAAATTGGGCAAGAGGACTTGCAGAGATTCCAGAACATAAACCTGACAGACTAATGTACATGGAGAATCAGTAATTTTAGTCATTGATCCTCATTTGTGTTGAAAGCCACATTAAGCATAGGGACACTAAAACGTATCTTTCTTATCTGTTGCATACCTGTGCTGCCCTGTTAGAAGAAACTTCAAGAAAACCTTCTTAGGTGTAAATATGTTAAGATTACAAACAAAATATGTGAGTATACATATGTGTGTGTTTTCCCCTTTGGTCATTGAGTTGAGAACAAGTAAGTTTTTACACTGTGATAATTTAAACATTTTTAAAACAGTAAATTATAAGTGAATATTCATATTGAATATAATAAAAGGATATGATAAGAAGAGAAACATCATTATTCGATGTAGTTTCTAAGACTGGACCTACTTCAAAGGTATTTTTTTCCCCAATATATAGAATGTAATTTATCAAGACGTCTTTACCCCTTTATCTTTCTGTCTTGTTTGCCTGGAAAAATCCCAACCCCTGTTGATGACTATGCACTCTTCACCTAAGCAGGTTACATGGCTGGAGCAAGCACACACATAAACACATTTAACCATGTTTCTTAGTCGTAGTTTACGTTTGGGCTGTAGTTCTCATCAGGTCATTAAAATTGGTCCCCAAGTTTAACTGCCTTACCTCCTCCATTCAGTCTTCTACTTGAGATGACTATTTTCTATTTCCTCTCTGGCCCTCCCTTTTTCTTCTTGAATACGACCCTTCCATCATACTCACTCAAAGCTAATGACCGACTTCTTATTCACCTGAAAAAATAAATGCAGTTAGAAGAGAAATTCCACATTTTTCTCATCACCAAATCTACTGAACTACCAAGTATTTTTATATATTCCTGTGAGTCAGCCTGCTCTACTGTTATGATGAGTAAGTGATCTCTATATATCTAAGGACAGTCACCTCACTTGTGGATTTGACCATGTGCCCTTAAGCCTGTTCAAAATATTTGTGCCTGCATTTATTATCTATTTTTTTCCTGTATTGCTGGTTTTATCTTGTTAATTCAGTTTTCCTGTTCAGCATAAATACGTATTCAATAATTTCTAACAAAATGTCTATTCTTGAGTCCATGCCACCCTCCAGTTCCTACCTTATTTATTTGCTTACATTTAAAACAAAATTCTTTGAGTTTCTCTACTTCCTGTCTCCACTTCCTCATTTTTTATTCTCTCATGAACCGACACCAATCAGCCTCTCTTAGCCCCTGTCCTCTGAAAATGCACTGCAAGTGTCACCGATAATGTCCATGTTGCAAAATTAATAGTCATTTCTCAGGCTTCCTCTTTGTAGAACTCTCAATATCATTTCATCATTTTTTTCTTAATAAAATCATACTTCATTTGGGTACCAAAAAAGCACACTTTCTTGGTTTTCATTTGACCTCAAGGATGTTTTCTTATCCATCCCTGGCTTCCTCTTATTATTCTACAAGATAAAATTTGGCATGCATTTAGGCTCAACTATCAGTTTATACTCATCTCAACTGTTCTTATCATCTGTTCCTTTGCAAGTTTTATTTCTATCCCTGCCCTACTTACCAGATCATGACTTCTATATCCAACCACTCACTCAGCATCTCTTCTTTGATGTTTGGTAGGTATCTCAGAACTAACATATCCAAAACAGAAGTCTTGAATTCCACTTTTCAGACTTTCCCAAAGTGTCCCTTGCTTAATAAATGGCACTATGATTCACTTAGTTAAAAAGAAAAAAAAATAGTAGTTGTCCATGGAATTTTTTTGTTCTTTTTTTCCTCTGTACCTTCAATATTCATCCATCAGTTAGATTGGTCTATCACAGAAAGAAAGAACAGAGTACCACATGTTCTCTCTCATAAGCAGACCTTGAACAATTTTAATACTATAAGAAAGGGATTGGCAGTAGTGGGAAGCTACCAGGGGAGGAAAGGAGGGGTACACCTCATCAACAAGGGTAACTGCATAATGAATATTTGTATCCCAAACCCTGAATAGTACTCCACACCTTCAAAATGAAAAGATTTTGAAAAGAAAAAAAAAATTTAAGAAATATAAATCAAACAAGACCACAGTATGAGCAGAAAACAAAACAAAACAACAACAAAATTTTCAAGATGTTTGTGGCAAAAGTTAGGAGAAATCTCTAACACTAATGATTTTTCAAGGGGTAGAATGAGGATGATCATGATGCTAATTCTCAGGAGTTGGAAAGAACTGAGATTATCTTAAAGCAAAGCACAAAGGATTCTTATTGCTACTTATGCAATCTTTTTGCCTGGAAGTGTTGCATATTTTCTCTGTCTTTAATATTCTTAACTTTACATGCCTAGATCTAAAATTTCTAAGATTTATCAAAATCTTTTTTAATTATGTGAAGTTTCTCTTTGTAATTTTTTCAGCTATTTCCTCCTATCTTTTTTTGTATTTCTATGTTTATGGTAGTCTCAGTTATCACAATTCTGGAAGTTTTACTTCTATCCTCCATAGATCTTAGTACTTTTTTTAATATGTGTATTTTTTTTGTAGTCACCTAGGATAATTTTTTCATTTAATCTTTGAATTCAGTAATTCATCTGTAAGTTGTACACGTCATTCTTTGATTTAAGTTGTTTACTGTTGCTATTAAAAATTTCAGTCATTATATTTTCTTATTAATATTTTCTGTTTGATTAGTTTATTAGTAATGAATCCTTTTCTCATTTACAAATATCTCTCCCTTGTTCTTTAGGTATATATATTGATGCATATGAGGTACTGAATAAATATTTTAAAGATATGAATACGTAAATGATTACATCAATTAAATCATCACTCTGTCACAGGTAGCCTAGTGCTGTCTTTATAACTTTGTCAATCTGTCTGTCATAGATGCTTCAAAAAGATGATTAAGTGATGTATTGAATTAGATGCTATCACAATTTCCTTCTTTTCTTAGGATTTTTTTTTCTAGGAAAAGTGTAATGTAAATGAAGACTATTGCCCTATTTCCTTGTTGGAGTCAATGTTTCTTTCATTATTATTATCAGAACAATCACAATGTTTGACCTCAATGAAGCTTTCATATGAAAATATGTATGACTTTATCAAATTGTTCATTAATTTATATTGCTTCAACATATGTATTGTTTTAGATTTCTTGTGCTTGGTAGAAGAAAGATTTATGTCAGAGAATGTTCTTTGCTATTATCATTATTGGTTTATTTATATTTTCTTTGTTAAAAACGTTCATTTCTTTATTTGTATTGTTGATAATATACTGTGCAATATTTGTAAGAAAGGAACAGTATAGTTTTGCTACTCAGATTACTGAATAACCTTAGAAAATTGTTTATTCTGAAAATATCTTTGAAATTATTTAAGATTTAAAAATTGTTATACATTTTCAATAGATTTGGGGGACTAAGGTATGTGTTTATATATCAATAAGATGTAAATTGGGACCAGGTGCAGTGGCTCATGCCTGTAATACTAGCACTTTGGGAGGCCAAGCTGGGGGGATTGCTTGAGCATAGGAATTTGAGACCAGCCTGGGCAACATAGTGAGAACTCGTCTCTACAAAAAAATTAAAAAATTAGCCAGGGACCTGTAGTCCCAGCTATTTAAGAGGCTGAGGCAGGAGTGTCACTTGAGTCCAGGAATTCAAGTCTGCAGTGAACCATGATTGTGCCTCTGTACTGTAGCATGGGTGACAGTGTGAGACCCTGACTCAAAAAAATGAAAAATAAAAAAGGACATACACTAAAAGACATAAAAATGGACAAGTTCAAAAACTGTTTTGAACAGTGGAAAAAACATCTTGATGGGTGTATTGCATCAAACGGAGAGTGCTTTGAAGGTGATTGAAGTTAAAACATGTAAATACACAATTTTAATAAATAAATTCCATTTTTGGGGTCCCCCCTCATATGTACTAGATGCCAGGGAAGCAAAGATACAATTATTTTTAAAAACTGGATTTATTTGCTCTTCTAGGATATCCTTTTATGCTTCATTTAAGGAAGTGGTGTTTGTGCTGAAGTGAAAACACTCATTAGCGCAACGGGATAAGAGTGTATCCATTTGAGTGGATGTTTTGAAAGAAAAATTTGCAAATTAGTTCAATGAAGTGGGTCAGGGTTAGTTGCCAGAAATCTTTCTAAATATGATCAAATAGGTTATCAAATAAAAAACAAATCTGAACTTAGAAAAGGGGAGACTGTATTTGAAAGAATTATTTCAATAAGGGGAGCGGGCAGTTGCACTTGGGAAAATCTGCCAACCATAAGCTCGGCAAGTGTCTCAAAGGTTACGCAGAGAAGGCTTTTCCTTTTTAGGGAAAATTGAACAAGACTAGAAAGAATTGCATGTGAGAAAGAAGGATGAGTGAGGGTGGTATGATTAAGGACAATAGACCAGAGAATATTTTACTCTGTAAAACAAGGTCAACCTGTTACTAGGAGAAGTTTTGAAGGAAGGCTTAAGGCTGTTAGGGCTGAGAGTGGGTCAAAATTCAGATGCCTGGGGATAGGAAAGAAGCTTAACTAAAGTTTGGTCAGCTCAGGGTACTAGATATTTTGCCCAGAGTGGTCAGTGGGCACAAAGAGTTCAGTTAATCATTTATGAAGCAAAGAATGGGAGTTTGGAGGTGTAAGGCTGGCGTTGTCCTGGGTACACAAGGAGAGTATCCTAATTTTCATTTAAGTCTTATTGAGAAGGACTCTGCAGCAGGCTATTTATAGAACACAAAGGTGTGGGAGAATTTCTTTATTCCAGGATCACAGGACTGGAGTAAAGTTTAATATTGTCCAAAACAGTGATAAAGACAAAGAGATTTCTGAAGAGAACTGTTTTGGCAGCTATGGTGGAAAGACTGGTAGAAAGCTGAAAGGAAGAAGAAAAGTGAAAGGAAGAAAGCTAGTGGATTTAGGATTACTCCAGTAACACTACAATTAAAAACAGAGCCAGCATGATTGTAGCGATAGAGTAGAAAGCATCATTAACTGTGGCTAAGAAGTACTGTGTGTGAGCAAGTATATTGGTAACGTCCAGCATTATCTCTAACAGTAAGGAAAGCATCATTTTCCAGTGTAAGTCTTTGAAGGCTCTGTCTTGAAGGATTAGATTTCCTTCTTCTTGATACCCAATCTTTTCCCAGTGAAGCCTCTTACATTATTGCAAGATGGCCCTCACATCAAGTAAAAGACATTAGAGGTTTCTTCTGAGGTCTGCCTTAAAAGCTGGTAAAAGAAATAATCCGTCTCTATCTTAAAATCAAACTCTGTAAAATGATTTAAATGGCAAGTCTACACACATTTGTAATCATTGATTGTCAGAATTTAATATGAGGAGAAAAAACTGTGCTTATTATAATCAGCTTAAAATTAAGGCAAGAGATTTAAATGAGAAGATTCCTTCAAATGAAATACCCTAATAAAAGCCAGAAAATTTGAAACTGAAATAGAAATTATTTATAGTGCTGTTTTGTTTGTAGAGATCAGTTGAATCTTAAAACAATATATATTTTATATAGTCCAGTCTTAAAATCTATAAGGCTTTGAGTCCTAGATTCTAATAGCATTAATTATGCAGTCAAACTGTTTTGTACTAGTTTTTCAAATAAATTCGGACAGTTTTGCCAAAGATAATGTTACCTCAGTAATTGGATCCCCCCAAGTTCTTGCTCACAGTTAAGATGTGCATATCGAGGTGTTTGGTGAGATGACCAAAACAGCAGGTCTGGAAAGATTGAGTGTACAATCAAAGTAAGAAAGAGAGAGAGTGTGTACTGCACTGATACAATAGCTGTGATAAAAAAATAGATAAAATATTGACTGGAACTCTGCAAAGAACTTCAAAGTCTAAGGCTCAAAATGAAACTAAACCTAGGATGCTTTTAAATCTACGTATGAGATTTGTGTGTATTCTCTTGTAAATAAAGTTTGTTTAATTTTGCAACTTAAAATGATTTTATTTGCCTTCGAGAATATTATCTCAAAGATTTATTTACCTCATTTTAGAAAAAACTAGCTGACTTCTCATTAAGGACACATTAATGACCTATCACTGGATGGAGTTGTAGTGACAAAAATATCCATATCTAATTATTGAACTAGACTGCCAAAGCCTACCAAAGTTTAGCTCAGAATCTTATGAACACTTATGGAAGCATGTAAGGATAATGTCTGTACCCATGGGAAAGAGATTGCTCAACAGTTTGAGAATTCCAACACATCTTCCCTGACGCTTTTGGTCATAAGGCACCAAGAGGACCCACAGACATGTTTGTTTTTTGGGATTTTTTGAGTTGGAGTCTCACTCTGTTTCCCAGGCTGGAGTGCAGTGGCACACTCACGGCCACTTCGGCCTCGACCTGTTGAGTTCAGGTGATCCTTCTGCCTCATTCTTCCATGTAGCTGGAACTACAGGCGTGTACCACCACACCAGCTAATTTTTAAAAACTTATTGTAAAGATGAAGTCCCGCTATGTTGCCCAGACTGGTCTCATATCCCTGAACTCAGGGAATCCTCTTGCCTCGGCCTCCCAAAATACTGGGATTACAGGCTTGAGCCACTGTGCCCGGCTAACCCACAAACATTTTTATCCTGAAGCTGCTGAGTGGCAGTGCCACCTTTAGGCTGACCTAAGGGAACAAGGGGTATCTCTGCATTTCACAGGCCCTGCACAGAATTGTCTGATATTCCAAGATTGCCACAACTATTGCTGAGATATTTATTACACAATACTAAGAGGGTTTATAGCTATGGAAATGTACTTTTGAATATACCTTGCCCAAATCCTCTTATAACAGAAAGCATCATTGTCAGAGTAAAGTGGTTTTATTTTCTTGGCTTTAAATGTGAGAAAGAATGGGCTGTGATGATCATTTAATTTTTTGATTCATTAGAGACTTTATTTTTACTTTGTTCTTGGCATTAGAGAAAATGTGTGTTCTTTTAATTTTGTTCCACAGACCTGGTATTGCTGGACCTTGTGTATTAAAGTTTTCTCTCTTGTAAGTCATTTTGAAGAGTTGACTACATTACCAAGTACCTAAAATGCTCCCCTTAGACATTCCCCTGCCCTCGATCAAGGGTGTTGCAGAATTAGGCTAGATGAGCACCTCAGTGTGAACCAGTTGATGGTTACCTGAAAGCTGGTAACAACATGTGCTATGCCCATAATCTACATGCACAACACATTCTACGTCCTTCTTCTGAGAGATCCTTTCCTCTTCTCACTTTAGCCTTTGCCCATCTGTAAAATTACAACTCACATCCATTCTAAAGCTTTCCGCTTGAATTAGACAGTCATGCCAAGTTCATTCATTCATGTTCAATGGCATCTTTCTCTTTTATTGGTCTTGTCCCACCCCACAGAGTCCCATACCCATTCTCCCCTATTCCTAGGATTTTTGAAAACAGGAACCATTTTTGTGCATCTTCTCAATCCTAGTATAATGATGGTCACATAATATGGCCTCAGAATGTACCTATTGAAAGAGCAGATCACTTTTTAATGAACATTATGTAATATAGATCAATATTATGAAAAGGGAAAAGGATGATAAGCATGAATATCCTAAATCAGGGAGTGTCAGAAAACACCATTGTTGCTATTTCTTCTCAAACTGTATATTCTCATTACCACTTTAATTGGCTCTCTTTCCTGGTAATGTGACATTTCTCAGTGTGTATACTGGTTAGTTTTCTTGGTTATACACAGTATTGATCTATACAACAAAGGCTCTTGCAACTTACAGTCATATAATCAATAAAGAATATTGTAAGATATCTTACAATTGGGAGAAGTAAGCAGAGAATCTTTACAGCAGATATGAATTAAATCAAGAAGAGTGTAAAAAATGAACTGAATTATTAAGTAGAAATATGGAAGCTTCAGTGACTCTTGCAAGCAATTAAGTTCCAATAGCTAGCCATAACGTTAGGGTGTTTAACAACTAAAGGAGTTTATACATGACCTGAAATTGTCTGGCATCTTTTCATAATTATCTCACTGAATTAAATATTTTTAAAAATGTAAAAGACTTGAGAGTAAAATATTTGTCTTCTATGCAATCATGAAAGAAGCAACTTTTTTTTTTTCTTACTTCACCTACTTTACCTTCCCAAATAGAACACCTGATAATTAGACTTCATTTTTTTTGGCATCTTTTCTGATCTCTTGGTGAACAATGGGATTTTTAAATGATTTATGACTTGTACTAATGTGAACTATATTTTAATCTATTTTCAGCGTTTTTCTTTTAACTTTGAAAGAATTTCAGGAAAATTTGATTTCAGATTCTAATAAGGATAAAAATGAAAATCCAGAACTAACTGTTTCACAGGTTTTTACATTCACACCATTTTTAATTTCCTTAGTCATAGCAATATGATTTAATTTTTTAAAATAAGAGCTTGAGTAACAGGTTGCAAAGCAGGGAACTGCTATTCATTAAAAAGTTACACTAAACTTCTAAACTAGCTTAGAAATGTCAGTGGATTGCTTTGGTAAATCATTTTCAGACCTGGAGGTTCCAAATTCATTTAAAGAAATGTTTGTTGACTCAAAGGTTTTAAATATTCGGCCTATAAGAGGTTAGTAAATTAATACCTCGTGACTGCACAGTGCTTTGTTAGTGTAATTACTGATTTGTAAGTAAAATTCAAGATTAAAATAATTTACCTAATAACATCTACTTGTAATATTTACAGTGCATTTTAAAAATTTTGTTTAGAGATTTAAAACTCCTCCCAAATTGCTTTAAACTTGGAGTGGCAATGTTTCATTAAATTATGAATAAATTATGAAATATGGATTTTTTATTGATCCATTTATGATTTTGAACATACCAAAACTTACTGTAGATATGAAATGAATTTAATAAGGCTGCTTAATGGCATTTTCTTTTCTTTTCTCTCTTTCTTTTTTTTTTTTTTTTGAGTTGGTGTTTTACTCCGTTGCCCAGACTGGAGTGCAGTGGCATGCTCCCGGCCACCGCAACCTTGACCTGCTGGGCTCCGCGATCCTTCCGCCTCAGCCTTCCAAGTACCGGAAATACAGGTGCACGCTATCACACCTGGCTAATTTTTTGATTTATTGTAGAGAAGAGGTCACGCCAAGTTGCCCCGGCGGGTCTCGAACCCACGGGCTCAGGCAATCCACTCGCCTCAGCCTCCCAAAATGCTGGGATTACTGGTTGAGCCACCAAGCCCGGGTTTAATGACTTTTCAACATGCTATGAGTATTCAGTATAGGATCTAGCCTCTGGTTCCTCAAGAAAGAAGCAAACAATATTTAATGGTGTTTTATAATTTATCATGTTTTATAACTAAAATAAAAAATTAAGACATCTTTTTATTAAAGAAGTAAATGCATTTTATAATTTTATTTGAAATGAAAATTGAATCAGAATAAAAATCTTACATGCACACACGTGTGTAGATATGTGTGTGCATATATATACATATACATATTTGTGTGTGTTATATTTATGTGGTGTTTTATGAAGGAACTCAAAATAGACCTCTTCATATATAATCAGATAATTTGTTTTTTGTTTCTTCTTGATTAACATTTGGTATTTTCAGAATTTTAAAGATGTCTCTTTTCTGTCTTCTACTTTGCATTATTTTAGATAAGTAAACTGCTGTCATCCTAATTTTTCCTCCTTTCTACATAATGTCTCTTTACAGACTGCTTTTAAAATTTTCTCTATCACCGGATTTAAGCAATTTGGTTATGATTTATAATTGTGCAACTTCTTCTTGCCTTTTGTATTTGGGTTTATATATTTTATCAAGTTTGGAAAGTTCTCAGTCTTTATTTTTTCAAATATTCTCCCAAACTCCTTTTCTCTCTCTTCAGTGATTATTTTACCATGTAAAGTTTTCTCACAGTTCTGTAATCCTTTTTCTTTTCCTTTTCTGTTAGTTCGTTCTATCCTCAGTGTGGAGTTGTAGAGAGTTTCTATAACCGTGTCTTTAGTGTCAGTCACTAATTCTTTTCTTTTGCAATGTCTCATCTGCCATTAACGTATCTGTGTACTTTTTAATCACATTCATTGTGGTCTTTATTCCTAATAGTTTAATTTAGGAGTTTTTTTTTTCTTTTTATGTTTTCTAATTAATAACTGCTTAATTCTTCCCCTAGCCTCTTAAACATGTGGAACATGTCTGAATGTCCTTGCCTACCACTTCTACTATTTTTGCTATTTCTGGATCAGTTTTTATTGATTCTTCTCCTCTCTATGGACTATATTTTTCTACTTATTTGTATACATGATTTTTTAAAAATCGAATACCAGACCTTGTATATTTTACCAAGTCACGTGCTCAGTATTCTTTAAAATACTCTTGAGCATAGTTTTGGGATACAGTAGAGTTCCTTAGAAATGGTTTAATTTTGGGAGGTTTTGTTTAAAAAAATTGTTAGATGGTGCCAAAGCAGCATTTAATCTAGTGTTTCTCTTTATCCATTAATAATGTGAGATACTTCCTATAAATCTAATTTACATTTACAATTATTTCTGAATTACAAATTTCCTCCCTTGCTATTGGCTCTTGTGTGAACTACAGGAACTTTTCTCTCTAAACTTTGTAATTGGTTCTCTCTTAAAGCCTTGGATAATTAATCAATATGTAATTCAATTGTAAGAAAGATCTTCTGTGAGTTTCTTTAGTTATTCCATATTGACCAGAAGCAGAAGTGTCCAATTAGGTATATATATAGGTGAATATATGGAAAGGTGGAAACAAATTTCTGAGAAGTTTGTATTATTTATTGGATGGTAATGACTCCTTTTAAAAATATCATTGGGAACCGGGCTTGGTGGCTCAGCCTGTAATCCCACGCCTTTGGGAGGCTGAGGTGAGTGGATTGCCTGAGCCCGCGGGTTCGAGACCCGCCTGGGCAGGCGAGACCTTGTCTCTATAATAAAATCAAAAAATTAGCCGGGTGTGGTAGCACGCGCCTGTAATTCCGGCTACTCGGAAGGCTGAGGCGGAAGGATCGCCGGAGCCCAGCAGGTCGAGGCTGCAGTGGCCGGGAGCGGCCACTGCACTTCAGTCTGGGTGACAGAGTGAGATTCCAACTCAAAAAAAAAAAAAAGATTGTGACTCCTTTCTTTTGTGTTCCGTTCACCTGAAAATTTGTTTCCCATCCTCTTACTTTGAGTATGTGACTGTCTTTTCTAGTGAGGTGAGTCTCTTGAAGGCAATAGATTATTGCCTGGTTATATTTTATTCATTTTGCCATTCTGTGTCTTTTCAATGATGTATTTAGCCCATTCACATTCATGCTAATTATTGAAATGTGAGAGTTGATCCCTATCATAAGGTTCTTACAGAGTTGTTGTTGTTCCTGTTTGTGTGTTGTCTTTCTTTTGGTTTTGGAGTTGGTTCATGTGTGTTTTTAATCTTTTGCCTGTACTCTTGTGAAGAACGTTTTTGTTCTTTTTTCCTTTTCTTCTGTGTTCAATACTTTCTTAAGTGTTTCTTGTAGAGGTGGTCTGGTGGTAGCATAGGTTCTTAGGGATTGGATATCTCAGAAAGATTTCAATTCTCCCTCACCGATGAAGCTTACCTTGGCTGGGTAGGTTATTCTCAGTTGAAATTGTTTGTCTTTTAGAACTTTAAAGACAGGGTTCCAAGCTCTCCTAGCCTGGTAAGTAGTCTGACCTTTTTCTCTTGCTGCCTTTAGGATTTTTTTCTTTTATACCTACTTTGTTTGGGTGAATTATTATGTGTCTGGGAGTTGGTCTTCTCATTTGTTGTCTTGTAAGGGTTCTCTGAATCTCTTGTGTTTGAATTTTTGTACCACTGATGAGATGAGGGAAGTTTTCTTGAATGATTTCATGAAATGTTTGTTCCAGTGTGGCCTCTGTGTCTCTCTCTGCCTCAGGAAGGTCAATTATTCTTAGGTTTTTTTCTCTTGAAGTAGTCATTCATCTCCTGAAGGTTCTGTTCTGTCTTTTTAAGCTTCTTTTCTATGTTTTTGACAGTTTGGGATAGTTCTGTGTTTTGGTCTTCAGGCTCTGAGATTCTTTCTTCTGCTTGGCTAATTCTGCTTTTCATGCTTATTAGTTATTTATTTCCATTACAGTATTCTTTACTGCTGTTATTTCTGTCATCAGCTCCTTCCTATTTTCCTCTTGTCTCTCCTCAATTTTTTTTATTCTCTCTATTAATGTCTTGATGTCTGGGTCTGTTGCATGTGACCAGTCATTCTGGGGGCTCTTCATTGTTTGTGTTCTGAAGTCTGTTTTCTCAGTGTCTGACCTCCCAGGGGTCTGTGTGAGCCCTACATTTTTCTTTTGGTTTTTCTTCATTGGTGCAGATTTTTCCTCCCTACTTTTCCCTTCCCTCCACTTCCCTGTCTTCTTTATTTATTCAGGGGTGGAGGGGTTGCTTTTACTTCTGCTTGTTCAATCTCCTATTCTTCTTTATGTATATCCTCTTGCTTTGTTCAATTCTGGAGTTGGACTGTAGGTTAGGAGTGGTCCTTTTTGCAGTTTTGACATTTACTTAAGGGGGGAGCTGTGATTCAAAATCTATCTGCAGATCCTGGTATCCACTGATATCCATCCAGGTGTATGGATAATCTGAAACCCACTTCCCACTGCTTTGGAATCTGTCCATGCAGTCGGGTTGTAGGCTTATTCCCTGAAAGCAAAATGATGTTAACAGAGGGAAGAGAATGGAGCGGGCAATCGAAGGAAGAGGGGGATGAAGAGAGAGGAGTAAGAGGGAAAACAGATGAGTGTACCAACAAATGAAGAGAGACACAAAAACTGAAACAGATTAAAAACAATAAACCATGACTACAAACCAACTACCACACAAAAAAACTAAAACATACAATCATGCTAATGTACAAGCTAACCAACCTCCTGACTGGTGTACTATTCCTCTGTACAAAAATGGGGTTTACAGAGAACTTAAAAAAAAGAACAAAGCAAACAGAATAGAATCAAGTCAGTAAACTAACAGAACCAACCAAGCACACTCTGAGACTTTTAGTTTAAGTCCAGTGTCCTTTCAGCTCTGATTTCTAGCTGTCTTTGCAGGCTGGTAGATTTGTTCACATTTATGGTCAGTTGCCCCTGGTCTACTGTGAAGGACAGTTCACATCTGGTCTCCCTGCCCAGTTCACCACTCAAATCTGGCCTGTGTCTATTTATCACACTTCTGTTTTTCCCATTTCCGTGCTGTTTCCTTGAATTGCCAGCTGGTGGGGCTATCTCACCACTCCAGATGATTTTTATCTGCAGTTGCTCGCCCTGGATGGGAGGGAGCTGGCAATGGGAGCGGCTGTGGCAGCAGCTGCCCATGGTACATGGGAGGAGCTCCATGAGCCTGGCTCTGGGCAAAAGGCAGGGTGTGATGGTGGCAGTGGTAGCAGCAGAGATCTCAGTAGATCTTGCTTGCAGGGGCTTCATGGTCTGAAGTTGTGGGTCACTTCAGGCATGGGTGGGGCGATGGCTGCAGTGGTGGCACGGATGCAGTGGCCATCCAGACTGCTGTGATGTTTGAGCAGTGGCGGCAGCTGAGCTCTGTGTGAAGAGCAGGCTGCCGAAGATGGGAACTGCAGCCCCTGGGAGAGAGCTCGAGTCTTTATGTGTGTTCTCTTTCACGGAGGGTCTCACAAACCAAGCTGCCCCATCGCCATCTTGCCGGAAGTCCTAATTCCTTTTTTATATACAATCTGCTAGTGTTGGAAATATCTACCTGATAGTGATGAGTTTGATCTGCTGCTTAATAAACTGCTCAGAATTTGTTTACTTTATTTTCCCAGAGAAGTTAAATCTTACATTTGGACGCATTATGTCCCTTTTCTGCTTGTTGTTTTTTTTTTTTAACCTTTCTTTATTCCTTCAGGATATGATCAGTACATAAGCAGATCTAGTAGGTTATAGGTAAAAAATGACTTTTGGGATAATGCAGATCATATTGTATTATCTATTGTATTTTCTTGCATATCTAATATATATAGTCTGCATAGTCTTGAAAGAAATAGGGAGTTTTGAAATAGAACAGAGGTACAATAATTGAAGATTCATAACTTCTTGATCTAGTGGTATAATATGAATGGGAGATAAACAGCCAACCTCTTGAAATCAATTCAGGAGAACTAGTTTCCTCTGGCAAAAACTAGGTTTACTTAAGAGGAACAAAGTTGAGGAAATCTTCAAAAACTGCCAAGTACATTTTGATAATGATTTACTGTGAAAGCCAGATGATGCAGTAAAATGTTTCCAGAAGATGAGATGTGAGAGATGTAGTCACAGAATGTAATACATTAAGATCAGAGTTTGAATGATGAGAATGACATGAGCTTCTTAAGTTGACTTAGAATAAAGGAATAAAGGACTTGATAAAATTATCATGAAGGTCTCAGCATGAAGTGGTGGTGAGTCTTTGAGTCTTAGAGTGAAATGTGAGAAGGCATTTCCAGAATCATGTAGAGCTCTTGGTTTCTCTGTCTTCCATCTGCTGAGACCTCTGGACAATGATGGGCAGGGAGTGGGGAATAATGGATAAGGAGTAGGGAAGATTTTACCCAGAGTTCAATGGTTCTCTTGTCATCTGAAGATGGAAGCATGTAGAATTGGGCTTACACTAAGCTTATGAGTTTAATCTGTAAAGCAACCTTCAGTGGAACCATATTCTTAACCACTACTCCTAATACATGACCCGTCTTTGTGATTTTGAAATAATTCTGAAGCCTCTCTGGGCCTCATAAAAAGTAAATAAGTGCTTAGATGTATGAGTAGATTTTTAAAAATATTTTTTTCCTCAAAGTAATCAAAATACTTTTTCTACCACTATTTATCTACCACTGCTATTCATGATAACCCCAAACTTGAGTGTACCTCTTACCAACCACCTCAGGAAAAAGTAATTTTCTCCTTAAATTTTCAGATAAGAATAATTAATGGCAGATGTATAATAGGAAAATACAAAATTAAAGAATTTTGGTGGCATTTCAGCTGATACGTTGTTTCATCTGCTACTGCTACTTATATAATTATTTGCATTTATTCTTACCTGATATTCTGTGGGACACTTTAGAATATTGTTTGCATATATTTATTAAAAATTTTAAAAGCTTTGTGATTAAAAATGCATTAACACAAAAGAGGTCAGTCAACAGTCCTTCATTTATGTTTGAATCTTCTTTCATTTTTTATAGGATATAAAGTGTGATTGAACTGCACATCTGTCTTCTAATCCTCACCATGAACCGTGCTTTTAGCAGGAAGAAAGGTGAGTGTGTTCATTTAAAGGATTTCAGAGTCAAATCAATATTACTGTGAACATAAAGCAGGAATGTAAAGAAATCAGTTTTTCTTACTATCAAACCACCTGGCCCAGGACTGGAGTTAGATTAGAGCAACATACCTCTGCAAACATTGCTAATTAACTTTCTTTGTTTATCACTCTAATGAAAGATCAAACTTGCTTAGTACACTGAGTTCACAACATATAATATGTTCTCTGGCAATTTTATGCTATGCTGTGAAACTGCAAATAATTAAATAACCTGGAACCTAGTCCTAACTTTTCTTATGCAGCCATAGAATACTAAATTCACTGGGCTTACATAAGGTTACAGTGACATAAATTTATTCGTGTGTGTGTATGTGTTTGTATGCACACATGCTTCATGTATTCTTGAATAATATATGAGAATTGGTCAAAGGTGAATTGATTAGCAGTGATGCCAAAATGAATTAATTAAATGATGGAAATTAAAAATAAAAATAAAGGCAATGTATTATAATTATCTGTTTAGGACTGAAAGAAACAACTAGTTAGATTTTTTTTTTAATGAGCAGTAAAGCATGGCTTTTGACAAACTATTTTCATGATATGCTCATAAAGAAAGAAAAAGTTAGATAGCTTTGTCTAGTTAAGTGAAGTTAAAATAATTAATTCTTTTAATTCTCAAAGGAATTTTCTGGTGGAAGGCATGAGGCTCTCTCTTGTTTAAGATGTTATCAATGAATTTGGAGAGAATACTTAAACAAAGCTAATCAAATTCAGAAATGACTGAAAGCTGGAAAAGATGAAAGCTATGTTACGATTACAGTTTTGGGGGGAAAAATAAATGCAAGAGTCCAGAAAAATCTCATTTTTAATCATTATTCATATATTGCTGTTATTTGGACAATACATCTTAAGATCTGTGTGGGTAGAAAATGACTTATGGATAAAATCAACAGTGTGATTATCAAAGGCTCCAGTTTATTTTCTAACATAGAGATAATGAATAATTCCAACCCATAGACTAGGGTGTTCTGTTCAGTTCCATGTAGTCAGGCATTGTATTTTCTCTCTTTAAAGAGTTAAAGGGTTAAATGACACAATGTAACATGCCCAGATAAGAAACCTAGGGGGTGACTTTAGGGCTTTCAAACATGCAAGAGGAAGCATGGCTAAAAACTTTTAATATGGTAATGAGAGCTGTCTCTCTGTGTTTGAAGGGTTGCCATTTTGCCATAGGACTAAGTTTAATAAAGGACAAATAGTTGTAAATTGTAGGTCATTGATTTAATATAGGAAACAAAATTCCAACAAAATCATGTAAAGTTTAATGGTATTACACAAATTACTACCCTTTTTCCCCCTGTTCCTGAAGTGAGAGATGTTCAAACATTTGAATGTGGTACAGAAGATTAATTAGTTCAGTAGGAATTTAGATAATGTGACCTTTAAGCCACTGTCGACCCTCAAAAGCCAGAAATGTATTATATAACTTATTTTTCTGAATAAGAGGAATAAGTTGGTAGTCTCTATCTTCTGATTTTAAAACATATACCTAATGTGAAATAATGTTTCCTTTTATTACTTTTACTAATAACAAAGTCTAGAAATAATTCTATGATATATTAAAATATTAATATTAATAAGCAATAGAAACTTTACCTCACAACTTACTACTTTAAAAACGCTATCTTATTTTAAAAAAAAAAAAACTTCTAAACTTTATCCTTTTATATACTTGCAATTTTCTTTCCTGTGGTTTTGAGGTTGGAAGTTCACATTTGCAATTTATTATTTACATAAAGGAGATTTAGAGTTGTTTTTCATTGATAAATTCAAAGATTGAATAATAATTTGAGTAGCTAGCAATTGTATATTTGTCTCATTTGAGCACAGTGAGAATACAACTTTGGGGGAAATTGGAGTGATTTGGAGATTCAAGAAGCACTTACCTCCTGATTTGCTTCAGTCTCATTTCATTTCTTTCAACATAGTTTATTTTTCAAGTCTAATGATTAAATATGCCTATCAGGAAATCATTGATCAGAATTTTGCTCCAAGTTAGAACTTGATCCTGAAAGTTCTACCTTAAGTTCATCATTCAACGCTGACTTTCTCATTTAGTGAGATTTTAAATAAAAAATTCTTAGAGGCCCTGATCCAGGTTTTCTCCAATGGCATGATTTAATTTGAGATGGAAACTTGAATTTTTTTGAGAGAGTTCGTACACCCTGACAATTTGGAGTTATAATTGTATCACTAGAGAGTATATAATGTAAGTCATATTTTCAAAAAACTAGCATCCTCATACACTGTGTTCAGTATTCTAAACAAAGCAAGTTGATCTTCAGTCAGTAAAAGCTCATCTTTTTATTTCATAGATACCCAATTTAGGTGGTCATTGCATGCAACCTTACTAAATAAATGATTCTGGGCCTCAGAAGCTTAAGGGGAAAAATCATCTTAAATCTAAACATAAATGTTTTTTATTTTTATTAAACCTTCAAATTAGTAAGTTGGTATTCTTTGATTAAATGAGCCAAGTATTTCACTGATTTTCTTTGCACATACTCTAATGGTATTAGAGTTGCTCAGATTCTGAAAAGGACTGAATATATCGGAGTCATATCATTTTGAGCTGTTTTGAAAAATTCTTTAAAAATTAGACTAATATAGTCAGTGATTAAATTTTAATGATTGAATTTCTTTTGATTCTTTTCCCATGCTAGCTTTCTTTTTTAGTTTTAAAAATTCTGCATTCTATTTATTACATAGAAATACATCGCTTAGCAAAAAAGCATAAAACATATCATCTGAATGTGATTAAATAATTCAACTAATTACATTTAGTTTTCTTTAATTTAGTTGACATTCTGATGAATAGTTGCAATCATAATGCATAGCGCTTAAAATTCATAGTTGCCGGGCTTGGTGGCTCAGCCTTGTAATCCCACGCCTTTGGGAGGCTGAGGTGAGTGGATTGCCTGAGCCCGCGGGTTCGAGACCCGCCTGGGCAGGCGAGACCTCATCTCTACAATAAATCAAAAAATCAGCCGGGCATGGTAGCACATGCCTGTAATTCCGGCTACTTGGAAGGCTGAGGCGGAAGGATCGCTGGAGCCCAGCAGGTCGAGGTTGCGGTGGCCGGGAGCGGCCGCTGCACTCCAGTCTGGGCGACAGAGTGAGACTCCAACTCAAAAAATAAAATAAAATAAAATAAAATTCATAGTTAATTGTTTTTCTTTTTAGTAAAGATTTTATTCAAATGCATCCATTCAACAGTATTTTGTTTTAAATTTAATATACTCAAAGTAGGTGTTTCACCATGGTAAACTTCTATGATACAAAAAATAATGAAGTTACTGCATCTTTCTTGATGAACTCTTAATCTAAATGAATTTTGGAAGCCTAAATTTATTGACACAGCAGAGTAGTTTGATATTTGTCAAATATTTTGAAATGTTGACATTTCCTCTCATGTAAGTATTCAATATTGTGTTAGTGATTTTAGTTTAAGTTCAAGAAAGGTGAGAATACTTTCTACAATGCCTTTGTTCCCATTTCTGTGTTAGCTCCATATAGCGAATGGCTTCAGTGGACATATATAGTGACCAAGAGCCATCATTGTGTATTTCCTCCTCAAGATTCAATCATATCTCTAAGAGTTAATATGAAGAGTTTTATTCTATCATTTTTTATTTTGCCAAAGTATAAATTAGGATGACAGTAAGAAATCATTTTGGAAATCCTTCAGGCTTTGAAATGACGTGCCTTTACTAGAGGTTATGTAATGAACTACCACTAAATCACCAGCACTTGACAAGTTAATGCTGATTTTGTCGTCGTAATAACTGCACCTTATCCACTGGAACTTAATATTGTGACTATTTTAGTCTGTCATCAAATACCCACCCACCTTATAGGTCACTGCAACATGAGACTATGACAGAGGCAATATTATCACTTTTCAAATAATAGTAGCTTACAGGAGAAAATAATTATCTCTGTACCAGGATTGATATGAGCCATCAAACTGAGACTTTAGTCAGACTTTTTAAAAAATGCAGTTACTTTTAAAACTTTAAAACTGACAAATACAAAGTAATGTTAAAATTTACAAGCACACTAAGCAAACATACTAAAAATGGGAGAAATAAGAATTTTAACTGTAATTGCTGCACCTCCCACAGTTCTGATGAGTCTTACATTCCCAAATTCATTGTGTATGTGCGTGTGCACAGTTTTTATTTTTTAATTAAATTTTATTTCATTGTAGAGATGTGGGGTACGGGTGAGGATTAACTACGTAAATAGTCTGTATGCAGGTGACATTTGGGCTTCTACATTGCTAGCACAAAGGAGGAATCAGTAGTCTCTGGGCACTGCTTTGCGAGGGAGGAAGAAAGAAAGGTCACAGGCATGTGGCAACACAAAGGGTACCTGGTAGTCAGACTTTAATCTTCCTGAGAAGTCTCATCTATTTTGGAAAGAAGACATGAAAAAAATTGAGTGAAAAGGTAAAAAGAAAATTTGAATATCTTCAGGCTTCCTAAAGGCAAGTGTTTGGTGTTTTATCGTTTTGGTGAACAGTGTTGTGATTTCTTTTAATATACAAAAGGCAAGACTATATCCCTATTGTAAGCACAAGTTATTCTTGTAATAAGCATATTAATATTTATTAACAATCATAAAAAGCATAATTAAAATGAAACTCCGTACAGGAAATACAGATTTCACATGTTAAATGTCAGTATTTTTCGAAGCTTAGAAGGCATTGCTCTTCAAATTATTTTACCCAAATATGGCTAACACTTATCCACTCCAGTAGTCAGAAATAGTACCAATTCTATGGATTCTTCATGTTTTATATTAGAAATTCTTGTGAATGTTGCATTGTACCCCATAAACATTTAATATAAATAATAGCATTTATTATCTTTTATTATCTATCTTATCCTTCAAATGATATAAAATAATTGACATTCCAGGAACATATGCCATTTTCTCTGTCTTTATATTCCCCCAGTTTTAGAAGAACATATGAATGATATAAAATTAGTTTTTGTTAACACCACTTAAAAAAAATCTGAATTGAATGTTGAAAATACTTTGTTAGCAATTCAATGTTTCCTTTCAGTGAGTACTTGCTTAATGTTTTTATGGTAGAATACATATTTGATTTTATTCTATTTATAGCATTGATTACAATTTTTAAACACCCATGAGAAATAAAATACAAACAAAATTGCATTAATGGAGACAAAGTGTATTTGATGATTGAGAAGTTTTACTTCAAACAAATGCAGTTTCAAAAAAAAGTCAGTTTACCCAGTACTTTGGGAGACCCAGGCAAGAGGATTGCCTGAGCCCAGGGACTCTAGACCAACCTAGGCAACTTGGTGAGACCTGTCTCTAAAATATATAAAAAATTAGCCAGATGTGATAGCTTTGTATAAACATTGACACTTTTTCTTTATCCTTGTATGTTAGTAAAGTTCAAAGATTAAGTGAAAAATATAAATAACACAAATATAGATAATATATAATACAATTAGTGTCAATATCTTCTATTTTTTGAATGACTTTTATTTCTGAAATTTCATTACACTTATCTAAGTAAAATTTTAAATTACTGCATTTAGGATTAATTATACCCAAATCTCCTGATAGCATACTTCCAATAAATGTTTCTCTAAATTTAGAATAAATATTGTTTTAATAGTATATTGATTTCTAAATAAGCATTGGCTTATATCAGCTTTATACAGATGCAGATGTTAGTTTAATAAGATAATTTGCCTTTAGAATATTTCAATCTTGATGTTGAAATATAATTATTACAATGAATTAGAAAGCAGATTACTTTTTATTAGTCTGGGAATTAAGAAAAAGAATTTGTAGCCAGGCTTGGTGGCTCAGCCTGTAATCCTGCACTTTGGGAGGCTGAGGTGAGTGGATTGCCTGAGCCTGCAGGTTTGAGACCTGCCTGGGCAACTTGGTGAGACCTCATTTCTACAATAAATAAAAAAATTAGCCAGGTGTGGTAGCATGTGCCTGTAGTTCCAGCTACTCGGAAGACTGAGGGGGAAGGATCACTGGAACCCAGCAGGTCGAGGCTGCGGTGGCCCGGAGCGGCCACTGCACTCCAGTCTGGGCAACAGAGTGAGACTCCAACTCAAAAAAAGAAAAAGAAAAAGAATTTGTAATTCTAGAGAGGAAAAGTAAAAGAATGATTTTTTCACATAATTTATATAATTACTCATAGCCCACTGATGTTGTTTTTATTTATTGTTCAAAAATCCAGAACATTTGTATTATTTGAAATTTTTTAAAAGAAAAACTAGAGACTTTCATACCAAGGAAAGTATCCATTAATCACTCTCCCCTTTGTTCTTCTATCTGACTGGTTATTATTTCTCAAATTTGGCAAAGAGTCTCAAAATTGGAAGTGCTCCCACTGATCTCAGATGCCCTGCAAAAGCTGTCATGAATATGACAGCATAAGACCCTGTACTAAATTTAACACTCTTTATTCTTTATTGCAGACAAAACATGGATGCATACGCCTGAAGCTTTATCAAAACATTTTATTCCCTATAATGCAAAGGTAAAAATGGTTTATATATTACTTTATTTTGTTATAGTATTATTACTAATTCATGGTTAATCTTTGAAAGATTGCTTGTATATTGACATTTCCCAGTAATTGATTCCTGAAAAAAACTTGCATGAATAAAATAATTATGGTATGGGAAATTATTTTTCTCTTCAAAATAAATAATTTCTTTTTAATTTTTACTTAAGTCAAATATATATTTTCTTCACGTGATTTCTGACTATTGTTAAAATTATTTGCAATATTGTGGCCTGTATAAAATCATACAAGTAATAAATTAGTTTTCTTTAAAAACATTTTAACGTTACATTGCACAAATTAAATATAAAAACTAGCCTGGAAATGGGAAAAATGAACTGTAATTTTAGTGAATATAATTATCATTCAAGAAAAAAAGGAACAAAGCTTAAACTATTAAGATTAAACTATTAAGAGTAGACTATTACGGCACAGAAAAAAATATTTTTAAAAAATTCTTTTGTTTAAGTTACTACATTTTAATAGAGAAGTAGAAATATCAACCTACACTTCATGTCTTTAAATATTTGATTTGTTGTTGTCGAAAAACTAGACAAACAAAAGAGATTTTACAAAAGGGATTTTGAAGAGAGGTGCTATTTTGTAGTTATTGAACACCAAGACTGTAATAGTTTTCAAAGAAATTTGAGTCAAAATTTGGAAGAGACAAAAGTGAATTAAAGAGTTGGAATTATTCCCATGTCTATAAGGGCGTCTTCTGCGTTTTCTAAGATTCTTATAGTTTGAGGTTTTACATTTAGGTCTTCGATCCATTTAGAGTTGATTTTTGTGTATGGCGATAGGTAGGGTCCTGTTTCATTCTTCTGCATGTGGTCAGCCAGTTTTGCTAAATATAGTCTCCTTGTTTTTTACACCTATTGATGTACTGAATTATACTTACCGTCTTGCAGATGTTGAACCAGTCCTACATCCCAGGGATGAAGCCTATTTGGTCATGGTGGATAATTCTTGAGATATGTTGTTGGATCTGGTTTGCTAGAATCTTATTGGGAATTTTTGCATCTATGTTCATCAGGGATATTAGCCTGTAGTTCTCTTTCCTTGTTAGGTCTCTGCCCGGTTTTGGTATTAGTGTGATGTTAGCTTCGTAAAAAGATTTGGGGAGAGTTCTGTCTTTCTGGATTGCCTGGCATACTTTCAATGGGATTGATATCAGTGCCTCCTTATATGTTTTGTAGAATTCTGCTGGAAAGTCATCTCGTCTAGGGTCTTTTTTTATATAGTGATGGAGTCAATTTCTCGGTTTGTTATTAGCCTATTTAGGTCTCAATATCTTGTTTCAGCCTTGGGAGATTGTGTGATACCAGGAAGTCCTCCATTTCATTTACATTTTGTTTCCATACAGGTATGCATAGTAATCTCTGATAATCTTTTGTATTTCCTTGGGGTCAGTTGTGACTTGATCTTTTGTGTTTCTAATTGTGTTTATTTGGGCTTTTTCTCTTTTCCTTGGTCATTCTGGTTAGGGGTCCATCAATTTTGTTTATTCTTTCAAAGAGTCAGTGATCTATCACAGAAACAAAGAACTGAGTACCACGTGTTCTCACTCATAAGTGGACTCTGAGCGTTTATCATAATACTACAAGAAAGGTATTGGCAGTAGCAGGACACTGCCAGGGGAGTGGAAGCGAGGTACATGACATCAGTAAGGATACTTAATTGGAAACCAGGTGAAGTGAGAATCAATGGGAGGCCCAAACCTCACTTGTATGTAGACCCCCTATGTACCTAATCCTGAATTGTACTCTACTTCTTTTAAATAAAATAATAATAATAAAAGTTGGGATTGGAAATTTGAGAGTGGGTCAAATTCAAACACCTGAACTTTGAAGCCAGCATGGGGGAAAACAAAATTACCATATTTTTATAAGAGAACTTCAGAGTTTATGGATTAAACTCTATACTGGGATACAATGAGATTAGATATAGGAATTATTTCAGGAAAAAATTTCAAAAATATTTATTGAGAAGAAAAGTAATGGTAATCAGTAGGGAAGATAAAGAATGCTGGTCTAAATATGAATGAATCAGCAGAAGAAACTTCAAAATGTAGATCTAGAATTTCTGCCAGAGCTGTTGCTTAGCCGTAAAATTTGTAGAATGCAGTAACTCTATTTTTCTTGTTGACTTCCCAGCAAAGAAAATGCTCTAAAATCTTTTCTTTGTAAAGCTAATATACTTGAAATCACAACAATGCTTCTGAATTTCCCTATGAAGTGAACATGAAGATTTATGGTTATGATTTAGTATAAGAAGTTTAGTTAATGGAATGAGAAAATTAAGTTCATATTATTCATCATTTCTATAGATTATCTTCATGTTAGCTATTGATAAACTATATAAAACATACATAAAAATGTTTCATCTAAAAATCGCTATTTTTAAATGCATGTATAGCTTTTGATAATATTATCAATCATAGTAGAATTATATTCTCCAAGATGCAATTATAATCTCCAAGATTATTTATTTTTATATGATTGAATTTCTCATTTTGGCAAACTGATTTACAAATGATTGAAATATTATATTATAATTAGAACTTACTTTTTACTCTGCCAGTTATCTGCTTGTCTGTCTACATGAAAAAGTTGCCTGTGCTAATTCACAGGTGCATAACAACTGTAAGACATATTTCATGAGGTGGAGGATGCAGAAACATCTTCCCAGACTTGGGTCAGTAAAACATGGCAGGTTGATTTTGTCTATACTAATATGGCCTCATGAGTGATAATGTATATTGAATGTGTACCTAGTAGTATGAAAACAATTTGAGTAGCTTTTTTTCTAAATCCCCTTGTTTGTGGCACTTTTCAGGTTGACCTCTAAGTAGAGTTATTTTTAAAGATGTTCTGTATCTCTTGTTACCGTGTTTGCCACTTGAAAACCATATCTACATGTACAGGAAATAGTAGCAAAATGGAAAACAATAAACACTCTAGACCTAGATTGCTTTGGTTTATATCTTGACTCCAGCACTTACTAGCAAATCTTTGAGCAAATCCCGTTGTCTTTGAGCAAATCCCTGAACATTTCTATTCCTATGGCTATTTCTCTATAAATAAGGATGATAATAATAGTAATTTCTCACTAGATTTGTTATAGACATAAATGAGTTAGATGAAGTGATAGAACAGTATCTGGAATAGTAGGAATTTTTCTTCTTCAGAAAAACATTAGTTCTGTTAGTTTGTTCTTAGGGCCATTCAATTGATTGGATCAGGCCCATCCAGTCTCTCAAGGATAATTTCCTTTATATAGAATTCAACTGATTATAAATGTCAGTTATATCTACAAAATAACTTTACAGCAACATCTAGATTAGAAATGATTAAATAATCGGATACTATAACAACCAAGCTAACACAAAAAACCTATTATCTCTAGCACTAGTGATGGAAAATATTAGAAAGTCAAATTGGGAAGGCTTTGAATGACAGAAGCAGCAGTTTGGGCTGTGAACTAATCCAGCAGAATTTTAGGAAGATAAATCTGAAGTGATACTAAAGTAAATTTGAATCAGAAAAGATAGGTTAAAAATTAAACCTCTTAGAAAGTTATTTGAATGGTCCAAGTGTTTGGTAATATATCTACCATAGGGTATTAAATAGATATGTTTGGAAAAGAAAGATGTGCTAAATCTTCCAGAGGAAGAATTTGTGTAACATAGAAATAATTTGTGTATACAGAATTAGATAAATATCTATTTTCATTCTGGCTAAAATGGAGAATAGTCATACTATTAAAAGATTCCCATCACTTCCCTGACTTTGGCATCCACCGGTTACAAATTAAGCTGATAAGTTTAACAGAACTGTTCCAGAATTATTATTCTCCCAGGAGAAATATAAAATAACATTTACATTGAGGTGTCTTTAGTTTTGTTTTGGTTTTTGGTTTTGGGGTTTTTTTAAGTGTAATTTTTAAAAAAATTTTAATTTTTATTATAAAGATGTGGGGTACATTTCAGGTTTAGGTATATAAACATTGATCATGCAGATAACCTTGTTGATAAGGTATGCCCCTCCCTCTCCTAGCAGTTTCCCTCAGCTGCCAATCCCACCCCCATTATTCCCGGACAGTTGCTTTCTTATAGCATTATAATTGTTCAAGGTCCACTTATGAGTGAGAACATATGGAACTCTGTTCTTTGTTTCTGTGATAAATCACTGAATGTGATCGACTCCAAATCCATCCAAGTTGTTGCAAAGTCCGTATATTGGTCCTTCTTTATAACTGCATAATATTCCACTGTGTATATGTACCACATTTTTTTATCCATTCCAGCTTTGATGGGCAACATGATTGGTTCCATGTTTTTGCTATTGTGAATAGAGCTGCAACAAACATACGTGTGCAGGTATCTTTTTGGTAGAATGATTTGAGTTCCTCCAGGTATATTCCCAATAGGAGAATTGCTGGGTCATATGGAAGGTCAATTTTTAGTTCTTTCAGGAATCGCCACACTGTCTTCCAAAGGGACTTCACCAGTTAGCATTCCCACCAGCAGTGTAGAAGCATTCCTTTTTCTCCACATCCTCGCCAGCATCTGTTGTTGTTTGTTTTATTAATGATGGCCATTCTTACAGGGGTTAGGTGGTATCTCACTGTAGTTTTGATTTGCATTTCTTTGATGATGAGTGAGGCTGAGCACTTTTTCATGTGTCTTTTGGCTGCCCATATATCTTCTTTTGAGAAGTACCTATTCATATCTTTTGCCCACTTTTTTTTTTTTTTGAGTTGGAGTCTCACTCTGTCGCCCAGACTGGAGTGCAGTGGCCACTTCCGGCCACCGCAACCTCAACCTGCTGGGCTCCGGCGATCCTTCCGCCTCAGCCTTCCAAGTAACTGGAATTACAGGCGTGCGCTACCATGCCCGGCTGATTTTTTGATTTATTGTAGAGATGAGGTCTCGCTGCCCAGGCGGGTCTCGAACCCGCGGGCTCAGGCAATCCACTCACCTCAGCCTCCCAAAGGCGCGGGATTACAGGCTGAGCCACCGAGCCCGGCTTTTTGCCCACTTTTTAAAGGGGCTGCTTGTTTGGTTTTTATTCCTTTTGGCGCATTTGAGTTCCTTGTAGATCCTAGATGTTAGACCTTTTTTCGGATAAGCAGTTGGCAAATATATTTTCCCATTCTGTGGGCTGTCTCTCTGCTTTCTTGATGACTTCTTTTGCTTTGCAGAAGTTCATTAATTTGATGAGGTCCCACCTGTCTATTTTATTACTTAATGTATTGGCCTTTAGAGTTCTGAATAGGAATTGGTTCCCAGTTCCAATTTTCATAAGGGTGTCTCCTATGCTTTCTAAGATTCTTATAGTTTGAGGTTTTACATTCAGGTCTTTCATCCATTTAGAGTTAATTTTTGTGTATGGTGATAGGTAGGAGTCCTGTTTCATTCTTCCGCATGTGGTCAGCCAGTTTTCCCTGCACCATTTACTGAATAGGTTCTCCTCTCCTCAGTGGTTGTTGTTGGAGACTTTGTCAAAGATGAGTTGGTTGAGGAATTGAGGCTCTGCTTCCTGAATCTCTATCCTGTTCCATTGTTCTATATGCCTGTTCTTGTACCAATACCAGGCTGTTTTGATTACTGTAGCCTTATAGTAAAGTTTGAAGTCTGGAAGTGATACCCCTTGCTTTGTTTCTTTTGCTAAGGATTGTTTTTGCTATTTGTGGTTGTTTATGTTTCCATATGAATTTCTGTATTGTCATTTCCAGGTCTGGTCTTTAGTTTTAAATGATAATTCCTTTAGTTTCTCTTGTAAACAACATTTTAGTTTCATATTCTTTCATTTTATAGAACATCAATTTCAAAAATTCACATTTAATATTCATAGTATAATTATTTCAGATCATATATAGATATAAAATAATAGTTGATTTTAAATAAGTATTATTCTATGTAGGGTTCATTAGTTTTTTTTTTTTTTTAATGTGCAGTGACAGCATTAATCTAATCCATTGGGAATATTTTATATTATCCTATTTACTCTTTAGTGATATTTTCAAGTTGGAGGTTATATGATCTATGAAAAAATGTGGTCATGAAATCAATGTAGTGGTTCATGGTAGGTGTTTATTTAAAGATGGATAGCTAGGGCAAGAAGGATGATTTTAACTTGAAGCAAAGTAGGAGCTGGAGGAGAAAATTAGTGAGAACCTGGATATATTTGGAACTCTTAAGGAAGGCTATATTTGATCACTTTTAAGGAAGGATGTAGTATTTTCCCTTCCCTCCAACTTTTGATGAGAATGCTGAATTCTCTTTTCTATAAAGATGAAATATGGCAGACTTTTATTTTAACCAACTTATAATTCCCTTAGTGTGAGATACACATTTCCTGGATGAAGAATTGTGACAAATCATTCATAAAATTATTAAATGTTTTATTCTAAAATGTAGAACCATCCCCCCAAAAGCCAATTTATGTATCCTTTTATGAGAGATGTAGCTCTAAGGTATACCAAATAATATAGATATAAGAAAGTGATTCTAAATAGATGACTACATTACTTTGCATCATGCAGCATAAAGATTGAGAAAGTCTGGCTAGAAACTATACAACTCACTAGATGAGCAAGGCTTCTCTCTTATCAAACATACCTAGTGGCAAACGATGTATGTCTCATATATGAAACTCTGATACTTCTAGAGTCAGCATTCCTATCTATTTACTGCATTCCTAAGCTCTAAATGTGAGTGCATCCAAAACAAATAGGAACATAAAACTTGACCTTAAGAAAACTTTTGACTTCCCTGTGGAGAGAAAGCAATCATGTGAAACAAATAACGTTGGAAAAAACCACGCATGTCAAAGAGAGGTTTAAAAAGAAAAATTATTCCACATTGTAATGCTTTCTACAAGTATCAGAGTTTCATATATGAGACATGCTACTAGGTATGTTTGATAAGAGAGAAGATTTGATAATCCAGTGAGTTGTGTAGTTTCTGGCCAGACTTACTCAATCTTTATCACTAGTCTTCCTCAATATTTATAGCCTGTAAGCTCTTACTTGACTTCAAAAAAAAAAGCAAACAAAAAAATAAAGATCAGAAAACACCCTCTACCCTGAAAAACAAGTAAGTAAGCAAGCAAGCAAACAGACAAAAAAACACATGTGATATCAGATGTGACAGTAAGATGCTAGAACTTGAGGATTCTAACTCTTACTATTTGGTTGAAAACCACATCTTGGCCACTTACATTTGAAACTTTTAGGCAAAACTGTTGAATAGTAATTATAATAGAGAAATCAGAAGCTAAATATGTGGTATGCTTAGATGCAGGCTGTATACTCACAATTCCACTGTTATCTGAATTATGTAACTTTTCTCTCCTTAAGTTTCTTTAGTTGTAAATAAGATTAATAATTGTGTATACCTCATTGGGCTATTATAAGATTTAAATGAGCTAACATATTTCATATACTTAGATCAGTATCTGATATATCAAAAGCTTATTATTAATAATATTTTTGTTATAAAAAAGTGTTTTCTCAACTCCGGATTGACACAGTCATTACTATTTCTTGAGAATAATTTAGCATTTGCACAATTATCTGAAAAACAGAACAAACCACTTGGAATACATGTCAGGTATTTTATCTTTTCTGTTTTCATCAGAAACAGTGACAGCTGAGGTATTCAAAAATTCACATTTAATATTCATAGTATAATTATTTCAGATCATATATAGATATAAAATAATAGTTGATTTTAAATAAGTATTATTCTATGTAGGGTTCATTTTTTTTTTAATGTGCAGTGACAGCATTTTTTTTTTTAATGTGCAGTGTCCACTCCTAAGGTTTGAATGAGAAAGGAATTTTTTTTTTTTTCTGCAAGCATGGCAGGAGACACCACACTACTGCCATCCTGGTGGATTTATATACAAGAGAATATTTTAGTTATTTAAGAAAAATACCACGGTGATTATACTTTCCTGTTACCTTGAGATAGCAAGAGTTATCTTGATGCAACAACATTCTTGAGCAAAATGGTAATGTAAAAATTGTCCTGGTCTTAAAATCAAATACAGAGATACAATGAAGTTCATGCAAACCTTTCAAATCTGGTTTAGGGAGTTTTACAAGTAAGAAATTAATGAAGAGAGAAAGTTACAACATTATGTGGCCTAATAAGTCATGATAAAGAAAGGTCTTAATATAACTACATCATTCTACTAATGCTTCTTAAATTATTTTTGGTGAGTATATGATAAATTACCCTACAATAAAATGTTAATATTTGTATATGGCTTAATTTTAAAAATTCAGGTCTTAGAAGTGCATTATATTTACTACTGTGTCAAAACAAGTAAATCAAGAAAGAAAACATACAGAGAGTCAACCCTATAGAATCACTGAGAGCTGGGCAAAAGGTACACTTCTATAATGTGTTGTTGAAGCTTCCATAATGGTTTTGAATTCCAAGTTCATAAGATTCTTTAGAGCAACTTTAGAGTAGCATCAAACATAGCACTTGCCCGTTTTGCTGGTTGTGGATACCAGGGGAAGCATAAAAAACATAAAGAGCTCAACTGCATTCCATATAATCCATATCGTTTATTCAAAAATGAGTTATTAGCTAATCTTCAGGCATAGGAACTACTTTAAAAATCAGTGTTTTATAGAACCTTTTTAAAAAGTTTTTTTTAGATTTAAGAACTGATCTCTAATATTGCTAACATATACAACTTATATTCATTTCTAACATTATAAAATTGAAGAATGAACATATAAATTGAAACTCCACCATTGTTTTCTCCAATTAAAGAAATAATATTTACTATAATGTGTATTGATAATAATTCTATACCTGTAAGTATGTGGAAATGACCCTTTATGTGTGAAAGTGACGATGACCAATATTTAAAAGGAAATTCGAAATCTGTAAAATGTTATTTTTCCTCTGCTTTCTTTATAGTGGGAAGCTATATAATGTTTTCATAAACTAAAAAATCTGAAAATTAATAAGAAGAGCATAGTGATAACTGGAAATTTGTTGAATTGTGATGTTGTAGTAATTATGTACTTGTAAATTACAAAAGTCAATGGAAAAAGAGAAAGGACAATAAACACATTGTATGATTTCTCAATTCTTTGGGTGAACTTCCAACTAATTTTGAAGGTTTTCATCATTATAAACTATTACTCTACATATGAGACCACTCTTAAAAAGATTATTCAGCTGCTGGATATTACTGAATAAAAACTTTATATTAGTTATTTCTTATAACATTTCACTAGAGACTGTTGTGTCATTTTATATATTTTTAAAGTCATTATATGTGTTATGGATTCAATGACTTTTAGCATTGAAAAGGACTTCAGAATTTATTATTGCAATTCCATCATTTTCTTTATGAGGGGAGTTGAGGCCCAGAGAGGTTATTTGCTTACACAGGAAGATAGTAGCAAAATCTTATGTAGAAATCATGTCTCTTATTCAACATCCATTTTTTTTTCCTGTGCAAGATACTACTTCAGATTTCAGAAGTACTTAGTCAGCAGATGAATGACCCAAAGACAATGTGGAATGTGTGTGTGTGTGTGTGTGTGTGTGTGTGTGTGTGTCTACTGTTTGTACATGTTATCTGTGAAATGGCTTCATCCATGAAGCCCTATCTGTTCACTGATGCTCTGGACATCAAGCATGGGTTTGGTAGAGGTGTGAGTGAGCTAGACAGACTAAATGAAGTCTATATATGCATTTGTCTCCCTAATACAGAGGTCACAACATTTAGGCTTCTGTAAGGTACTCTATTTGTTTTATTCTGTTTTGATTAATGATATTTTTATTAACATAATTCCTGAATAAAAATGAAAACTGTTTTGATGTTATCTATGCCCTATGCCCTTAAATGGTTCTTCAGTTTGAAAGCATCTAGTTATAAATGAGGAATTTTCTGAAGGAAAATTCTGAAGGAATTTTTGGATATATTTATCATTTATTTCTTATTTCCACATGGATATGTTTGGTCCAATGAGAAATTTTAAAATATCAAAAACTTCTTCATAGCCAAAGAATGTTTGTGAAAAAGGAAAGGTCTGATTTGGCCTCAAGAGAGTCAAGCAATAGCACTCTAAAGATTGGAATGTGAGACTTAGGGATCTGAGCTGGAAAAACATAGAGGATATTGTAGCTTTGAAGGACAAAACCTGTTTGAAAAGGTAAAAAACATTGAAAGTTTTTACCAAGATCATTTCAATCATGGTTTGATGAATGACAAAAATCAGCATATGCTGCTAGATTTAAGAAAATTAGCAAAGAGATGAGCATTTTTTGAACAAAGAACCCCCAAGAAGTGAGAAGGAAGAGGAAAGGATTGTTACAGAGGTAAAATGTAGCAGAGTTTTGGACATGATTTAGGTTTGATCATGAAATCAGTGTTATCAGCAGAGTATAAGGTTGCACACCAGATATTGATAAGAAAAGAAGTTAGGTGGAAGCTAGTTGCTTCCAGGATTGTCTTGTGGTCACTGGACTCAGGTAGCATGAGATGGGACAGGTGGCCGGCTCACTTCAGAGGCAGGAAATCTCTTCAGAAGACAAACCAAGATGCAGTGTTCTTACATTTTAAGAGATATTTTAAAGAAAATAATCTTTTATCCCTTAGAAAATATATACACAAATACATATATTTTACATCAGATTGAAGTCATGTTTGTCTTCTTCCAGTATTATGGACTATGAGAAACATCATCTCCAGAGCCATTATGCATTTTTTTTTTTTTTGAGAAAGCAGGATTTATTGAGAGGACAGAAAAGCTCCCACAGTGGGAGGGGACCCAAGGGAGTTGCCCCGTTATGCATATTTTTGCATTTAAGAATAGTCTTCTATTGTGTGCCTATTTCTTCAGTTTCCAGGAAAGTGTTTATCATCTATTTTTTTCCCTTTCTTCTGAAACTAAGTGTTTTTTAACTTTTAATATCATACTCAGGAAAAGTAGGAGTCTCTAGTGTCAGTCTTTATGTCAGATAATATTGGAAAACCTCTCTTCTCTCTGTAACTTGCGCGGTTGTGATAGCAAAGCAGTAAAAAGAAAGGTCACTGAGGAGTTAAAGATAAGATCTAATTCATGCAATCATCATTTGAGAAAGATTTTTTTCGCAGTGTAGAAAACACAGATAAAGCACTGACAAATCAATTGTATACATTATTAGATGTATAGAAAATATGTTATATTTTCTAAGAATATAGTCTGTTATTTTAGAAGCATGATACATACTAATCATTAACATTTGAGGAGTATGGAAAAGCAGAGAAGTATAGAAATAAACACATTGCTCAAAATACTATTAGGCAGAAATAACCCCATGTTAGCTTTTAGTTGACAGTATGTCTGGGATCTCTCTCTGCAAGAAAATAAGTGCAAGAATATGTATATAGATAAAAAATAACATTTAAAGTGGGTGTGGTGGCTCAGCATTTTGGGAGGCTGAGGCAAGGTTATTATTGCCTAAGCCTAGGGGTTCGAAACCAGCCTGGGGAACTTGGCAAGACCTCATCTCGAAAATAGATCAAAAAGTTAGTTGGGTGGGGTGGAGCATGTCTGTAGTTCCAGCTACTTGGAAGGCTGAGGTGGAAGGCTCGCCTGAGCCCAGCTGGTCAAGGCTGTGGTAGCCATTTTACAGCACTTCAGCCTGGGTGACAGCGGAACTCTGACTCAAAAACAAAAAATTAACATTATGTAAACAACTCTATACCAGTAATCATTTAAGCATTTTACACCGATTGTCTCATTTAATCCTTACAAAACCCCAAAGAGATTGAGATTGGCCTATTTATGCCTCCCCCATTTAACAGCTAGACATAACATTAAACTGTAAATAGTTAAGGAGAGGAAACTGGGGAGGAATGGATAGCTAGATAGGAAGAATTAGCTTTATAAGAAGGGAACTATAACATACATCCTATTTTAAAATTAAAAAAAAAAAAAAGCCCACTAAACTTTACTTGAATTTACCAGAAGAAGAAAAGAAAGTGAAGTGAATTAAAGGAGTTACTAAATTTCAGACATGTATCTCTTTGCCAGAAGAGATATTTGTTCCTAACAGGTTGTCCTACAGTTACAGGAAGATGATTATGAAATTCATTTAGTGTTTGGTATCTTTATATTATTTCTTGATGGCATATTTTGGTTTTTAAAGTACATGAATGATGAGGAAACCAGCTTACTTACATTCTCTCTCACCAGCATATTCCATTTCCCAGTTCTTGTTACTTACTTTAGTTTTACTTGCCAGAGATTGCAATGTTTAAGTTTTATTTTGAAATCACAATTACCATCATAGTTTAATCCTGATTACTTATTGAAATGCATTCAGATCACCAACACTCCATTGACCATCTCTTCTTTATTCCTGAGACCTTTATTTAATTTCAGTTTTCCTCTTCAAGAAATTTTTTTGAAAACAATCCAATGTCTTCAAAATGTTGTGGGATATTCCACACTGGGGCATGACTGCCTGCCATCCTTATGCATGGGAGTAAGCTGCAGTCTTCCTTCAGTCTCCTGTAGAAATGATTCCTGAATCTCCCCCTCGCCCCATTTCCTCCTCAACTTTGAGGTGTCTTTTTCTCTACGAATGCCTGAGACTTCATTCTTTATCCTTACATTTTAATTATATAACAGATATGTTTCATGTTGATTTTCTTATTTGATTTTATTCTGGCATTCAGTGAAACTTTTCTTTCACTTGAAAATTAATTTCCTCTCTCTTGTACAGGATTTTAACTTCATCCACTTTTTTTTTCTCTCCTACCTCTCTTTTGATTACTTTTCAGGTTATAGACTCTTAATCCATCCAAGTAACTGTGGAGTCCATAATTTTGTCCTTTATGACTGCATAATATTCCATCATGTATATGTAACACATTTTTTCAATCCAGTCCAGTTTCGATGGGCAGCAAAGTTGGTTCCACGTTTTTGCTACTGTGAATAGTGCTGCAATAAGCATGCATGTGCAGGTATCTTTTTTGTACAGTGATTTAAGTTCCTCCGGGTATATTCCCAGAAGGGGGATTGCTGGTTCTTATGGAAGGTCAAGTTCTAGTTCTTTTAGGAATTGCCACACTGTTTTCCATAGAGGCTAAACTAGTTGGCACTCTCACCAACAGTATAGAAGCGTTCCCTTTTCTCTGCGTTCTTGCCAGCATCTGTTTTTTGTTTTTTAATTAATGATGGCTATTCTTATTGGAGTTAGGTGGTATCTCAACGTGATTTTGATTTGCATTTCTCTGATGATTAGTGAGGCTGAGCATTTTTTCATGTATCCGCTGCTCATATGTCTTCTGTTGAGAAGTGTCTATTCATGTCTTTTGCCCACTTTTTAATGGGGCTATTTGTTTTTTTCCTTTCGGCATGTTTAAGTTACTTGTAGATCCTGGATATTAGGCTTTTGTCAGATATGCATTGGCAAATATTTTTTCCCATTCTGTGGTCTGTCTCCCTGCTCTCTTGATGGTTTCTTTTGCTTTGCAGAAGCTTTTCAATCTGATGAGGTCCCATTTGTCTATCTAATCTTTTATGGCGTGGGCATCTAGTGTTTTGATCAGGAATTGACTGCCTATTCTGATTTCTGTAAGGATGTCTCCTGAATTTTCTAAGATTCTTAAAGTTTGGGGTTTTATATTTAGGTCTTTGATCCATCCGTAGTTGATTTTTGTGTTTGGTAATAGGTATAGGTCCTGTTTCATTCTTCTGCACACGGTCAGCCAGTTTTCCCAGCACCATTTACTAAATAGGTTCTCCTCACCCCAGTAGTTGTTGTTGGAGGCTTTATTGAAGATGAATTGGTTGAGAAATTGAGATTTGCTTCTGGAATCTCTATCCTGTTCCATTGCTCTGTATGCCTGTTCTTGTACCAATATCAGGTGTTTTGATTATTGTAGACTTATTATAAGTTTAAAGTCTGGAAGTGTAATACCACCCACTTTGTTTCATTTGTTAAGGATTATTTTGGGCATTCGTAGTCATTTATGTTTCCATATGTGTGTCTGTATTGTTGTTGCCAGGTCTGAGAAGAACAATTTGGTAATTTAATGGGTATAGTATTGAATCTGCAGATTGCTTTTGGTAGAATGAACATCTTAATAATTTTGATTCTTCCAACATGAGCATAGAATATTTTTCCATTCGTTTGTGTCATCTTTGACTTCTTTGAGCAGTGTTGTGTAGTTTTTGTTGTAATGATATTTCACTTCTCTGGTTAGGAAATTGATTTTTTTTGTGGCTTTTATGAATGGGATTGAGCTTTTTATTTGTTTCTCTACCTATTTGTTGTTGGTGCATAAGAATGCGACTGTCTTTTGCACATTCATTTTATACCCTGAGACTTTACCAAAATCCTTTATCAATGCAAGGAGGTTTTTGACAGATTCTCTTGGATTTTCAAGGTATAGGATCATATTATCAGCAAAGAGGGATATCATGACTTCTTCTTTTCCTTTTTGGATACCCCTGATTTCCTTCTCTTGTCTGATTGTTCTAGCTAGGATTTCCAACACCATGTTGAACAGGAGGGGTGAGAGTGGGCAGCCTTGTCTTGTTTTTGTTTTCACAGGAATTGCTTCTAATTTCTGTCCTTTTAGCAATATGTTGGCTGTGGGTTTATCATAGATGGCTCTTACTATTTTGATGTATGTTTCTTCTATGCCTAAGTGTTTGAGGATTTATACCAAGAAGGGATGCTGGATTTTATCAAAAGCATTTTCTCCATCTAATGATAGAATCATGTGGTTCTTTTTTTTATATCTGTTCATTTGTTTAATTACATTTATGGTCTTGCAGATGTTGAACCAGCCCTGTATCCCAGGGATGACGCTTACTTGGTCATGGTGGATGATTTTTGAGATGTGTTATTGCATCTAATTTGCTAGAATCTTGTTGAGTGTTTTTGCATCTATGTTCATCAGGGATATTGGTCTGTAGTTCTCTTTCTTTGTTGGGTCTTTACCCGCTTTGGATATCAGTGTGATGTTCTTTTCATAAAAAGATTTGGGGAAAGTTCTGTCTTTATCAATTGCCTAACATATTTTCGATAGGACTGGTATCACCTCCTCCTTGTATGTTTTGTAGAATTCCACTGGAAATCCATCTGGTCCAGGGATCTATTGATCTATTTAGGATCTCAATTTCTTCTTGTTTCAACCTGGGGAGATTGTGCGATTTTAGAAAGTCCTCCATTTCATTTAGGTTATCAAGTTTGTTTCCATACAGGTGTGCATAGTAATCTCTGATAATCTGTTGTATATCTTTGGGGTCAGTTGTGACTTGATCTTTTGCACTTCTGATGGTGTTTATTTGGGTTTTTTCTTTTTCTTGGTCATTCTGGTTTGGGGTTTATCTATCTTGTTTATCCTTTCAGAGAACCAACTTTTGGTTCATTGATTTTTTTCCATGGTATTTTTGCCTTCTATGTTCCATATTTGAGCCTTTATTTTAGTGATCAGGATTCTTCTGCTGAACTTAGGGTTTTGGTGGTCCTGCCTCTCCAGCTCCCTTAGATGATTTGCTAAGCTGTCGACTTGTTCTCTTTCTATCTTCTTGATGTGTGTTTGTAGAGATATAAATTTCCCTCTTAATACTGATTTCATGGCAGCCCAGAAGTTTTGGTAAGATGTTTCTTTGTTTTCATTTGTTTCCAGGGATCTTTTAATTTCTGTTTTGATTTCTGTACCCAAGAGCTATTCAGCATCATGTTGCTTAGTGTCTATGTCTTTGTGGGTTTGGGGGGAATTTTGTTGGTGATGATACTTATTTTTATTCCACTGTGGTCTGAGAAGGTGCATAGCAATATTTCAATCTTGTGAAATTAGTTTATGCTTGTTTTATGGCTGAGAATGTGGTTGATCTTGGAGTACATTCCATGCGGTCATGAGTAAAATGTATATTCTGTGGTTGTTGGGTGGAGTGTTTTGTAGGTATCTGCTAAGTCCACTTGGTCAAGTGTCAAGTTGAGGTTCTGGATCTCTTTGTTGATATTTTTGCCTCCATGATCTATCTAGAGTTGTTAGTGGGACATTTAAGCCCCCAGCTATGTTAGTATTAGAGTCAACCTGGTTTGTTTTGTTGTTTGTTTACTTAGTAGCTGCTTTATAAAAGCTGGTGCTCCTGTGTTGGGTGCATATATGTTTAAGTTAGATATTTCTTGTTGATGGCTCAAAACTTTTGTCATTATGAAGTGACCTTTTATATCTGTTTAAATTTTTGATAGCTTAAAGGTTGTTTTGTCTGATATTAAGATCATGACTCCTGTCTTCCTTTGTGATTCATTCACCTGAAAATCTGTTTTCCATCCTCTTACTTTGAGTCTGTGGGTGTCCTTTTGATGAGATGAGTTTCCTGGAGGCAGCAAATTACTGGGTTATGTGTTTTTATCCAGTTTGTCATTCTATGTCTTTTCAGTGGTGTATTTAGTTCATTCATGTTTAGGTTGATTATTGAAATGTTCTCACATTTGTCCCTGACCTAATGCTCTTATAAGGCTATTTTGTTTTTATTTAGCTTTTGTGTTCATATATGTGCATGTTTACATTTTTGCAGGTATGTTGTATGTTTTGCTGCTTCTGTGTTTGTTTCTGATTTTGTGAAGTATATGGTCTTTCTTTTCTTTTTTCTTCTATGCACACACCTTTTTTAGTGTCTCTTTTGGAGCTGGTTTCAAAGCAGCATATTCTCTTAGGGACTGGATATCTGGGATAGATTTTAATTCTTTGTCACTGATGAAGCTTAGCTTGGCTATGTAGGAAATTCTTGATTGAGAGTGTTTATATTTGAGAACATTAAAGATTGGGATTCAATTCCTTCTGACCTATAGTGTTTTTACAGATAAGTGTGCAACGATTCTGATTGGTCTCCCCTAGTAGGTAGTGTGACCTTTTTCCCTTGTTGCCTTTAGGATTTTTTCTTTTATACCTACTTTGTATAGGCAAATTACTATGTGTCTAGTGGTTGGTCGTCTCATAAGATGTCTTTCAGGGGTTTTCTGGATCTCTTGTGCTTGTATAGTCATCTCTCTTGGCCAGATGAGGGAAGTTTTATTGAATGACCTCATGGCATGTTTGTTCCAAGGTGTTTTCCATTTCTCTTTCTATTTCAGGTATTCCAATCAGATGTAGATTTGGTTTATTGATAAAATTGCACATCTCTCAGAGAGTTTCCTCATTCTTCTTAAGTTTTTTTAATATATTTAATAGATTTGGTTAATTCCTTATTTTGGTCTTCCAGCTCTGGGATTCTTTCTTCTGCTTGGTCAATTCTGCTTTCCACACTTGTCAGTTTGTTATTTATTTCTTGGGTGAAGTTCTTTCTTTCTGTTATTTCCACGTATACTCTCTAACTCTGTTGCAATTCATTTAGTTTTAGGCTTTACATTTCTTTTATATTTTATTTTATTATTAATTTTTGAGTTGGAGTCTCACTCTATTGTCCAGGCTGGAGTGCAGTGGCATGCTCATGGCCACTGCAGCCTCAATCTGCTGGGCTCAGGCAATCCTTTCACCTCAGCCTTCCAAGTAGCTAGAACTACAGGCTCATACCACCATGCCAGGCTAATTTTTTTATTTATTGTGGAGATGAGGTCTCACCAAGTTGCCCAGGCTGGTCTCGAACCCCTGAACTCAGGCAATCCTTTCACCTCGGCCTCCCAAAGTGTTGAGATACAGGCTTGAGCCACCATGCCCGGCCAGCCCTTGCATTTCTTGATTTTTTTCCATCCTATCCAACAATTTATCTGATCTCCGTAAGTATCTCCTGATATTGTTGTTCTAGGAGATGGTCATTGTTTGTGTACCAGTAGCTGTTCTTTCTAGCACTGACTCTTTGCAGGGACTCTGATGGTTACTGGCAGTTTTTTGTTGATTTTCCCCCATTTGTAGCAATGCTCTTATCTTTATCTCCTATTCCATTGGTCACTGGAAAATGGAGAAGCAGTCATTTCTGATATTTGCTCTACCTTTTGTCCTTCCTTAAGTTGAGGCTCTGGGTTTGTTCAGTTATGAAGTAGGGCTAGGAGTGAGGCATGGTGCTGTCTCTTTACAATTTTCAACACTTATTAGGAGGTGACGGGGGGGCTTCAAGGATTCTGAACCTATTGGCATGTCATAATGTTGGCTATCTGGTGAATGGGCCAGCTGGGATTTGCACTTTATCTCTACACAATATGACCTTACAATGAGTATGCTTGCATAGACCCTGAGTCTAAGAGGTTATAGGAGGAAAAGATAGAAAAAAGAGAAAGGTAGAGAAAGAAGGGAAAAAAGGAAAGAAAACTAGAAAAAGAAAAAAGAAGGAAAACATAAAAAAAGAGAAAGAACAAAGAAAGATCAATAGAAGAAGGAAAGAAAAGAGAAAACAAACCAACAAACAAGGTAACTAAACAAGACAATCAAACAAACCACTACAAAACCAAAACAAAAAACGACAGTTCTCAGCTTTAGGATAGCTCTTGGAGTGTGGGGGGCTCCCTCTTGTGACAGGTTCTGCTACTGCAGGGCTCTTACTGCAGGTCCCCTGTTCACTGTTGGAACTTAAGGTGTTATAATCTTCACCCCCTGCTGCCTGCAATTGGTAGGGGGCTGAAATAACTTGACACAGCGTCTTTCAGGATCTCACCCCTTTCCTTCCTCTTCCAGCTTTGCCACAGCTCCCAGGGCACCCAGTTCACGTCAGGGGAATGGGGCTTTCTGTCTTTACTCTACCCTCCCCTCTTAATCTCCTCTTGTTGCCAGGGGAAGGGGTTGGAGGAATCAGTTAGACACTCATCAGCCTCCTTCGCTGGAAGTTCTGTCATCTATGACTATCGCCAAGCAGCTGGCTTAGGGTGGAGGGTGGATTGTCTGGGGTTCCGCTTCTGCCATTACCCACCAGGGCTCGCACACTGGGGGCAGGGTTTTCTAAGGTCGCAAAGAGCAGTCCTAAGGTAACACAGAGATAACACCTGGTCTCACGATGCAGTTCTGCTGTTCTGAGGAGGCCACTCTGGAGTACTTCTCTGCCCGGGCTTTGGTGAGTCAGCTCAGCTTCTCTGCCACCTGCTGTTCCTGTCACCAATGGAGTCGATAGCTTCCTCTCCAGCAGTTACCACAGTCTCCAGGTCTCCTCTGATCTCTGCTTCAGGCTCCCTTGCTTCATTCCCTCTGCTGTCCTGGCTGCCAGCATTCCGCCTGTTGCTGTGGTGTTGTGGTTGGCAGTCACTCTAGCCATTCTTCCCTGGAAAAACCCCACTGATTTTGGAAAATAGCACTCAGATTCTGTGCTCTGGGAAGTGCTAGGGTCCAAGCAAAGCAGCGACGGCACCATCAGCTTCACCAGGAGGGCCCTGGCCACTTGCTCTCAAGTTCCCACTCAGTCAGCCACTCACATGCCCACTTACACACATAAACACATGCAGAATTGTCCATACAATCACTCGCACACACAGGGACTCGCGCAGTTCAACTGGTTACACTACCATCTTCCCGGAAATCCCCCATCACCTTCTTAATAGACCTTTGGGGACAATTAAATACAACATCTATATAGTGCCCAACACATAGTTGGTACTCACTAAATATTAGTTTTCCTCTTTTCTCTCTTTCAAGTATACCTAGATTTTACAGAGATTTGACATACCATTGCTACCACAGAAAAAAAGTTTCCACGGGTTCAAATCACTAACTTACAGTTGGAATTTTTTAGGATATTGCACATTCATAAAAGATAAGTCACAATTCCTTGCATATTTTAGTAGCATGACGGTTCCAAGATTCAACATTACCAAATTGTAGAACCAAGTTGAATAGACTTACACGATTCTCCTCTCTCCCTGCCCTATCTCCCAAACAGATTTTATCTGTGATAGAACTACTCACTAATGATGATAGGCAAAGCAGCAACAACTAATTACTTCCTAGGAGATTGAGACCCAGAGAAGCATAAATCATCCCATCCCAGACTTCGCCGGTTCAAATAAGAAATGGTACCCTGGGCAGCAAAGCAGGCAATGGAGGGGCTTGATCAGTTGTTAGTTGATCCGTAGTTATAATCCCAAATAATTAACACTATACCTCTAGCTTCCCCAGAGTTTGCATTCATTTCCAAGAATTGCCACATACCACTTTCTTGGTTATATGTGGGTTTATACTGCTCATTAGAATGGTATTGTTCCCAGCTTGCTCACACAAATATTTGCCAAAATAGTGAAATAAAAGCAAAGCAGCAAGCTTTACAGCAAAAAAGTTATTTTTATTTGCAAATATTCAGACTAAAAAAATATTCTTCAGGAACTTCTGGGGAAAATGAGCAAGATTAAATAGGCCCAAGTATTTGCCAGGAGAAATATGTCAATAAATTTATTTTTTTTAAGTGTATAGAAAGGGTAAGGGAAAAAGCAAAATAATCGAAGCAACTTCGAATTCTATGGATGGTTTTGTGTGAGTCTGGAAAGAAGTAGCAGGTTAAAGTCAGATATTTAATCAATGAGTTGTCTTCCTTGTTATGAAAAAGTAAATAAGATGGAGATAAAGTTTATAGCAGAAATGCAAGAAGAAGCACAGACCTATGGGCATTATATCAACATTACCTACACATATTTAGCTTGGACTTTTGTAACAAATTAACAAATGAGTATTATCTTTACCATTTATTTAGTGAATTTCACAAGTAATGTCATTCTGTATGTTTTCCAGTATAGTAAAAATTGCAATGAATACAAACACACATAGCATTACAGTACACGATCCAAACAGCAGGACATCAATTGACTAAATGGGTGGCATGTCTCTTTCAAGGGCCACTATATGAAATGGAAATATTTTAAGTTTAAAAAAAAATTAGTGAGCTACTACACATTTAAGTGATTGTGTTATCTGTTTCACCATGAAATATCTTATAGTGAAATGATGTATATAATTACATCATTATATATTATATAGTGAGTCTGCTTGATTAATGAACAATCTTTTAACCTAGTTCTAGGAGGCAAGTTGGCAATTTCAGAATAACTGATCTACAGACGACTTGAATATTTATTTTTCTTCAGCATATACTAGGTGCTAGATTCCTGGTGTATCAAATGCCTGTCCCACAGTAGATACCCACTACAGGGATTATACAAAGTTGACGGTTGAAGGCCACACAAGACCCTTTGAGTCTCACGCCAGGTTTTAATAAGGCAAAAGAAAAAAAGTTACAGCAAAAGAAAGAATACATATAAAAACATGAGCCTCAGAAGCTTCCAGGCACAGCTCTCTGGAGCCCTTTGTTAGTCACACAAGAGCCATTTCTAGATTAGGAATCAACAACATGTGTGGGACGAATTCTGGTTTTGAAGACCTTATTCTTATCTTAGCCAAATGTCAATATCAGACTTCTACACATTCTAGGACACACATATAACTGGCTCGCCGTCTTACACACTTTGGCACCTAGACTTAAGCTGAGGAGCATTCTTGGGAAGGAAGAAGAAAGATTCCCTAATGAAGTAAAGAGTCAATAGAAATTGCCTCAGTGATTGAGCTGAAGTGGTCATTCTGGGCAGACATAACAGCATACCCAATATTCGGGATATATACCAGAACATGTGACATTTTAGAAAGTGTAAAGCTTCGTGGCTGGAGTACAGAGTGTATGTAAGTAAAACAGATAAGGGATGCACAGAATATGACCTCGGTTACATACCTGGGTGACATAACTATAGTGATAGACTTAAACTTAAGATAGGTGATAATGGGGTACTGGGCGTGAGATGTCTCTTAATTCTAGACATTGAATTTTAGGTTCTATGGATCATCTAGGTTGGAAATATTCAAGAAATAATTTAAAACCCCAAATATAAAGCATAATGTTTTATGTTTACTCAGTAAACACTAAACAACTAAAAGACTAATTTTAAGAGCTTTAAAAGTTTCTGTCACAAATATGTCATAAATATAAAAATAAGCCAAAACATGTTTAAAATCTGTTATACTGTGAGCTTAATATTAGAGCAAACTACTGCTTTCAGATTTCAACATCATAAAAGGAAAGGATATTTTCTCAATTAAGAAAAGCGCTTAGTATTCTATACCACTGTAGAATGACTATAGTTAACAGTAATGTATTATATAGTTTCAGTAGCTAGAGGGAAGGTATTGAATGTTCCTAACACAAAGAAATGATAAATGTTTGCGGTGATAGACATACTAATTAACCCGATCTGATCATTATGCATTATATGTATGGAAATATCACTATGTATCCCATAATATGTACAATTATCACTTATCAATTTAAAAATAATGAAATTTTAAAAAAGAAAAGCACACAAGATCAGGCGAAATTTTGACTTCCTGTGGGGAAGGAGTTTGCAGTGAGAATGTTATTATGACTTCTTCCAACCATATAGAGTGAAATCAGACATTAACTTCTTACTGTTCCGGTTTCATTTTTATCTAAAGATTTTAATTGATGTCTAAAATTGGAATTTTTTGAAGTTAAATTCATATACATGTATATATATATGTATATATATATACGCACACACACAAACAGACAAATGTATATATGTATAAGAATTCTGAATTTACTGTATCTTACAGACCAAGGAACAAATGGTAGCAACTTTTAAATCGGCTGTCTTCGTGTTGACAAAGCATCTTTCACATAGCAATTCTCTTGAAACTTGAGAAAACAAATTTACGTGTGTTTTCTGAATAATAAGCCAGTTCCTTTCAAGTACTGAATAGCAAGGATCATCAATATTATATTGTGCAAATACCTTATCCTGTCCCATGGTAAAATGTCTAAAATGTCATCACAAACATCAAAAACCCATATTCTGTGAACCACAAAATCACATGTCATTTAGAATAGTGGCCTCCGTACTTTTCACAAAGTGCCGTGTCTCTGCCAAATATACTACCTTACATTTTTGTTTATGCGTTTACATTCCAGCAAGGTAGTCAGAACTAATGTTATTACATTTTACAAATAGCAATACAGTCTCCAAGTGCGTAAATTACTTGTCTAAGTTCACACCGTGTAAAAAGTGATGCCTGCTCTTCCATGTAGGTGATGTTCTTTTAGATTCTAACCTATTTGAAATGTAATGTTTTTTTTCCTCTCTGCTCTGCCTTCTCTATTTTCAGAACTATAAGAGTAGATGAAGATATAGTCTATTTTTATAATTTTTAAACATATAAAGATAGAGGTAGTATTTATATTATTACGCATACAACTTTTATTTTGAATTTTGCATGAAAGCAACCTTTTGCATAGGTATACATATAAAGAAGAAAACTGTTTCAGGGGACAGTAAACTCTTAATTTATGCAATATTGCTACTTGATATCCTATTGCCTTGTACTTTTAAAATATATATATTCACTAGCTTCCTGCACTATCCTAATACAGTTAAACAGTTTGGCAACTAAGGGGTGTATATTCTTGACCATATTAAGAGCTACTGTAATACTTTGTGTCATGGAGAAGAATTCTCATTGAATAAATATAATTAATCTACTTGGGGTTTATTTAAGATGGAGCTGTTTTTCTTAAAATGGCATGCTTTTTAAATATGCAGTTTCCTGTCCACTCATTCTGACTTGACAGGTCTAGAATGAGCCTAGAGACCTGCATTTTTTACTACAGTGCACTGGAGAAACACTGAGAAATTCAAGGTAATTTTTTGTGTATTGGAGAAGTCAAATAGCAAAATAAAGTACACAAATAAAGTCTATAGTAATCAATAGCCTCTACCTTGTTCCCTACCAATCTCTATAGGAAGCTAATAATAAGCCACAAAATTGAGTGGCTTTGGTTTCAGTTTTTCTCTGCTCCTGCACACTAGTGGTGGCAGTGTTAATAAGCATCAAAATCGTCCAAAGGTGATGATTTAGGAGAATAAAAATTGCAGGATCTGAATAATCTTTTGTACTGGTGACACCTAAATGAATAAGTCTTTTGGAAACAAAGGTCTTATAATAAAGTCGACTATGCTAAAATAAGAAGTAACTTTCCAATGCAATGCACATGCTTCTCTTAAAGCTGTTTTTGGATATGTCTTCAAAGTACAGACATTTCACCATCCAGATTTTTTGAATGTCCATCTATGATTATCAAGACTTGATGGAGATAAAATTTTATAGTAGTTTGTCCTTATTGTGCTTCCCCTTCTTTCATTTGCTCTTCACATGCCCTCAATAGGGGACCCTCGTCCTTCCCAACCTCCCTTCTCTGAATTCATATTGTCTAACCTGTTATGTTCTACCAAGTTGGGTAAAGTTGATCAACTTGAGACAGATCATTGATCTGTGCTCACTAACCAACCTTAATAATACTTTAGCAGTATTAATAATCCTACTAGCACTGTTAGCTGCTTAAAACTTACCAGGTATTTATTCTTGTTGTATTCTCATGATCTTTCTATGAGGCAGGCACTGTAGTTATAACCCTATACATACATCCCTTCCTTGGTTACTATCATAGCCCCAATCTGCAGGTAACAAAATTAATATTTGGAAAAATTACATACTTTGTCAGAGGTTACACAATAATCAGCATAGTACTCAAGTAAAGACAGCTTGGTTTTAGAGCATGAGTTTCTAATCGCTGTAGCATGTTGCCAGGTCTGAAAACTCGAAGCCCTTTGTTTTTTATGCAAGTAGAGGATGTCTCCTCTGAAAGATTTGTGTGTCTTAAAACAGGATGAAAAATTGTCAAGAGGAGTAAGGGCATAAACAGACGGCTCTTGGTCTTCCTAAAATGTACTCTGTATAGAACTGGATTGCCCTGCTTCTGTTTTATTAGAGAAAGGATGTTCCTGTCTCATCCCCTGATATGCTCCTGCCATTCTGATGAATAGTTTCTAGCATTTATTTTTGAAAATGGCCAGAATAGAAAAGAACAAATGTCCTGTTGTCACTGCCTTCTTCCAAAACATAGCAGCCAAGCAGAAGGTCTTCCCCTCCTCTCCCAGTCTGACTTTCCCATCTTCAAACACTCTCTGTGCACCAGGCAGGATTTTCAGAACCATATTTCCTATTCTTTTGTTCCTAAACATACACACTTTACTTTTTCAGAAAATACATTTGTTACTCATTTGCACTGATTTCATAGGCATGGCCTGTTCATGTTGTATTATAACTCTACATAAATAAGCCCTGGAAGGTCAGAGGCAGCTGTGGAGGCTCTTTGTGTGGAGAAGGATGCTAGTGGGATGGAACGATGGTTATAAAGCTAGACCAGTTCTGGTGAGAAGAGGGAAAGCGAGAGAGAGAGCTGCCTCTGAGAAGCATGGAAGGAGGAATTTTTTCCCACAGGGAATGGTTTGTCAGGATTTTCCCCTTGGCTGATGAGGTAGTTCTTAAGGAAAGATGATGTGCACATTCTACAACACTTATTATCTAATTTATCAGGATGCATTACTGAGTCCTAGATTTAGTTTTAATAAAGATACTATTGCATGCTTATTACTAGTGCTGTAAGGACATGCTAGACTAATTTTCCTTGTAAGGTACCATCTATAATTTATGTACAAATATCCACTTCTGGATATTACTTATATTACTGATGGTTAAAAATGTCTTCTTTCAATCTACAGACTTATAGAACATTTCCTGATATTTCCATTTTCCTTAAATGAGATATAATTGAAAACAACTCCCATGGTGTATGACACATAGTAGATGGCTAATATGTGTTAGAAATTATTTTGTTCTTTATACTTTCTATACTATTTATCAAATTCTGTAATAATTTAATTTAATCTCGGAGTATTTAAAAATACCAGCAGAGGGCAACCCTTTCAGGTCTCCTCCCACTGTGGGAGGTTTTCTGTCTGCTCAATAAATCTTGCTTTTCAAAATAAAATAAAATAAATTTAAAATTCCAGCAGAGTATGACCTCTTGAAGACGCTTTTTTTAAAGAACATAGTTATGGAATTTTCCTGGTCTCTTAGTGTTGCTATTACAAAAAGTCTGAGACTGGGTAATTTATTAAGAACAGAATAGCATTTCTCACTGTTCTGGAGACTAGGAAGTTCTACATCAAGGCATCAGCAGGTTCACTGTTGGTAAGAGTCTGATTTCTGTTTCCAAGATGGCACATTGGACACTGTGTCCTTCAGAAGACTCAAATGCTATATCATCACATGACAGAGGGAGAGAATGACAATAAAAAAACCTAGCTAGTTCCATCAAGCCCTTTTGTAAGGAGAGTAATTCATTCACAAGACCAGAGCTCTTATGGCCTAATTACATCTCAAATGCTTCACTTGCTAATATTGTTGCATTGGGGATTAAGATTCTACATGAATTTTGGAGAGGACGCAAACTATAGCACTCTCCTTTTCTTATAAACATAACTAGACATGATCATGACTGCTGTGGCTTTGTAATAACACTCACTGAATCTTTCTTACAAATGATTGAGCAAATTTTTCACTGCTAAATGAATTCCTAAATTAGTCATGCTATTATCTTGTTTATCTTGATAATTTATGTACTAAAAAACTTTAGTATTACATGTGCCTTTAAATCAATTCTCAGAAGTCTATACCTACCTGTATAGACTTTGGATTTAATTTTATGTTAAGATATGCTTATTAAAATAAAGGTTTGATAATTAAAAAAATTTTTTTTAGTCAGAATCTCACTCTCACCCATACTGGATCACAGTGGCACAATAGCAGTTTATGGCAGTCTTGATCTCTTGGGATCAGGCAACTCTTCACCTCAGCCTCTTGAGTAGCTGGGACTACAGGCATGCACCAACACTCCTGGCCAATTTTTAAAATTTTTGTAGAGACAAGATGTTGCTATATCGCCCAATCTGGTCCCGAAATCCTGGACTCAAGTAGTCCTGTCACCTCAGTCTCCCAAAGAGATTACAGGCCACTGTCCCCAGCCAATATTTTTAAATGTTGATATTTAAAATGTTGATATTTAAATGTTTATATTTAAGAGCCACTTTCCCCAGCCAATATTTTTAAATGTTGATATTAATTTATCCAGTGCATTTCCCCCTGATAATTACCACCCCTTGATTCTGGATTACAAAAAGTCTCAAAAGTAATACTAACAATAATACTTTGGAGAGCTAGGTAGCAGAAATAATTCAGCTGTCACTACTCTGTACTCTAGAGGGAAATGTCATGACTTCTAATTTCCAACGTTAATAATGCAGAGACAGAAAAGTTCTAAAAAGAATGTATTGTCTGAAAAATAAAACTGACAAGATGTCATCATTCACATATTTTCATTTGGAAAACTTGACTGTAGAAATTCATTGGGACATTTAAAAGCTTGGCCAGTCTACCAGAGAAGGGAACTACACTAAGGAGACCCACTTCTAAAGCAGAGCATGAGCTGCCTGCATGTTACACAAGGGAGAACCCCCCAATGTATTTACTTATTTAAAAATTGTGTACTTATTCTTACATATTTAAACTTCAGTCACCTTCAAAGTACTCTCCATTTGATGCAATACACCTATTGAGATGATTTTTCACTGTTCAAAACAGTTTTTTAACTTACCAATTTGGTGCTTCTGCCATTTTTTGTTTCACTCTTCCACACTGGCAAAACATTTCCCTTTGAGGATTTTATTTATCCAGGGAAACAAAATAATTGGCTCTGGGCAAGACCCGGTGAATAAGGAGGGTGAGGCATGAGAGTTATACTGTTTTGGGTCAAAAAATGCTGAACATTCATCACAGTGTGGGTGCGTGTGTTCATAAATCACCCATCATGAAATGGGCAAACACGGTGGAAGAGTCTCCCCCCCCAAAAAAAAAAACTGAAGCTGAACTCAGCCTCTCAACAATGCTAGCTGGTACACCAATACTGATGGGTTCCTAGGGTTTCCCCCTATAACAGGGAAAGCTTGTACTACAAGGCACCCATCCTCCAAAAAAATTCCATTTTGGGGTCCCTCCTTGTATCTACCCTATGATGCCTTGATATGCATTTTATGCGTAAGAATTGATGTGGATTTTTCAGGTAAGCCTGGGCTTCGAGAGTGTTGGCTCAATGGGTCAGCCAGCCAAGCCCCAAAAAATGTCATGGAAGGGCTGGTAAGTCTAGTCCCGGAAGTGTCAGCTCTAATGAACTGGCAAACCCAGTCTCTGGAGTGTCTCAGCTTCAGAGTCTCACCTTATTCTGGCAGCTCTCCTGGTTCAGCTGGCTCCGTCAACAGCTGGCAAACCAGTCTCTGGGGTGCATGGCTCTTCGGCTCCCACAATCTTCTGCAGCTCTTCAGGGTCAAGGTTCTTATCTCATGCCCAGGAAGAATAAGGGACATGGATAATTGGAAAGTGAGAAAGCAGGATTTTTTGAGAGGACAGATAAGATCCCACAGTGGGAAGGGACCCAAAGGTGTTGCCCATCTGGGGCCGAAAACCTGGTGCTTATATAGCCCTAAATCCAAGCCAATTGGCTCACACTAGCTATGAGCTGTAGCTGTTCTGATTGGTCAGTATTAAGGGCCAATCGGCAGGAGGAAGGAGCCTAATGATGAGCTGATTGGTTGCTTTTTGATCCCAGCAGTGAGGAGTTAAGTTTTAGCTTGAGGCTGCAAGGAGCTCCTTTACCAATGCTGAACCTAAGAGGCCTGCTGGAGTTCGCTACATTGTTACCAGAGGACCCTCTTGTCTGTCTGCCTAGCCTTTTTGTAACTATCTCCTGTCTCAGAATTATTTCATGGTTGAATAAATTAACTGCTGTTACAACAATTATAAAGAAAGTTAGACGGGCAACTGTGTCAAACAGAATGTAAAGGCACAAAAGTAGTTATTGCTTTACGCCATTTTAATTGAGAGTGTTAAGTTTTTCTCCAAAGTACTTAAAAATAGCAGAAAAATTGATTGGTTGAAGTAAAGACAACAATAACTGTGAAGCTGTTTTTTATTTTCATAGCTGGTATAAAAATAAAACATATAGTAGGCTATTTGAGATCTAATAAACTACCAAACACCTCTGCCAGTGAAATCACATCTTTATCAGTTGCAAATCAGAGTTCCATATATATGGAAAATCTTTTAGTTTTATTTCACCTCATCAACAGTGCCTCAGAGCTGGCTGATTGTGTTTCTTACCTTATGCTACTGTTGAATAAAATCATAGCTTAGATTATGACTGATCTCCAGCATATTTACAGGGTTACCCAGCTTTTAACTACAAACTTATTTCTACTCTACATTTTCGCTTATTTTTATCTGCCTTTTTTCTAATTTATTTTATCTTCCTCTATTTTATGACTGTTTACAAGCTACTTTAAATACATTTTGTGTTGTCGTGATTATTTCGAAATCATTGAAATTTGGTTTTTAGTAGTTTTTTGTTTTTTTTTTTAAAGAAGGAACCCCTGGAAATTCAAGATTGATTATCAGCAAAATCCCCCTTTGTCTTCATCTGCTCTTCTGAAACTTGCTGCTGCGTTTTGCTCCAAATGAAAACCAGCTCTCCTCTGAGGACTAAATTTCTTGTTACCTCTAAAGTGATTGGGAATTTATTTCCTCAACTCTCCCAGTAGCACCTGGTGTGGCAGGTGAATTAACTGTTCTCCCCTTTTCTTCCCTTAAATTTCCAGCTCTGAAACTCATGACAGCAAATCATGCTGCCTGTCCTCGTCTTGTTGAGGTCATCTATAATCCTGAGTCACCCTTTCATTCTTTTAATTTTGTAACTCTTGATTCATAGTTATTTTCTCTAAAATAACTTTATATTATGAAGCATGTGATAATTTATAGAGTACAATATGCATATTGTACATACAGTAGAATATTGTAATATATAATGTCCTATAAAATATGAGATCACATTGCTCTCAATATATATTCTCAAGCAAATAGACACAGAATACCAAATCCTTCGGTATGGCCTATATCTAGTTCTCTCATTGAGTGAAGGTGTGCTAATCTAGACTGGCAGTAGAATTATCAGTGCACAATCCTATTCTTATTCATATGCAAAATCATAACTAAGAAGGTATGTGCTTTGCCACAAATCAGTCTCTCTCTCTCTCTCTCTCTCCACACACACACACACACACACACACACATACACACACACACACACACACACTTTTGAGCTAGAGACATATAAATTAAAGGCATTGAAATAATGTGTATGATGTTTCCTGAATGCTGTACCTTGGGATTCATAAACTGGATTATTTAGCAGAAAAAATTTCAGATTTTAATGAATTTATAGTGACTGAATCAGTGTGCCTCTGTGAATCACTCAGACTTACTGTTTTGTTGTTGTTAACTGTATGGTTTACCCAACTACATGACCACCACACTGCTTAGTACACTTATGCTACTTAATTTAACAGATATATAATAATCACAATAATCTATCAAATTATTTTATTAAATTTAGAAAGTGTTCTGGAAAACATTATATGCAAGACTAATAAAGTCTTAATGTGGTGTTTCCTATAAATTTTAATCTCTAACATTTGATAAATAGTGCCCTATTTATTCACTCTTTTCCTTTTGTCTTGTTACTTTAATTACAGTATCATTAGTGTATTTGTTAATAGATTTTTATGGTCCCTTTTAACCTTTAGATTCCCAGTAATTAAATTCCTGGAGTTATAATGGGACATTAAAATCACTGGAATCATTAGCATGAGAAATATTTTATTCTTGTCACTTTCATTTATATAACTTCAAATCATTAGATAAAAGCCAGGAACTAATAATTGATTATACTTGTTTTCCACATTCTCCCTGTATTATGTAGTATGGAACAATTTAATTTTAGGGAGACTCTTTAGGTTTTATCTATAAAATAGTTTTAGTTCTTCACTTAAACAAATAAGACAAGTCTATTAAATACTAATTTATTAAACACTAAGCACAGTGCTAAACTATTTTGTCTCATTAGCTCAAGCAATCCTCAGAAGTATCCTCAGAAGTATCACTACTGCTTTTTTAAAGAGCAACGGGCTTGGAAATGCAAAGTAGATACAACACACTGTTGTTTAGTAACAGCAGAGCCAAAATTCAAATCTTAATCTCCAGTGAGTCCATTGATTCCTCTAAATCTATGATCACCATGCGGAATAAAAGTTGACCTTTTCGTTCAGTAAACAGGCAATCTTTGAGGACTATAACAATTTACAAAAGTAAAGCCCCTTAACATCAGTGTCTACACGGGAACTTGTGTTTTACACACAGTTTATACGATAAATTGCCATCCTAATAAGAAACTAAACATTCAGTCCCATGGAGAAGAACCATCCACAACTGAACTTCTCCCAGAAAGCGTTTTTACAACAGCAAGCCAGAGTTTCTTTGGAGAGACTAGCGACACTGCTAAGCATTTGCCAGATCATCCACTTTGCGTTCCTTGCTGCGATTGACTGACTGCGGTCTGCTGGCAGGATTTCTATAGGCATTGATTGACAGATGGGGTTCTAGTAATTGAGGCCCCTCCAACTTTAATGGAAGGTCATCAAGGACTTTAAAAAGGTCTTTCCTTAAACTGTCTGTTGTATGAAATTCTATCTATCGTCTCATAAAGCATTAATCATGAGAAAATGGCAGTACTCTGTGAGTCTCCAGTAAAATTCCATTATGGAATGCATTTTAGTTTTATAGCCTATGCTCCTTGGGTTTGTGTAGATGTTTCAACTTGAATATTCACTTAAACAGTGCACATTTTGGGAGCAAAGAGCATACTATTTGTATTCAATTTCTAACATGTAGCAATTTCTTACATGCAGCATCTATGCCTTCTAAAGACAAATATAATTTTGAAATTGAAATGAGATGCAAATAGGTATCATGATTCTAATGCTGTGTCCTTGTCCATACTTTATTTATATGTGCATTTTAATTTCATTTATCACTAAATAGAAACAATCAAATTAATCTCAGGATTGAGTCAGTATATGTATTTTAAATCAAGTGTGAGGGTCAATGAACTAAAATGGCATGTCACAAATGCTTACATTAAAAATATGCTATGAATAAGTGGTTTGTTCTAAACTTTAGACATATTAATAAATGAAAGTACACAGCTCATTAACTGTAATTAATATGTAACTATTAAGTGCGTAGTTCATATTTCCATTAATAAACAGGAGTGCACAGAGTTAAGGTTCATCTTAAATACCAGTTCTGCAGTCTGGAAATATCAAACTTGAATATTTGATATATTAATCAAATATATCATGGAAAATAGGTATGTATTCTTCTTGTTGAGAAAAGAGATATACTACAATGTAGTTCTGTATGTATAAAGGAAAGTTTTTACATAATTTGGAATTATAGTCACTAATAAGGTTATAAAATTTTTACAAGTTTTATAATAAAACCATAAAGGTCTATGTTAACACCAGGATTAGAACTTTCAAAGGGCAGATGAAAAATAGTCCCAGAAGTTTCCCAGGAATATGCTGTCATTGATTTTTGTAAAGGCCAAGGAAAGTCAAATAAAATCAGCACATCGTAGGGTTCAAACAAAACCAATTAAGCAGTACAGTGGAGCACTACATAACTTTACTAGGTGGCACTAATTAGTGATAGTTGCCTTCAAGTGTTGAGAAAACTAAGTAGCATTTTAAAAGGAAAAAAAAGCATGTTCATAAAAAAAAATAAACAAAATTACCTAATTGAATTTAGGAGTACACAGGATTGACCTAACTGTATCAAGAGCATGACCTGTGATCATGAAAGCAGAATTGTTCACTTTTACAAAAGGGGAAGAAAGAATTTGACTATTTATTAACTGCTGAGGTAAAACAGTTTATTACTGCATATCTATACCTCATTGCAAAGCAGACCCATAAAGTGAGCTGAACCCAACTGGTTATGCAAAAACAGAGTGGTCCACTCTCTCCTACTCCCCAACTGTAGGAATTGCTGGACCCCGCCATCTCTGGACACTTGATGAGTCTGTCCTCCCATCTGTCACTTAAGGAGCCAGAGTCAACAACTTCACAATAGATTCATTTGTTCCTTTAAGCCTATTCATAGAATTATGTTGACTCTATAAAATAATAATAAGAAAAAATGACTTGCTGTAAAAACAAAAAGCCTCAAACTCTGTTGTTCAGCATTACCTAGGATCTAGAGCCAAATAATCCACACCTGGGCACATCATTTGGAAATACCTGTTTTGGGAAGCAAATATTTATTGAATGCCTACTATGTGTCCAGCAGGTACTTTAGCCATGCAATTTTTTTCCTCACAACCCACTTATAAATACAGATATAGTTATCTAAATTTTATAAAAGAATGAGCTGCTCTTCAAGACTTCATAGACCTAGCAAGTGGCAGAACCAGCATTCAAATCTTAAGTCTTTGTGTCTGTAACTCTGAAGTTTGTTTGTATAATCCCACCAAGTCACATACATAGAGATCTTTGACTTTTCTGTCTATCACTTTCTCCAAGTTCCTGGAACAGTGCCTGGAACATAGTAGGTCTTCAGTGAAAGAAGATTTTCTCTAGTGCAGAGCCTGCTCTCACTGGTGCCTCTGTGAGACATTAAACTTGATTCAGTATGTTCTGGTTCTGAGGGTCTCTTGTCTGTTTGTTTTCTTTACCTTTTCTTACATAAGTTTGAATCTCTAAACCTGAAAGTCAACAGTCCAGGGGAAGGATCCAGTTTTCTTTGCTTTTGCCTTCATAGCACACTAATGAGAGTTCTGCTTGCAGCCATGCTTTGCAGAGATAATCAGTCCATATTAATCATTGACAGAAAGTCTGTTAAAAGAAATCAGTAAATCTGCATTTCAGGAGTATCATTAGCTCACACTCATTTTTCACTCAAAAGAACTATGCACCACCTATCAAGACCTGAAAAGTAGATTTTCCTCTCATACTAAAGAAATGAGGATGGCAGTTTCAGTAGTAATGTGTCTCCATGTGATCTCATTTTCTATGATATTCAAGTATGAAAGAAAAGTTCTGCTTGCAGCTTGGAGTAAGGTCTTCCAAAAAGTGGCTTAATATTTCAAAACAGACATAATCACTTTCAGTCAGAAAACTCCACTGTGGCAATTTTTGATTATTTGGAAGATTTATAACAATAATTTGTTATAAATAGAATTTAAAATAATCTATTTAGATTGTTCTCAAATAATGAGGCTCTAGGTTGAGTGCAGTGAAAGAACCTGTGAGCCGTAGACTATAGCTGCATCAGTAGGTCAAGAATTTGGGTCTATTTTGTTCACTGCTTTATCTCTCATGTCTGGAGCAAGGTCTGACATTTAGACTGTGTACAATCAATATTTTTGAAATGCAGTAGGACATAGAAATCTTGCTAATGATGATAATTATAATGGCAATAATAATTCAGTGTCTCAGAGAGGAAGCCCTAGGAATGCCATCCCCAAAATATGAGCGGTGCTGGAGCCCTGAATTCTTTCCAAAAGGGAGAAAAAGAGAGAAATATTACACAAGAGAGCTGAGAGGTACCTGAAATATTAAGAGCTTCTTCAGATTAGTATATTTGAAGTTCAAGAACACAAAGAGACTTGGAAAGATTGTTTTGTACATGATTAAACATGAAGCAGAACAATGAGCAGTATATTGTATTTGTCAAATCATAAGTTCATGAAAGTTAAGGATGAGATGTGAAAACTTATAGTCAGTGTTATTTGACATTGCTTTGTAATTTAGTAAGCAAGAAAAATTAAACAAGTGGTAAAACTATTGGAAAAGAAAAGAACATGGATTTCTCTGTCTTGATAATTACATTTCAGCTTACATAGATTTTTTTAAAAACAACTAGGCTTAAGAGGATTTGGTAAGCTGAATGAATACAGGGTCAACATGTCTTATATAACAATAACTTGCTTAAATAAAATTTAAAATAATCTTATTTACCAAAAACTATAAAGCAACTAAGAATGCATTTAGCAAGAAATGTACTCAGTCTCTGAAAAACAAAATAAACACTTGTTTAAAGACATCCACAAATAGACATGTGTATAAATATTCCAAAAATCTCACTTGTCGCATGTTACATATACATTTGATTAAATTTCAATGAGGATGTCAAATAAATTAAATTATAATGAAAATTCAGAAAATAAATGTTTGAAAGTGGCCAATACAATTTTGAAAACGAAATCTACACGAGTGTTTGTCGGTAACTATTCTGCTGCCTGGAAAACCCAAATCCTACCAGCGTAAAATAGGGTCTTTTCTCTTGTTTATTTTGTAGTTTACTGCGAGGAGATAGGCTGTTTTTATTTGTTTGTGTGGCTGTTATTTTATTATTTCATTTTAATTTTTAAGCATAAATTCATTGACTATTCACTATGTGCCAGCCACTGGTTACATTTTCTCATTTAATTCTCACAGCAACACTGAGTTTATCCTCATTTTATGAATGATGAAACTGATGCTATAAAAGGTAGTGAGTCAATAAATGGTGGAATCAGTATTTGAAAACTTGTGCTATATGTAGAACCACTGGAATTCTCTTTTGATACCCTTAGATTTTAAGCATATCTCACTATCGAAAGATTAAATAACATAAATCATAATTAACCAAATAAATGTGGCATAGTTGAGTGATATAACTCCCATTAACAGTCTTATATCCAGTATACTATATTATTTTTCACTCTATTTCTGTTTTGTTTAAGGTAGCAAAAGTAAAGCAATTATATCTGAGAATTAGGAGAGTTGGAATTCTAGCCCTAGCTCTGCTTCTAACAAACCCTGTGACCTTACGAAGTCACTTCACCTCCGTGACCTTCAGTTTTCACATCTATAAAATAATGGGATCTGAATGACAGTATCTCCACAGTCATGCATTTTTACAATCCTGGGGTTCTTTCATGAGAGAATGGATTATGAAAGGTATCTGACTCCAAATCTCACATTTTTGGTTTTCTATACAAATTGATGCTTATTTATTTTTATAACACTTCTATTTCTAACAATACAAGTGAATGCCCTGTTCACTCCACCTGTCTCTGCTTGAATATAAGGGATGTTTGACTATGGGGGAGGCCTCTACTGACAGGACAAAAACTAGCTGCTTCTTAGTGTGACCATGTGATACAAGCTCCATCTGGAAGCCCCCAATGGAATGAGCAGTTTCTTGTTTATAGAAAGTAGATTTCTTTGGACTTAAACATGAAAATCTTATATCAAAAACAAGGGACTGTTAAAATAATACACCCTGTATCCACATAAAATAAGAAAAAATATAATTTAATAAAAATGTATAATAAAATGAGAAACCTAAATATCAAATGAAGTATAAAATGTAGACTTTTAAATATTCAGCCCAATATACATATTTTTATTATCTATCAAAACTTTCTGGCCCTCCTTTAAAAGTTCAAAGTATAGCCTTTTGGAGGGATCTGTTTTAATTTTTTCAGGATTATGACTTTGGTGATTAATAAGTTTAAATCCAATTGATTCTGACTCTTCTGTAGCAATTGACTATTTTTTGTTTTTTGTTTTTTGTTTTGAGTTGGAGTCTCACTCGGTCGCCCATACTGGAGTGCAGTGGCCGCTCCCGGCCACCGCAACCTCGACCTGCTGGGCTCCGGCGATCCTTCCGCCTCAGCCTTCCAAGTAGCTGGAATTACAGGCATGCGCTACCACGCCCGGCTGATTTTTTGATTTATTATAGAGAATGATTTTTTAATTTATTGTAGAGAATTTATATTTATGTCTTGCTGCCCAGGTGGTCTCGAACCCACGGGCTCAGGCAATTCACTCATCTCAGCCTCCCAAAGGCACGGGATTACAGGCTGAGCCACCGAGCCCGGCGCAATTGACTATTATGATGTATTTTTTAAAGGTGGCTTTTCCTGTATTGCTTGGCAATGGGACATAGAAAGTCAGCCAAATAAGGACTATAAAATTAAATTGGCTTATTCTTATATGGCTTATCTACTGGTGCAGTTGAGTAGCTAAAAGGCTTAAAATACTATTTTTTTGTACAAGTATGGAGTTAAGTTGCCTAAAAAAACATTAGCCTCATCATATTTGAGGCTCTGCAACATAGGTTACAAAGATACATACTTGATTATGTATATTTTCTATAGTTAGAATAGCCATTGTCTATTATGCCACCAATAATTATTTATTAATCTTGATGTTATATAAAACCACTTTTATGTTGTAAAAAACAGGAATTATTTTCCCTTAATATTTTAAAGTAGTTGTGTCGAGAACATATTATCTATATAAAATTAGCATATTTTGAATTTGACAGACATAAAATGTATATTCCAGATATTTCTATTATAAATTATCTTCTTCATAAATGCTGTTGGATTTTATTGCAGTTAGATTTAGTAACACTTTAGCTACTTATTTTAATTGTCATTTTTCTGGTATTTTTTAAAAAACCCTACATTATTCATCGAATGATTCTAAAGTATTTGAAGGCACAAGCGAAGCAGATATAAATGGATCCATATGATGTCCAACACTGCTCTCTACTGGCAAAGAAGCAAGTCATAAAAACAAGCTAGCTATTCAGCCTTTTAAGTGAAAAAAAAATCAATTTTATGTAATATTTGAAAATAAGGGTAGAATCGTCAGATTTTCACATTTTTGTTAATGTTTATGGTGGGCATAATAGAATACAATGAAGGAATGGAAAAAAATGAACACAGACATCACTTAGAAAAATTAGCTTAAAAGAGAAGACTTTGTATCATTTTAGTTAATTAATTGAAAAATGGTTATGGGAATTTTGGAAAATATTAACCAAACAGGACATATCTTAATAGCATTTTAAGAAGTCTTTAAATATGTTGTATTTAGTAGGAAGTTTGATAATATTTTTTAGCTGCTTCAGACTGCAGTCTGTAAAATACCTGATCTGGGTACATCTGACTCAATAATCGGTATTCAAATGTGTGGAGCAGAGAGATGCCTGGGCTGTAATATCTGTATAGAATATAAAATTAGATCTAAAGTATCAACAGAAATGTATTCTATATTTATCAAAGTCTTTATAAATTTTAAAATAGTTCGTAAAATCTGAGAAAAATATATGCTATATTATCATATGTTTCAATATGTATAGACTAAGAATACATTAAACATTTTTAGGTCAATAACTGCTATCATCTCACTTTTCATAGTCTAATATTCTACATGTCCCATCTGTGTTTTTTATCTTTCTTGTCTGTTCATTTTGCTTAGGAGTCATAGTCAATGTTTTAATTTCAATCCTTTTAATAAATAGTAGTCAAAGTTCATTATACAAAGATATACATATGTACATATATAATACATAGATGTAGATAGTTACGTACACAATAATGCCCAATAAAGAAATAAATCATATATAGTAATTCAAAAGATTTATTTTGTAAGTTTTCCTAATACTATCATTGTCCAATCACTTTTACTTTAACATAAAATATGGCATATAATGTGTTTTTAACAAAGTTACCTCTGGGATATGAGATAAAAGATGATGTTTATTTTCATTGATACATTTTTTCTGTAGTTTCATAATTTTCTTAGTAAATATGTATACATTCATATTAAAATAAAAACATTCTTAAATAAACAGAAATTTTTGTTGCAGCTTCAGGGCACAAGCACACAATCGTTTGAGACACACACTTATGCAAACTCTATTGCCTAATATTTCTTTTAAAAAATTTATCAAATAACTTTTGTCTATTTGGGTTTATAGCAGGTTCACAAAAGCATTGTTTCATTCAATGTCGTTTCATTCAACGTCATTTTGTTGTAAGGTTGATGAGATAAAAAATCAATTCCCAGCCAGGGCCACTGTCTGTGTTGAATGGGCACGAACTACCCATGTCTGCATGGCTTTTCTCCAGGCACTTTAGTTCCCTCCCACATCCCAAAGCTGTGCGAGTTTGGTGAATTGGAGTGTCTACATGGTCTCTGCATCTGAGCGAGTATGTATGTGTGTGAGTGACCCTACAATGGGACAGTGTTATGTCCAGGGCTGGGTTCCATCTGGTGCCTTGCATTGTCCAGAGAAGCTCCCAGATCCTGTGATCCTGAACTGAAATAATTGAATAAAATAATTACCTTGCTTTTAAAAATGAATCTTTCTTAAATGTACATATAGCTTAATAATAGAAGTGCTTAGGGTCTTAGTTTAGATGTTTGTTGATGATTATGTGACCAGAAATATCCTGTGAGAACTTAACTCTTCATTATATCAACTAGCTTTTGGTAAAGTCAATTTTGTTATATGTCCTTTTTCTTGAAGTCCTGTTGTCCAAGAACCAAACACCATTAAGTGAGGAATTATTGTATAGGGAAGTGTAATCAGTAAAATCCTGAGGACTTTAAGTAACAAGAAAACAGCAGAAACAATTATCACTTGCCAGAGAACACAGAACTTTTTCTGCCTTTGCTCTTTTCCAATGTAAAAAATAACATTAATATCTAATTGTATAAAACAAAATAGTCCCACACTTTATACTCTTTCATCAGTGTCAAATTTCTTTTTTGTCCTGTCACATAGAGGAATTAAGACATAAAGTTGCAAAACATAAAAGCAATTATTTTTACTCAATTTTTAAATAGTTAAATATGAGTATACTAATGTCCAAATTTTAAGAGAATATATAAAAGAAATATTACCGTATTTCTCTTGGGTGATAGAAATTTTTCTAGATTAGCTTTTCATTCATTCAGCATAATTCCTTTTAGATCCATCCAAGTTATTGTATGTATGTTAAGTATGTATGGATGGATGTGTCTGCCTGTCTATCTATCTATCTATGTCTGTCTGTCTGTCTATATATCTATCTTTATATGGTTTTTGCTGAGTAGTATTCCATGGTATAGATGTACCACCATTTGTCTAACCACACACTCACTGGCAGACATTTAGATTGTTTCCAATTTTGGCTATTGCAAAAAGAGTTACTATGAACATCAGTACCTAGATATTTGCATGAACATTTCTCTGGGATAAATACCCAAGAGTACAGTTGCTGGGTCCTATGGTAAGTTCATATTTAGTTTTAAAAGAAACTACCAAAGCATTTGTTTCTTTGTGGTTGCACCATTGTACATTTCCACCAACAATGACACCCTTTAATTTTATTTGCTAGATCTGGCACTCTTAATTAGTAGTCTTAGTGGATGTCTCCCTGTTTGTTACTACCATCTCCTTGAACATGCATCAGATTCTCCTTTGCACTTCGAATATTTTCTGCCATCTACCTCTGAAACATGGCAGCCCTCTGCCGACCTGTGGTGCTGGCACTCTTCAATCTCAATCTTCCATTGAGACTTCAGTGCCAGGGTCTCTTAGTCCACATTTCCCCCATAATTCTTCTTCCTTAGGCCTCAGCTTGTATACCCACCTGTTGAGACTGCATCGCTCATTGACATGTCAGGGACATTTTAACCTCAATATGCTTGAGTGCATGTTACATTTTGTCATTTTATTCACATCTCAGTTGAAATGTCACCTTTTTTAGAGATAACTTTCCTCATGACTCTAAAGTAAATATCACCAACACTCTGTTTAGTCTGCATTATTTGTTGTGTGATTTATACTTATCTCACAAAATATAATACATGTGTCTGTGATCTAGACAAACAACACACACTCACTGGGATGTGAACTCCATGAAAACAGGAATATTTTTGTTCTCTAAATGCTTGTTTGATAGTAAATACTCAAAGATGGTTTAAGGAATAAGTGCGTGTATTCAAAATTAACATATTATCACGTGGAGACTTCATTTAATTTTTATTTTAGCAAAGTAATCTATGGTCATTTACATAGTCAAATATTTCCCCAAGATTACAGTGAAAAAAGCAAGCCTTTCCCAGCTCTTTCCCAAGTCTCACTCACTGCAGAAATCACATTTTCCTTTCCTGTGACTCTTTTGCTATTTTTTTTATCTGTTTCTGGGTAAGCTGTTGTACTACCTTGCTGTGATTTGTCATCTTTGGCACTGCCGTCAATACCCCCTGCTGTCTCTCCCCTGCTTTCTGGGTTCATTTCTCCCTTTGTTTTATTTTATTCTCTTCTTTTCTTACTGAGAATAAGGCATGGCAGAGCAATTTGTTAAGGCCTTTCACATCTCAGTGTGAACTTTATCTTTCCTCATAGCCTGGACACTTAGCTCAAAAGCATTTTTTTCCTCAGAATTTGAAGTTGTTTTTTCTTCCATTATTGGCTGATGTAAAGATGTCTGATGTCATTCCTATTACTGGTTTTGGGATGCTTTGTTTGTTTCACTCTGTGATCTTTCATCTCTGGTGTATTGATGATGAGCCTATTTGTGCTTTTTGCCTGTGTGTTTTCACTCATGACTCAGCGGTGCAACACTGAGTCTTCTAATCTAAAAACTCATACTTTGATTCTGAAATCTTCCTTTAGCTTTTCTTATTCTCTGTTTCCAGATCTATGTTTGATTTTGGCTCTTCTAGAACAGTGCATCTTACCTTTAAGCATGCATTAGAACCACCTAGAGAAGATCTCACAACTGACCACTGGAGCTCAGCCCCAGAATTTCTGACTGAGTAGAATTTGTGTTTATAACAATTTCCCAGATGATGTTGATGTTGCCAAATCTTGAAAAGTCTGGGTACCAAATCTTGAAAAGCAATGTGTTAAGCCAATTCTCTAATTAATTTCTTCTGTATCATCTTTTAAAATATCTGGCTTTTACACTTTCTGTTCCCTTTGCTGGATCTGCAGTCCCCAAACATCTAGATGGACCATGTCCTTTCTGACTGTTTTACATCTGACCTTATCAGTGATGTCTCCTCTGACCATACTGTTTTAAATGGTACAACACAGACAACAGGTGCGCAGACACACAGACACAGTCACGGGGTCTGCGCACTGACTCTTCATCCCTGCTGTCTCTCCAGAGCACTTCTAAACCACTGTATACTTTCCTTATTTTTATTATTTATTGTTCTGCTTCCCACAAGGACATGAGTATCATAAGGACAGGAAATTTGCTGGAGTGTTTTTCAGTGCCTTTTAAAAATATCTTTTTTCACTTGTCAGATATATGGTTTTATTTTGTACAACATGACATTTTAAAGTATATAGACATTGTAGAATGGTTAAATCTAGCTAATAAACAAATGCATCCATCTCTGCTGTATCACCAACTCCCAAAATACTACCTGAAAAATATTAAGCATCCAACAATTACTTCTTGATGAATTTCATCAACTTTATCTTCTAATAGTCTTACTATCGTTTATTTCCTGAGTCATATTTTTAATTTCTGTGAACTCTCTTTTGTTCCCTGAATGCTGCTTCTTCTAGTATCCTGTTTTTATTATGGTGCAGTATATTTATGTTGATTTTAGGGTTTTAGTCATCTTTTTTGTGTGTGTTGCTTTTTCTCATTCTTTTTGTTCTTGATTCTGTTTCTCCAAGTTTTTCATGGGAGAAGCTTTTCTCAAATATATGCACATATTTGCTTTTGGAAATGAAGACTCTCAAAGTCACAGGCGGTTCCATGTACTTGAGAAAGCTTGTCAGCTAGTGATTGACAGGTGATCCATCTCTTTAAGGTGGAAGCATGAACTATCAGCATAGGTTGTCTGTTTTTGTCTTGGTCCACTTTCCCCAGGAAAGAATTCTTCTACTTGGAGGCTTACTAATCTAGCAGCCACTCTCTCGATATCCAGGCTGAGAATGGGATCCAGGAGACTTTCCATCCAGCATGTGGACTTCAGCTTGTTATCTCTGATTCAAGGAGGTCCATTTTTTCTGCTCTTAGGCATGCTACTGGCATTTTGCAGTCCAGAGCTCTCTTGGCCTAGTTCTTCAGCTAGTTATTCACTTTTCTGTTGGGATGGAGAGATTAATTCCCTGGTCATGGCATGATTTAGTTCCATCTTTCCTTTCCCCCTCCAGGCAGAGGCAGAGTGGAAAAAATTAAAACCAATGTCTGTATACTTTGTATAAGCTTTTTGATAGCACTTATGACACAGTATTTCAGTTATTTATGGGTTTGTATACTAGAGTGTATGTTCCTGGGTTGTGAGCATTTAACCAGTGTTTTGGGCCAATGTCTCCCAGTATTAGACCCTGAAACAGAGATTTAAGTGCATATGATTTATTAAGGGAGCACTCCCAGGAGGGATCAGTAAAGGAACAAAAAAACAGAGCAGACAAGGGAAAGACATGAAAGTACACATTGGCGAAGCCCAGCTTTAGCCAAACTCCGAGGGAAACTGCATCTTACCTTTTATGTGTGTGTGTGTGTCAGAGTCTTACTCTGTCATCCAGATCCGAGTGCTGTAGCACCATCATGCTCACTGCAGCCTGCAGCCTGGACCTCCTGGGCTCAGGAGATCCTTTTGCCTCAGCCTCCTGAGTAGCTGGGACTACACGTCTGTACCACCAGGTCCAGCAAATTTTCTCATCTTTTGTAGAGATGATGTTTCATTATGTTGCCCAGGCTGGTCTCAAACTCCTGGACTCAAGCGATCCTCCTGTCTCGGTCTCCCAAAGTGCTGGGATTACACCACACCCAGTCCAGTATAACATTATACTTAAAGTTTACCCCACCTCCCAGCAAAGGTTTTTGTACCTTCATACCAAGTCAGTCACTGGCTAAGGAACGCGGTGATCCGGGGAGAGATGGATGAGTCCAAAAATTCCCATGTGCCTCTGGCTCCCCATACATGCTCTGAAGGCCTTGAGGATGAGTCATTATCTGCAAAGTCTGTAAAACCTGAAGGATGAGGGGTCCCAGAGCTGATAAAATGGATCCCAGGAGAACTGAGCTGACAACTGTATCCACTAAACTCTAGTATCTTTCCCCAAAAGTCCTAGAAATGCCAGTCCCTCATAAACACCATGTTGTGTAAAGAGGCTTTTTTCTCATCTCCTCTTGCTGTTGCTCACTAGAATGATTCTATAAGGAGAGAAGAGTGATATTAATATAACTGTCTTTCAAAAGAACCAGGTAAGGCAGATATTAGGTCATTTTTCTAACATCTTCAGATCCTAAGCCTAGAGATCATTCCAGCATGCTGCATCGTACTTAAGAGTTTTAGAAACATTATACGGAGACATATGGAATGCACACAAATATGACTCGTTTAATCTGTCTATCATGATGATTTTTAGAATTTAAATAACATAAGAACTGTTATAAAGAATCAACTATTGTTTAGTTTATAATTACTTGCACATAGGCCACCTAATATTACATAAGAAAAAGTTGGGTTAAGTGGTGAGTTCCATGTTAAGTAGTTCAAGGATTCTCCCAGTGTTTAATTACTCAGATGGCTTAATTAAAGCTATTGTGAAAGAAACGTGTTAAACAGTTCCTGGAGCACTGCTAGAGTCTGATTCATTTAGAGTATACTTGGAGTTCTTCCATAATTTTTCCCTATAGACCTATTTGCATATACTTATGACTCATGACATTTCTGCCAAACTATGACTATTCTTCCAAAATATTTCCAGTAATGCTCACAGTCTGTTATCGACACCTAAAACCCTCCTTCTCGTTCAAAAATCACTTACCCACAAAGAATCTGGCTTTGACTTCTTGCTCCTGCTAATAATAGACAACCCACTAATGGTGAGTCTCTCAGTGATATATACAATCAGAGAAGTTGAGAACACTACGCTTCATAGATTTATTCAGAACTAAATAGCTCCTGCTGTGCTAAATCTTCTGTTACTTGAATACTTTATCCTTCCTGGATGATCTAAAACAGTACTTCTCAAACCTGGTGCATGTTCAAATTGCTTTCAGATTTTAAAAATACACAGATATCCTGGCTTTGCCCCATACCAATAAAATCTGACCCATAGGCATTGGTAATAAGTTTAAAGCTCCCCATATCATTTTTTTTTGGTAATATTGAGACGAGTCTCACTATGTAGCCCAGACTGACCTTAACTGACCTTAAACTTCTAGGCTCAAGCAATCCTGGCAGCCTACCTAGTGGCTGGGACTACAGGCTCACGCCACCACGCCCCATGTGATTATCTCATACGGCCAAGGTTGAAAACACTCATCGAAACAAGAAGAAATGTGACTGATCCATTGGTTTCAATAGTAAATTAACTGACTACCACATCTTGTAGCAAGTTTTCCATTCCGTTTAACCTGACAATTTTTATTTACTTTGATCTTTCATGTATGCCTTGTCAACCAACAAGCTGAGGTCACTGTGGGGCAAGCTGAGAGCCCCTTATCTAGCCCCTGTTAAAGTTTGGTATAATTTGAGCATAGTAGGAAAAAATAACTGTTTTCTAGAATAAAGCCTCTATATTTTCAATTCTAATTGATCTTGAACATTTCATGATCCTGTATTGCTGTTTAGGTGGTAATATTATCTTTCCAGGGTAGAAATGCATTATAATGTAGGAATTATTATGAAACTTTTTTCTTTTTCTACTGGTCAATTTTTAGCTAAACACCCTCTGTGACTACCTTCAGGGTTCTTTTAAACTTAGTGAAACTATAGATCATGTATGGTTTATTTTTTAAATGTAGTATACATTGTATATATATATATATATATATGAATATATGTGTATATATAGTGTGTGTATATGTTCATATATATAGGTTAGTAATTATCCTGTTTAATTAAGATTTGGGTCTGCATTACTACCAAACCATACTCTGCTATGCAGTTATACTTCAAAATGGTTGAATGGGATTTGATGTCATAAAGCCTGTGTCTCACGAATGACCACTTTCAGTTTCTTGGCAGCACTGAAGTGGAACAGCCGAAAGGAACAGAAGTTGTGAGAGATGCTGTAAGGAAACTCAAGGTAGGGTAAGCCCTTCTGAAAAATAGCTAGCAGACTGATCCCCTCATGCCGTCAGCAGATTGATGGAAATCACAGCATGAATAGCTTTGTGGCAAATATAGCTTCATTTTGTTAGAAAGAAACAAGTAGATAAATATAATCAGATCAAGGAAAATTTTTAAATAATAAATAGGTACACATAACTAATTATGTATACAAATACTATTTCTATTTTTCTGAGATACAGTGTTTCATACTCAACAAAAGTATTTCATGACAGGATTCCCTAAACGTTGGTGTTTGGTAGCTTGCCTTTACTGTGCTTGGACAAAACCCACTCACTTCCCAACTCAAAAACTGGCAATGGTGTAACAACCACCTCTAATAGGTACGATATCGTATTCACCAGTTGAAAATGTGGAGTGAAAGTTAATTCCACATAAGTGCAAACTTATTTATTTAAAAAAAAAAAAGTTGATTCCGGGGCAGAACTTTGTAGTGACGCTGTTTATGAAAGATGTCCTAAGGAACAAATCCAAGAAAATCTGACCATGTTTTTAAGAAGCTGTGGGGAGAGGGCGAGACTAAGAGAAGGACATTTCATAAGCAACCCCGCTTATCACAGCCAACAAGTTTTCTGAGAAAAGCTAATGTAAGATGCCACACATCTTGTGTACCTAATTGCTCCACATTTCAGAGGATGTTATTCTTACTAAGATTTCAAAATCTGAAAAACTCTTCCAAAAGAATTCTCATCTTTATCATATAAAAAATCTACATATTCTACTCTTTTGATATACTTAATTGTTATTCTCTTTCACTTCTTCTACTTCATTTGGTTTAGAAATCATCCACAGGAGAGTTGGGCCTTTGGTTGTGCCAGGCAATGTCATGGACATTAAAAAGGATTACTTTGCTTTAAGAATGTAATATCAGGTAGAATCGACTCCTTGTTAAATTGAGGAAAAATTGAAGTAGGATTGCTTGTATTCTGGTTAAAGAAATAAAGGTGGGTAATATATTTACCCACCCATCTTATATGCAAATATTTAACTAGTTTTAAATGCATTGTTTTTTTTTCTCTCAAGTGTCTTCCAGAATAAGTATGCATTTAGTAAGCAATTTTTACTCTGCTGATTGAAAAAAATTTTGTATATCAGGAAAGTATATGCTAAAAAGTCCCAAAATAGTATCACTCCCATTTGGGGGAAAAAATAGAGGTCTAGCAAATCATTTATGTCCACTGTTCATTAGGTAAAATTTCAGACTTGTCTTTGTTTGACCAATATTGTTAATCACTCAAAGAAGATTTAAAAATTCTCACAGTTTATGGACATTATTCTATTTAATTGTTTTCAAAATGTTGCAAATTCTGGGCATGAGTTCAACTTCACTATAATTAAGATGTTTTATAAAAGAGCAATGATATTTACACTTAGCATTTCCTTATGCCTAGGAGGTTCTTTATTCAATCAGCCCAAATTCAAAACCAAAAATATTAAATTACATAACAACTAGATCAAAAGTAAAGGCATATTTTAAATCAATAGTTTCTAAACAATGGCTAGTTTACATGTATTTTTATGAAATTTTATATGGGGTTTCTATGTAGTTTCACATTTAGAAATACTGTTAATAAAGGAATATAATTTGCAATAAGATAATGATGTAATATAGTTTTAAAATGCATACTTAGTTTACAGTAGCTTCTGTCTCTCAAATTTCTTCCAGAATAAGTACGTTTTTAATAAACAATCTTTTCTCTGCTGATTACAGGAAAGTAATAGCTAAAGGTAATGATTTATGCACTAATGAAAAAAGAATAAAACAATGTTTTAATGTATTTTTATTTTAACTCTTTTGTTTCTTTGTGTCAAAGGTTAGAGACTACAATTCAAAATATACCAAGAATATTTGTATTTATTTTTAAAAGTGAACCTGACTCCCTTCTAATTTTGTCATGTATATATTGCCACCAGGTGGCGGTATGGCTCTACTAAAAAGGAAATTTGCTCTTTTACCTTATGTACTCATCTCCATTTTAATTTCCTGCTTATCTTTTTTAAACATATGGATTCTGAGACCTTTTTAAAAACTTGACTATGACTTAGTGTTTGATTTATTTTACACACAAGCTTACATTTTATTTATTTTTACTCTTTTTAAAAAAGTTTGCAATATTGATGTCTGACATTAAAAAAGAAGTTAAAATTTAAGGATAAAAGCTGATGAAAAAATTAAAGGATTTTCAATAATGCATTTTGCATATTTCTATGTTTAATTAACTAAACTTAGCTTTCAAAAATATTTTTAAAACTCTGAAATTTTTAATGACTATTTTTGTCATTTTGTGGAGAATTTGCTTATAGATTTTTTAATATAATAATTTTATAAGTACTGAAGTTTTTGCTTTCATATAGATATTTATCAAAACATATTTTCTATTTTCCAATCATTTTTAACAATTTCTAATTTTTAATCATGTTTTGGCCTGAGATTTAAGAAAATACCAAATTTTCTAAAATGTAATAATTAAAAATCCTTTCAACATTTATATATTCATCAGCATTTTTATTGTACTGAATTTTACATTTAATATTTATTTATCTAATTTTATCAATATAGTATAACAAATGTCAGTAGGCTCAATGTATTTTATAAACAATTTGTAATGTTTACACGTGAGTAAGTACTGGAATATAGATTTAAAAGTTATAGTTTTTCTGGGGAATAGCCAGGGGGCAGCATTCTTAAACCCCAATTGTAGAGGAGAGTTCCCTCATTCCAATTAAAATTGCATGAAATTACTTCAAGATAATGTGGCCTTTGGGAATTACCTTAAAGTTGTTACTCTCAGCCTAGTAGTTTCTCCATCCAATTTCACTCTCTCTGTGTAATATAACACTCTTTTGTCTTCACAACCAGTTACTTGATTAATAAAATGTTTAGTGCTTTTTAAAAATTATATACAAACATAGCAGATTTCCCCCACAGAATTATTAAGAATACTTTAAATTAAAAAATCAGGTTTAAGAACCACAAAGAGGAATGGTAGGTCAGAATAAAAGGCCCAAAGTAATGAATTAATTAACTTCATTGCCTAATAATATATATTCTATTAGTAGTAAAGTTAAATTTCTCTTTTTAAAAATCCTCTGAAAAATGGATAGAAATTACATAATGATGACATGGAAACTTGGTGGTGCTCCCTTTAAATTTCCTTAGCAGTTCTACTTATCAGTGGTATATATTTAACTAAATCCTTTAAGTATTTCAAGCAATACTTCATTCTTCCTTATCTTTTTTATGATGACAAAGGCTTGGTTGTATTTGTCTGTCGTATCTCGTCATTCTTTAAAATGCTTATGCTTTACTGGATTATGATATTCAAGTTTTAATGGCAGATCACTCTTTTCATCTAGATCTACCAAGATATGAATCCACTGAAGGAAAAGTGGAAAGAAATGTTCAAAAAGACCCTTTCAGCATGAATATCAAAGTAATAAATAGTGAGGTAAAAGAATATAATGCAGCACAGATTAATCAGCATGTCTTTATAATGTAAATTAGAGATATGCTGGAACACAAGATCTTCATAAGTAGGAAAAGGACTTAAAGTTAATAGGGAGCATACAAACTATAGAAAAAAGTTTAAATATAGAAAAATTAGAGAGACAGGAAGGAGAACATTAAACTTTTAAAAATAGAGATTGAATGAATATAGCCTTATTCATTCAACATATGTTGCAACATATGTTTGACAATCCAAGGCCAATGGCTAGTATTAACTTTAATATGCATGAAAATAGAACTGGGAATTTTATTTTTTTAATGCAGAAAATAAGTCATGTAGAAGAAAAGAATTATTCCATGAATATCTGCAAAACTAGTTACTAGGCATAGTGCCTAGAAACCCAGCCTATGACCAAGATACATGACTTCTCTGAGTGTTTTCTCATCTTTGAAATAAGAAGATTGGATGATCTCTGAGCTTTCTTGAGCATGATGACTTCATCCTGATATAAAGCAGAGGGATAGGTTTCAGAAACCTTAGGTCAGATATTTTATGCTTCCTGTGATTTTTTCTTTCTCTCATTGTCTTCTTCTGCTTGCCTCCCTCTCTCCTGACTTCCTTTCTCTCTTCCTTTGTACCCAACCTCTTTTTTTTTCTAACTTAGTCCCTACTTTCTTTCTTATTTTATTTCTTCCATTATTTCTTCCCGTCTCAACAGATACATTTAATAATAGTGGTTGTTTTGTGGCAGATATTTTGGAAAAGAAAAGGTCACAGAAATGGTTGCATTCAGATGTGGAAGGGTCCTTGGAAGCCATTGCTCATTGTGTTCCTAGAAAACAGCAGCACCTACACGAAGCAAGCTTTGAATGTTTCTGCAGCCAGCAGTAGGAATTGCTTTCTTCAGATACATTCACATAAACTCAGAGCAACTGATTTGCTTCCTAAACCTTCATATGTGACAACCCCCAAATTGATGAATTATGCTAATACAAAAAGGAGATTATGAAGGGAAAATAAACAAAATTAATCCACATTCTTTGGGAGAGAGGTGGGATAATTTGTAAAGATCTACACTCAAGCAAAATAAGTTTCTTAAAGGCAAAAAAGAAAATTCTCTGGCTCCAGTTAGTTGAATCGTGTGCAGAATGTAAGATGGCTGGATACAAAAAGAAAAAGAAAAACAATAGCAGCCTACGTCCATAGAGAAGGACAGACAGCAGGCTGAAAATTTATAGCACCAAAATGGAATAAAGCAAATGGAACCCCCCTGGGATCGGAAGAAAGACACATCAAGGCATCCATAGATGCATTAATGATGTGACTCTTGTGGTAGCGCAAAGAGAAAGCCATGAAGAGAGAAAAAGCCTTGTAACCACCCTCTGCTCCAGGACGGAGCTATACCATGTGTATTCACATCTGTCCCGAATTAGAGTTGAAATGCACAATGCAAATAAATACGACAGACCAGAGGACTGGAACCTTGCCTTGCATTCCGTGTAGTCTATTTTGAGTCAAGTTAGGATAATTCATTGCTTGAAAAGAGTGTTATACTAGGAAATGGCTTTTCAAAGCCCTAGAAAAAGGGTGAGAAATTCTTTTATCATTAGTTTTCTTTCCATTTCTTAAGAAAGTTGGGGGAGGGGAAAGAGACGGAAAGCAGGGAGAAAGCAGAGATGCCAGATAAAATCAGGATATCCAGTAAAGTCTGAACTTCTGACAAATAATGAATGACATTTTTAGTGTAAGCATGTTTCAAATATTGCTTGGGACATACTTATACTAAATAACATACATATGTTGTGTATGTGTATGTGTATATATACTCAAAAGTTTTTTTAAACAGATATTTATTGTTTAATATTCAAATTTAACTGGGCTCTTGTAATTTTTCTCCCACTAAATCTAGCAATGCTGGGAGAGAGGCAGAGACTCCATCTACTAAGTGCCTGAATATTCTGATCTTCTCTTTGACTTTACAACAGAACCTAACAAGCATTTACATACATAACTAATTCAATGAGAAGGTACAATAAATACTACTATGAAAGCATTGAAAAATATCTGCATTTTCAAGACATTCACTATATTTGTAATTCTAGACTGGGTCTAGTTCTACACCTGAGTCTTTCTGCTGGGATAATTATTTCAATTCTTAGCTTCTTAGTATGGATGTGGAAATCTGCCCTTTTTTATTAATTGATTTGCTGAGATAAGATAGTGTTCCAAACTATGTAAATATCTAGAAATGACAAAGGGGGCATATCCAATCTCTGGTGAGCTGAAAGTTCTCTACAGATATGAAAAACAAAAGATCCAAAGAAAAATATGTTCTTCTCTGCTTATCTTCCCACAAAGTATTTTCAGATTTCTCAACTGTCTGGTATGAATACGGCTTTTAAAATATCATGAAAAACTTACATGTAAAGGTCATAGTTTTTGAAAGTTACTGAAAATTAATCTGGATTATAATGGTTTAAATAAAAAAAATTTGGTACTATTTTTATAAAACACTTTTTATACTGGGTAATAATTCACTTAATGAAAGTTTGACATTGAATGTAAATGCCAAAATATATTTGTGTTCATTTTTCATAGAAACAAGATTATAGTTTTGTGAATAATGTTTTATTTGTAGTTTGCAAGGCATATCAAGAAATCTGAAGGTCAGAAAATTCCTAAAGTTGAATTACAAATATCAATTTATGGAGTAAAAATTCTGGAACCCAAAACAAAGGTAAGGTTTATTTGGATGTCAGATGCACCCTAATATTTAATTAATTGCAATTGCATTCCTATGTTAATGAATGTTTAAAATTGTTACTAACCTGAAATCTTTTTCAGGTAATGACAATTTGAAATCCTATAGAATTTTTAGGGAAAAAAAAACTTTTGGAATTACTTTCTGAATGGTCTCTTCTTCAGCTTGTGTTTGGGATGTAACAATTTATATTGTATAGTCAACAGTTTTTGGAATTGTATTTGGAAATTTTTTTCATGATATATGAAAGAGATGCTTACAGTATGGTTCACTGAGTATGAACATCCACAAGAGCTGTGTGTTGTTTATTAAAATGTCCCACCTTGACTTTTAATGCCTGTAGACATAATCAGCGTGTATTAGTTTTCTAGGGCAGCCATAACAATATATCAGAGTGAATGGATTAAACAACAGAAGTTGATTTTCTCACAGCTGTGAAAACTTGGAAGTCCAAGATCAAAATGCCAGCAGGATTTGTTTTCTCTGAGGCTTCCTTCTCTCCTCGGCCTCTTGACATGACCGTCACCATGTGCATGCACACATCATATTCACATCTGGTGCCTCTTTGTATATCCAGTTTTATCTTCTTAAGAGGTCACTAGTGAGAGAGGAGATAGTCAAAAACTGGTTAGACAGACAGAGAGGGAGGGTCTCAAAAAGATTTAACACCTGCAAAAATGACCCCTAAATCACCCCTATTATATAATTGTTGGCATAAAATATAGTTAATGTGGTTAAAAACATCCTCTCAACCCAAGATGTACTACTAAAAGAGACTTTTTGCTGCTTAAACACTGGCACAATAGCTTAACTACATGTCCTAACTTGACCTTGGCTTATTATAACATCATTGACATAACATTAAAATTGAGATTTTACCCCTCCGAGTGGGTTTTTCTGTGGTATTTATGGGTAATATTCCAGATGGAGTAAACTTGATCAAGGACCCACATAAACAATAATAATTGGATCTCAAAAAGTAAGGGACAGATGAGATGTAAGTAAGAAAAATGCCCCCCAAAGGGATAAAATAAAACCACAAACAAACTCCTAACACCAGGTTACTCATTCGGGGCACCCTCTCTTTTTCCGGAGTGCTTTCTTGCTTAGTAAGCTCTTTCTTTCACCCATCCTTTTGGTGTCCATGTTCCTTGATCTTCATGATTGTGGGACAAAAACCCAAGGTCATGATTTAAGGTGACAGTGGAGTTCAAAACTCCTACAACAGTAGTCAGATGGGATTAGAGGCCATACTGCCTGCCTCATTTTAACTTAATTAACTTTTAAAAGGCCTTATCTCCTATTAAAATAAAAAAAAAACTTTAAATACATTAACTAAGCAGAGTTTATTTGAGCAGAGAATGATTTATGTATCGGGCAGCACACAGAACCAGAAGAGGTTTGGAAAGCTCCTCCCAGTGAAGCATTTTATAGGCTGGACACAGAAGCAAAGCAGAGAAATCACCTATCGGCTATAGCCAGTGCCTGCATTATTTGGGCCTGGTGTGGCGACTGGCTGCTTGTGATTGACTGAAACCTGACTGCCTGTGATTGCCAGAAATTCGGCTGTTTGTTAAATTCCTACTTTACGTTTCATTTTGTTTATATACTAAGTTAGATTGCTGTTTTATTTTTATTGTTGTTGTTGTTGTTGTTGTTGTTGTTGTTGTTGTTGAGACAGGGTCTCACTTTGTCGCCCAGGTTGGAGTGCAGTGGTACAGTCCTGGCTTACTGCACACTTGCCCTCCTAGTCTCAAGAAAATCTCTCACCTCTGCATTCCAAGTACCTGGGACTACAGACATGTGTCACCATGCCTGGCTAAACTTTTTTAGAAATGAGGTCTCACTATTTTGCCCAGACAGTTCTCAAACTCTTAGGCTCAAGTGATTCTCCCACTTCAGCCTCCCAAAGTGCTAAGATTATAGGCGTGAGTCACAGTGCCCAGCCCTAGATTGCAGTTTGTTATGTTGGAATGCCAAGTATAGAGCCAACCTCAGGCTAAAACTTCCCACTTATTTAATGTAGTCAGATTAGAGGTACTGATGGTCAGGACTTCAACAGGAATTTTAGGGGACCACAGTTCAGCCCATAACACAGAGCAACCTTACTTAAGAGCCTTTGCTCCTTGCAAATCCAATAAAAATATTTTAAAATATAAACTTTTCTACATTCAAATTTATTAATATACACTTGTTATGGACTAAAATATTTTCCTTCAAAATTTTTATGTTGAAGCCCTAACCCCAATGTGTCTGTATTTGATGATGTCTTTGGAGAGGTAACTTAGGTTAAATGAGACCTTAGGGTTAGGGCCGTCCTCCCATATGACTGGCATCCTTAGAAGTGAAGGAAGAGACCCCAGAGATGCATGCACACAGAGGAAGGCCCATGTGAGGACACAGAGAAAAGGCAGCAAGCCAAGGGGAGAAGCTTCAGAGAAACCAAGCCTAACAATACATTTCCCTTGGACTTCTAACCTCCAGAACTTGAGAAGATAATTCCTGTTGGTTAAGCCACCAAATCTGTGGCATTTTGTTATGGCCACCCTAGTAAACTATTATAATATAGTACTTTATCCATAATGCCTTAGAATTATGCTTAGTAATTTTGATATGATCATGATAGTTAATTTGGGAAAACTGAGTAACATGCAACTCCAATTATTTTGCAAATCCATGTTGTCAAAGCTTTCTTCCAACGCTGTAGCATGCTTATTGATAAATTAATTCAATTTGAAAGGCAACAGAATCCCTTGCCTGTAAACAGATTATGAAAATGTTTTTACAGATCTGCAGTTTTTCTCTAGTCTAGCAGGTGCTGTGATACCTTTAGCTACACGAATACCAGTTCTCAGCACCATCTTGCTATTCTAAGAGTGGTGTGTGAGCCAGAAGCATCCACATTGACTGTGTGCCTCTTAGAAATGTAGAATCTCAGACCTTGTTCAGATCTACAGAATCTGTAACTACAATGTGAGAAGCCCGCGATTCGGGTTCACATTAAAGTTTGAGGGGATCTGGTGTAGTGCAGAGCCTCGTTTTCACATTAGCTTATGGAATAGCTACATAAAAATTGCCTGAGGCATTTGCAAAAATTTTTTAAGGCATTTGCAAAATTTTTTTTAAATTTTGCAAATTTACCTCCAGAATCAGAATATCTGAATGTGGAAATTTTGCATTTTTAAACTGTTTGAAGACAGCTTTCCACATGAAGAACAAAGGCATTCCTTTAACTTTCCATGTTAAAGAACAATGAGTTTCTTTCAAATTTTTCAGGACATGAAGACCTCCCTCAATTATCCTGTCTAATTTCCTCCTATTATCCACTCTCAAAATTAAATTACAAACAAAGACATGGATACTTTACTTCGGTTATGGCTATCCCAAAATAACTACTGCTGAGGTGGCTGAAAACAGAAAAAAAAAAGTGGTAAACATCTAGTAGAATGATTCAAGCATGTAACAATGTACGTAGTTCACTAGGAAACAAGGCAGTTGAAAGTGAGGCATGGTTGAGATGAATTTATTAGAAAAATGGTAGTTATGAAATGAACAATAGACTGAGGAGGCAATAAATTACAGGGGGACAATACAATCAGAAATGTAGCAACCAAAGTGTAGTTAATGCAATCAAAAATAAAAATAATCCTATTGCTGCATTTTCTTTTTAAAATTAAGTGGCTATCTAATAGCAAGTGTCTAGCTAGCGTAGGGCATTTGTAGGATATATTTACATTGAAAGTTTTCTTTCAAACATATGGATTCTATAGCTGGTTGGAGTATGTGTACGTGTGTGTGTACTTAATTATCAGTTCAATTTCTTGTTTAAATGTTTGGGACTTGTCACAGCACACTTTGAAATATTTAAAGCTGATAATACACTTTATGTATCATTTTTACATCTTGTTCTTTTTTATTTAAGTCTACCCATGGAGTATCATAAGCTATAAAAATAGCATATATATATGTAACACACACACACATATATAGTGTGTGTGTGTGTGTGTATACATATATATTATATATATAAAACACATCAAGTTTATATACCATAATCTTTTTATCATAATTTACTAAATCATTTTCCTATTATTTAAAATTGTAAATGCCTCAAATTTTTCATTGATTGGTGTAAAGTTTAGGTATTTAGAAAATACAAATACAATGAATTGCTGTATACGGAGAGGAACACCTTTAGTTTTTAAATTTGACAGCTTGATAACGGTATGTCCTTAGAAAAACAAAAAGTATGTAAATACTTAAAACACTTCGAGTGATTGCCACTAACATCATCTGCATGCAGGGTGCACGTGTGTGTGTGTGTGTGTGTGTGTGTGTGTGTGTGTGTGTGTGTGCGCGCAAAGAGGCAGAGGTGGATCATGTATGCAAATAGAGCACAATGTTACCAGTTGGCAAAGTGACAAGTGTATGTGTTGCAGCATTTTCTTTAACCTGAATCTATTACTTCCCTCATGATCTCATCTGACCTTTTAAATGACGCTGTTTCTTCCACTGAAAGATATGTGAAAAGCTCTTTTAAAGACTTCCATCTACCAGTTAGCCTGTCATGTCTGTTTGCTTTTTCTTCCTTGGCTTCCTGACCACTGGGGGAAGCCTACACATATGAAACCCAATTGACCAATAAATTATGGTGTGACAAGTTTTCTTCTTCTTGCTCTTCTGATCTTTTGTGCTTTACTTGGAATGCAGAGAAAATATTTCCTTAACTTTAAACACTTGTAAATTTGAAAAAAGAAAATATCGAAAAATATTTTAAAGTCTTTTTTATTTGTAGAATGAAGAAAAACTAATGTGGATAAAGTCAGAAATGACCTGGACTTGGGAAAAAACCTGTGGTTGGTGATAAAAGAGTAAAGGCAAAAGTCCTTAGAAAGATGATTGCCACCTTCTGTTTTTGTTGTTGGGAAGTCTATTTTCAGTTTTTTGCCAATAAGGGTCTCCCACTCAGCCATATCATTTTGTTGCCTCGCCTTTACTATCAAATCTCCATACTTCTGCCAATCTAAATCCCATTTACAAAATATCCATAAAGTGGGTTTTGACTCAACCTGATTAGCCAGTTGACTTTTGATTTTCCTATATTGCCTTGCCCAGTCAATGAAAATAATGCTTTTTTCCCTTCCCAAAGGTTTCAGTTTCCTATATTTAATAGTTATTTTTAAAAGGCCCAATTGAATTTTCTCCCAAAAGGGAAGTTTTCTAAACTTTCATGTGAACCAGAAGGAAAAAAACTGTCATTCATTCTATTTTAGATATATGTTGCAACTTAGAAAAAAAAATTTAATATTATGCACCTAAAATAGATTTATTAATGGCTAAATATGCATGTATGAAGTGAGATTTTAAAATATATTCTCAATCTAATAAGTATTATCTTTATTGAGAATAGAATGTTTATTTTTGTTTTCCACTTGGTTGAAGGAAAATGGAGGGAAATGCAATCTCAGTAACAATTGGCTCTGATATCTCTCTTCATCTTTTCCCTTTCTGCTTTTTTACTTGTCTTCCAGATAAAGATTAAGCAGTGCTAGAGACAAGTGGTATAGATACATGAACTGGGGATAAACACATTTAATTTTTTTTGTTTCAACTCTAATAAAATGCCATTCGTATTAAAGGATGGTTATTATCCTGTCTTACCAAAAATTAGTACTACATTTAAAATGTAAATGAATTTAAAATTCATAGAACTCTATCACAGCAATAAAAAAACTTACAGAATTAATGAAATTACAGATTCCAGCTCCCTAGATTTATTTTGCAGGAAGATACCTTTGCTACTATAAACAAAGATTAGGGCGACTCAGGTGCCCATAACCACAGACTTTCTATGATCAAGATTACATTGGCTGGTGAATAAATGAGGAACTAACTAGGCAGATTTCTGCACCAGCTAAATAAATGGTGTGTTGCGTTATGCATGTTACTTGTTATTTCTCTTATAAATGGGAAAAAAGAATACTTTTTAATATATTATATAGCCATATTATGTTTTCTTTTTCATTAACAAGATCATATAATTTAATAAGTTATTGTATACCTTCTGCTAGTATTTGGGAGCTATATTGTGGCTGAGGGCTATTTCCTGACTGTATTGACATTAAAACAGCAACAACAAAACGATGGCAATAAGAAAGAAGACTGTACTATCAGGCAAAATATAGGAAATGGATAGTCTTAGACAAACGAGGTCATGGTCCATCTAAACTCTAATTACAAGAAAGGGAAAATGCCCTCATCACAAGTCTAAGTATGCTGAGTGCCTCTTCTTAGCCTTGTTCCTCCCTGCTGTTGACGTGGACAGATTAGGTTATTTAGTAATGCCAATAAGCATCATAGTCATACAATATACTGCCTCATTTTCATGTTCATGATTGTCAAGCAATGTTTTGAGGACTTCTTATCATTTGGTTTGTGTGCACAGAGGTAATGTATTGCTGTAGGCAAACTATCTTAGCGTTTATTTGTATGTCTTATTTTATGCACTCATCTTCAGTCTGGTGACCAGTAATGGAAGTCACAGTGACCTCAGCAAGCTGACATATCCAACTCTGAGCTTGGAAAGATAAGGGTCTTCACCATATATCAGTGATGCTTATCTTGATCAGAATCGCTGGGATTCTGACTCAGCTGGGGTGAAGACAGGGAAAATTTGTGTAGCAGGCACCCCAAATATTTGTGCTACAGGGTGTCTGAAACCACCTTTAGGAAAACTCTAAAATAGGCCCTAGAAGAAGGCTTTCTGGGGTGACATTCAGCCAGTCCTCCTTGAATGAAACTATAGTTGCTTCCATCTCCAGTCCTTTAAAGCACTCATTCAATAATGTTGGTGACCTGAGTTTCTGATTGATATTCCTAGTGCTATAATACATCTTCGAAAAAGATATTTATAACTGCAGTAGAAAAGGGAATGATTGATTTTTCCACTTGTTTGTATCAGTCTTAATTAAAAGCATTGGATTTCTTTTCTGCCTCCGACATGCTTCAGAAGACTCTGTAGAATAAGTAATAATATGGATTATCTATATGAATATAAATAGTGGCACAAGAGCCATCTTTTGACTAAATGATAGCTATTGAAAATATCCTTTGTTTAATATAAATATTTTTATTTTAATTAAATTTGTACCTGCTGTTTTGTGTGTTTTATAATTCAATGTGTATTATATCTATCTGGTTGCTGTGATTGTCTATCTACTGATTAGCAGATGGTTCAGTGACTTGAGGTCTGGATCTCTGGATATTCCTTATTCAATGCTCCATGAAAAATATTGCAGAAGTTATAAGGGTTATCTTCCTAGACAGAAGAGATTCAAGAGTACATATGTAACCATGAAGCTATGTAAAATAAAAATTAATAAGAAGACAGAAAAATGGAAAACTCAGAATTCTATGTATTTCACTTGAAATTTTATATAGATAAGACTATGTTGTAAAATTATAATGCTACTTAGTACCAATGAGATAAAATGAAAAGTGTTCTGATTTAAAGGGTTCTGCTATTTCTGTAAGGTATTGTGGAGGAAACTTAATCTCTTCATCTCTTTATCTCTCTGAGTCTCAATGTCTTCATCTGTATCCTTGCAATGTATAAAGTATGTGGTTTCTGAAGAGCCTTTGTAGCTTAGAGAGTCAATGAAGCTCTGATCTTTTTGAATCAGGGGTGTGTGTGTGTGCGTGTGTGTGTGTGTGTGTGTGTGTGTGTGTGTGTTTAAAGTACAATTGAGATGCATATCTTAGTTTAATCCTCACTCAAGAGTTCTAACTCCATTATGCCTTTGTTTCAGTTTGAGGTGTATGTAATTATAACACCAAAGATTGACAGATGATTGTCTACTTTTAAACTCATAAGTTATATGTTATTAACACAAACTGATATTGCAAACATTGAAAGAAAACCCATCAACTATGTTTATTTTCATCTGTATTCACAGGAAGTTCAACACAATTGCCAGCTTCATAGAATATCATTTTGTGCAGATGATAAAACTGACAAGAGGATATTCACTTTCATATGCAAAGATTCGGAATCAAATAAACATTTATGCTATGTATTTGACAGCGAAAAGTGTGTAAGTATGCCAGATGTGTTGGGGTAGTTTGTTCTGTTTTACAAGCCAGGAATTGTCTTGTTTCTGGCATTAGTAAAGTATTCGAAAATGAATATGTTCTGCAAATACTTAACTGCACTAATAGATCCATCATGTTATGAGAATATGCTTCAGGATTTTATCCTTAACGAAATTCTCATGTTCATGGGCACAAACTTGCTTGAAAATTTCTTTTATTAGAATATTATCATGGTTATGTTATGCATTTATTTCTTTATAATTTAATTTATTCAGTAGTTTTAATCTCAGATATTAGTCAGTAATAGGAACATAAGACAAAGAGTTACAGTGGGCAAAAATTGTTTTTATTCCCCCCAGAATGTGATGGATTTGATGAAAATAAATATTCTAAACTCCAGGAAATAAAATCTGTATGGCTCCTTAAAAGATTCTTCAATACTTTGAACATTTGGTTTTTGATGCTCATTATTTAGAAAACTTAATGTAGTGCAAGCTAACAGAATCGCATGTGTGTTTGTGTGTGTGCATGTGTGTTTGCTTTGGATGTAATCTGAAGGTCTTAGCAAGTAAGTACAACTCAGAAATTCCAAAGTTAAGTCCTGCAACAGCTCTTTAATCATCTGGAATCTGAAGGGAAACCCTGTGACTTGATTATGAGCATAAGCTAATTCTAATCATAACCTAATCTCAGTTCTGGTTACAGAGCATAAGATGGGAATTCCAGGCATACATTGCAGCAATCAATGACTTCAATGAAGGGAAAAACCCCATCTAATTTCAACAACTTCATTGGTTTAAGCAGGAAATAGAACTTAATCTATTTGCTGATTTTTTCTTGTTGAAAATAGCAGAGAACTAATATTACCACTATTAGGCAATTTATTTATCTGGTTTCAATATCTGAGCTTCTTGTGAACAAATACCTTATTTGTCCATGTAACTCCTATATCAGGTGGACAGTATATGCTCAATGAATTTTTTTTTTCTTAAGGAAAAGGCCATATTGAACAAACATTTACCAAACACAGCTTAGGTTATTATCTGTATCTTTTAAACATAGTGCTCTAAAAAGAAAAGCTAGTACACAAAGATACTTGGTATCATAATACCGTTTGTGAATCTGGGGAACAGTATGGCACGATTCATCAGAAAAAGATGTTTACCCATATAAAACAATATTTTGTGCACAATAAGCCATTTTGTATGAAGTTCAGATTGGCTTTGGAATTTATTCTGTTGAATGAATGCATTATGTTTACATATTTCAAGTGCTTCCTAACCATAATTGTTTGCAGATATTGTTCTCTATGTGATTGGGAAGATTAAAGTTGATATTTGTTGTATAACTTCTATTTATAAGATATAATAACCTTTTACCATTTGCACGAAGCAATAAACTCAGTTTCCTTCTTTCTTGCCTTACACATGGAAATAAATTTCCTGGGGGTTTTAGAAATGTTCAGAATTAGAGTTCATTACAAATATGAGCCTTTTTATAGATTTGTGACACTTATTTTATCATCTTTGATTCTCACCTAAACTTGTTTCATGATTGTTTAAGATATAGCATGCAGGACCTCTCGTGTAGTTATAATAAGTCTTAATAGCATAGACTCTATTTCTTCTTGATCATAATTATCTGTAATTGATGACTGGAATTTCAATTTATTTGACTCATTTTTCTATTTGGATATAGCATAATAGCTATTTTTTTTCTTGGAGGTTAAAACTAATTTCTTGAAACCTACATCTTTAATTCGCAATAATTAGTGAGCGTAAAAATCGAAAGGGATGCTTTTTAAAATATAGTTCTTTGAATATCATTTCAAAAAAAATTCTTATCAATTGGAACTGGAGCTCAAGAAATCTGCATTTAGCAAAAGTACCAAGTGTTTTGCTGCAGGTAGAGGAAATCTTGGCTCTGAAAGAGTCCCAGCAATCCCTCCAGCTATAAGTTCTTATCACCTTTATGAGCCGAAAAAGGACAGGTTTCCTCCAAATTTCATTATATCCATATTAACTATGAGATTTTATTGACTCTAATTATAATAATGGCTATATTTATAAAATTGATTTGATATGTATGTAGAATTTTGATATGCCATCTTCTCTAATTTTCATTTTAGTTTATCCTAGATTATTAAAGTGAAGGAAGGTAAATTATAGCCTAATTGGTACAACTTTTCCTCTTATTTTAAGAAACCAAGACCAAAGAGGCTGAATTTCTCAAAGTTACAAACTAATGAGTGAGTTTAATTAGGACTGAAATCTAAGACTTTAGATTTCCATTGCTGCATTTATCTCATCGTGCTATAGTACTCCCATAACTGTGACCTGCTCTAGAGTCTTACTCTCACTAGGGCTTTACGTTATTCATTAGGTTTTATCTTTTCAGTACTTTGAAATTGTGGAGAATTTGAAAGATGAAGCCTATCTTAGTATGCCACAAAACTGGAATTCACTACTTTATTAACAGTATCCTGTTGTGTTGATTAGTCCTCCCTGCTCCATGGTGACAGTGAGGACCATGTAGGGAGCAGAACATTCAACTCTGCCAAATTAGGAAGCTGAGTCTCTGCACTCACTAAGGAATAGTAACTCCCCTACTAGAATTGTGCCAGAAGATGTCACCTAAAACAGGAAGTTTAAATAAATTCCAGAATTTCATAAAATAGCCCAAATATCCAAGATTCAGAAGAAAATCACTCTTTATACCAAGAAACAGGGAGATCTTAAACTAAAATAGAAAATACAATCAATAGATTCCAACATGTAGATGTCAGAGATGTTAGAATGAGAGGACAAAGATTTTAAAACCACCATCATAGAGCATAATAAGATGAGGAATTACAAACACAAATGAAACAAATGGAAAAGTAGAAAGTCTTATCGAAGCAATAGCAATTCTGAACAAAGAAAGAGAAGATATAAAGAAAACCCAACTAGAAATACTAGGGCTGAAGAGTAAAATAACCACATAAAAATCTCAATTATGAGCACAATAGCAGAATGGAGAGGACAGAGGAAAGATTCAGATGTCTGGAAGATTGATAAATAGAAAATGCCCAGCCTAAATAACAGCCCCAATAAACAAAAAACAAAACCTCAGGGATTGTGGGACTCTTAACAAAATATCTTAAATTTATGTGTCGTTAGAGTCCCGGAAAGAGAGGAAAAGAAGCCCCCGTAAAAAGTCACTGAAATACCAATGGATGGAGCTGGAGACCATCGTTCTGGTGGATTATCACAGAAACAAAAAACAATACCACATGTTCTCACTCATATGCGGACCATAAACATTGGGCATGCAAGCACGAAGATGGGAACAACAAACCCCAAGCACGGCTAATAGAGGGGGGGAAGGAGTTGGAGAGAGAGAGGGCATAAGAGGCACACAACTATTCATTGAGTACCACGTACACTACTGGAAGAGCGAGGGCGCACTAGAAGCCCAAACCTCGCCTGCTCGCAATTTACTTATGGAGCAAATCCTCATACGTAGCCCACAACTCTAAAATCAAATGAAATTTAGAAAAAGAAACTAAACATGCAGCTATCACAGAGAAATTAAAACTTAAAAAATATTCACACAAAAACCTATACATTAATGTTTAGAGCACCTTATTAATAATAACCAAAAACAACAAACAACCTGGAAAATGGATGATTAAACAAATCTTGGTACAGTTCAACCATGGAACACTACTTAGCAATAAAAAGGAATAAGCTATTAATATATGCAACAATCTGGATGATTCTTCAGAGATTAGGGAGTGAAAAAAATTAATCTCAAAAGTTTATGAACTTTGATTCCGTTTCTATAACTTCCTTAAAGTGACAAAATTATAAGAAATGGAGAACAGATTAGTGTTTGGCAGGGGTTAAGGAAAGGGTGAGGGTGAACTGGAAAAGGGTGAGCTTATAAAACAGCAAGATGAAGGGGTTCTCATGGTAAGGAATTCTTTTGTATCTTGACTGTCCTATCATTAATATCCTGGTTGTGATTGGCACTATAGTTTTGTAACATGTTACCGGGATGAACCTGGATAAAAGGTACACAGACTCTCCCTGTATTATTTCTTACAACTAAGTGGAAATCTAATGTTTGAAACAACAGGTCAAACCTTCATCTTATTTTAAGTAAATGTGGGCCAGAAAGAATTAGTGACTTTCCCAGAGTCACAAAGCTGGATCAGGACAGAACCAGAACTACACATTTTCAGCTTGCATGAAGTTTAGACAAAGACCTAACCTAGCCTGCTGCAAAACTTTTACTCTTTTAGTATCATTGTGTTGTATTATTAAGATTTAATGTTTACGCTTTTGTAGTCATCTCATTAAGTTTAAAAAAATTGGAATACATTAGAATTTATTGCAATGTGATTGATTTGGCCTCTTTATTATAAGTCAAGTATAGTTACTGTCAGCTCTTTAATCATTATTTTGATATTCTTCATTTTTTGCAATTTTGTTTCCTAATATTAATAAGTAAACCTCATTCACACTAGATGTAGCTTTTGATGTAATTTTAAGAGTAGCCCCCAATAAGCAGGTAAAACTGTCACACACACTCCCACTTCTTTTTTTAATGTGAAGTAAAATGTAAAAAAAGACCAAGTTTAAAACCTCTCTTTAAGTAATTCTCTGTTTAAAAGGGTTTATTGTCAAAAGAATCATACATTATTAGGAATGCAAGGAATCATTGCATCCGATCTTTTTACAGAGTCTATGTGTGATATGTTGTTTATTATATTTTCTTGTTATAATTGTATTTGATGTTTGCCTTCTAATAATTTTTGAAGCACAACTTTTAAAATTAAAAATTAATTTTTAAAATTTCATTTATAAAATATTGTGTATTCTTACATGTTTATACTTCAGTCTCCTACAAATTACTCAGTTTGATGCAATATGCCTATCAAGAGACTTTTATTACCTTTTAAAATTAAAAATATTCTTGTTCTTTTAATTTTATTATATAATTGGGAGAAGATACTAATTTTCTTAGATTAGTCTTCCAATCTGTTATAATTAGCTGATAATCAGGATCTGAAAGCTTATTGCTGCCAAATATTTCCCTCCACTATCGTTTTCATCTCTCCTCTTCATGAAATACTAAAATTTGAGTATCAAATTCCTGAGTAAGAAAATCCCAATTATTGACTTATTGTGACAAAAAGCAAGAGTGACCAACTATAAACAAGAAAAATAATTTTAGTTAATTAAATTTTCTGAGATTCTTTTGTCTGTTTTTTTTTTTATGACTGCATTTATTTGTACAAGATAGGGTGTATGTGAAATTTTGTTACATGGATACAAAGGGGACCCCCAAAAATGGAATTATTTTTTGGAGGGTGGGGCCGTTGTAGTACAGGCTTCCCCTGCTAGATAAGTATTCTAAGAACCCATCAGCATCAGTGTACCAGCTAACAATGTGAGAAACTGTTTTCAGCTTCAGTGATTTTTTTTTTTTTTGAGATTTCTTTCAACACATTTGCCCATTTAATGATGGACGATTTACAAATGCACCTGCCCATGCTGTGCTGAGTGTTCAGCAGTTTTTGACCCAAAACAGTATGACTTCCATGCCCCACCCTCCCTATTCACCTGATCTCACCCAATTGACCTTTGTTTTGTTTCCCATATGAAAAAAGTCCTCAAAGGGAAATATTTTGCCTATGTGGAAGAGGGGTCACGAAAAATGGCAGAAGCACTAAAAGGCATCAAAATTGACAAGTTCAAAAACTGTTTTGAGCAGTGGAAAAGCATCTTGATAGGTGATTGCATCAAAAGAAGAGTGCTTTGAAAGTGACTACAGTTTAAACATGTAAGAATAAATGCACAATATTTTCTAAATTAACTGTTTTGGGGGGCCTCCTCTCAGTCCCCAAGTAATGATTAGTTCAGGATTTGAGGGGTGTCCACAACCAAGTTCAATATAGTTTTCTTAACTATAGTAATCTGACTCTACCATCAAACACCAAATTTATTACTTGTAACTGTACCCTTTAACCACTTTTTTTTAATCCTCCTCCTTCCTGGTTTCCGTTGTCTTTCTAATCTCTACCTGGTCTCTGTTTTCTTTCTAATCTTTACCTCCATGTCATCAGATTTTTTAGCTTCCATATATAAGTAAGAGCACGCATTATTTGTCTTTTTGTTTCTGGCTTATTCCACTCAATATAATGACCTCTAGTTTCATCCAAGTTGCTGAAAATGACATGATTTCATGCTTTTTTGTGGGTAAATAGCATTTCATTATGTATGTGTACATCACATATTCTTTATCCATTTATCTGTTGATGGACACAGATTTGGTATCTTTGCCCTTGTGAATAGTGCTGCAATAAACATGTGAGTGCAAGAATTATTTTGATATATTGATTTATTTTCCTTTGGGTATCCCACTCAGTAGTGGGATCACCAGATTGAATGGTAATTCTATTTTTAGTTGTTGTTGTTGTTGTTTATTCTCCTTACTCTTTTCCATAGTGATCATATTAGTTTATATTTCCAACAACAATGTGTCAGAGTTCCCTTTTCCCTGCATCCTCATCAACATCTGTTATTTTGTATGTTTTTAACAGTAGCTATAATGACTGGAGTAAGGTGGTATCTCGTGGTGGTTTGTATTTGATTTTCACTAATGAATTCATTTAGTGATGTTGAATATTTTTCCATATATCTGTCAACCATTGTATGTCTTGTTTTGAGAAACGTCTGCTCATGTCCTTTGCCCATTTTTTAATGGGATTATTTGTTTGCTGGTTTTTGTTTTTGTTTTGTTTTGTTGCCATTGACATGTTTAAGGTCCCTTGTTCATTCTAGACATTAATTCCCTGTGGATGAATAGTTGGCAAATATTTTTTTTCTCATTCTGAAGGTTATTTCTTCACTCTGTTTATTGTTTCCTTTGCTGTAGAGAAACTGTTTAGATTGATTAAGTCCCATTTGTCTATTTTTATTTTGTTGTCCTGGTCTTTTGAGGTATTAATTATAAATTATTTGCCTAGACCAATGTCCTAAAGTGTTTTCTCTAGGTTTTCTTTTAGTATTTTTATAATTAAACATCTTACATGTAAATCTGTAATTTATTTTGTGTTCACTTTTATATATGATGAGAAATATGGGTCCAGTTTAATTCTTCTACATTTTGCTATCAATTTTTTACAGCACCATTTACTGAAGAGATAATTCTTTCTCCCAATATATTTTCTTTTCATCTCAAAGTGAAAAAAGAAATAAAAAGATAGACTTAAAATTAAATTTCAGATGAAAAAAAAAATTGGTTATCTTGAAGATACATGAAATAAGTTACCCAGTAGGAGAGAGAAAAAGGACAGAAAAAAAAATACTGGCTAAAGCGTTCCCAAATGAGATGGATATTATTATGTTACATGTTGAAGAAGCTCAGCAAACTTCAAGCTAAATAAATATAAAGGAAACTACTTGTAGTTTTATTATAGACCATAAAAGAGTGTGCATGAGAGAATGAAGTATCTTAAAGACAGACAAAGAAAAAGAAACACTTTGTTACATTACACAAGGATAAAAAATAATCTGAATATCAACTGACTTTTTATCAGTATCTTCGGATGCCAGAGGAGTACAATGATATCTTTAACATTACTGAAGCAACAAGATGTCATAACAGAATTGTACAGCCATTGAAGACATCTTTCAAAATTTAAGTTTAAATGAAATATTTTTGATATAAATGAAACTGGAGTGAATTATTGTTCGCAGAACTCCACTGCAAGATATGCTGAAGCCTGAAGGAAACGACACTAAATGGAAACTCACTTGTACAGAACGAAAATGAAAACACTGGAAATGGCAAAAATCTGACTAGTTATAATAGATTGTGTTTTATTTTCTGTAATTCTTAAAGCAGAATTGTTTAAAGCAAAAATTGTAGCACCGTAGTTGTTTCATGATGTTAAAATATGACCATAGTTGTGCAAAGGACTTAAACTATTAGGCTTAGTGGACTTTGGCTATTTCAAGATTATTATTTATGCAAAATGATGCCGTTCATATTAGTATGAACTCCAAGTAGATTATGCTTAGTTAAGAATGCCATTGTAATTACTAAAGCAATTACTAAAAAACAATGCAAAGGGGTATAGCTATTAATAAAAACCAATACAGAAAGTAAAACAATACTTTTTAGAAAATGAAACTAAAAGGAGGCGGGAAAGGAGGAGCAAAGAACAAAAAAGTAGATGAACCAAACAGAAAATAAAAAACACAAAGTAAATGTAGATGGAGTAAATACATAATCAAAATCTGAAATTCTTAACAGGATTTTTAAAATGCTTAACTTTTTACTTTCTAAAAGAGATACACTTAATATAAAGGCAAATGCAAGTGAAAATTTTTAAAAGCAAATACTATGCAAACAACTAGTATAAGAAAGATAGCGTGGCCATATTGGTATAAAAAGATGATTTCAAGGCAATGAAAATTACCAGACATAAAGAGAGAACAACAGCCCATATGATTATAGTGCCATTGTTTGTTTATGAAATAGTTATTTTTTAATGAAGCAAAAAAAAATCTAACAGAATTGTAGGGAGGTAAGTGCAGATCTACAATTAAAATTGAAGATTCTAATGCCATTCTCAGCAATTGATAGAACAATTAATAGAACAAGTTTAAAAAGTCAATAAAGTTATAAAAAATAAAACAATACCATACATCCCTTTGATCTGATAGACATATATGGAGTACTACTCAAACAACAGAATACACTTTCATTTTGAGTGCACATGGAATGTTCACAGACGTGCACTATATGCTGGGCCATATTGAGAGACTCAATAAGTTTTTCAAAATTGAAATTATCACAGCATCTATTCTCTGTCTACAAATATTTGGAATTAAATATTTGGTTTAAATATTTGGAATCAAAATGCCCTTGACATAACATAGTTCAAAGAAAAATTAAAAGGGGAGTTGAATTATTTTTTAATTAAAGAGCAATAAATTCAGCATATCAAAATATGTAAAAGATAGTCCAAGCAGTTCTGAGAGGTAAACTTAGAGCTTTAAATGTTTACAAAAAAATGCAAAGATTAAAAATTAATCATCTTAATTTTGACATTAAGAAATTAAAATAAAACATTAAGAACAAATCAAAAACAAGGTAAAAGTTTAAAAACATATAGTAGAATCAATGACATTGAATATGGACAAGCAGTAAAGAAAATTAATAAAACTAAAAATTGTCTCCTCAATAAGAATAATAAAATTAATAATCTCTAAAAAGATGCACCAAGGGCAAAAATGGTAGAAAGCACAAACTACCAATACCAGAAACAAAAGTAACTATAACTGAAGACTCTACAGTCTTTAAAAGTTTACAGCCAGGTGTGGTGGCTCCTGCCTGTAATCCTAGCACTATGGAAGGCAGAGGTAAGAGGACTGCCTGAGTCCAGAGGTTCGAGACTAGTCAGGGCAACTTGGCAAGACCTCGTCTCTACAATAACTGGGTGTGATGGTGTGTGTCTGTGGTCCCAGCTCCCTGGAAGGCTGAGATGGAATGATCCAATGAGCCCAGTAGATGGAGACATTCCAGCCTGGGGGACAGTGAGACTCTGGCATACATACATAAACAAATAAATAAGTAAGTAAATAAATGGATACAGAGGAAGTATAACTATTACACCAGTAAATTTGGCATATAATACAAAATTGGTGAATATTTTGAAAAACTCAACTTACTAATTTGACAGAAAGTATTTATATAGTATCAGATGTATAAAATTATATACAAAGTCAGTATAATTTTATATATCATTAAATCTTTTTTTAAATTGTGAGGTACAATTCAGGGTTAGGTATACAATTATTCATTGTGCAGGTGCCCTTGTTGATGAGGTGTGCCCCCCTTTCCAGGCAGATTTTGATTACTGTCAATCCCATCTCCCCTTCCACAGTTTCCCGCTACTGTCAATCCTTTTCTTACAGTATTATGGTAGTTGTTCAAGGTCCACTTATGAGTAAGAACATGTGATACTCAGATCTTTGTTTCTATGAAAGATCACTCAGTATTATAAACTCTAATTTCTTCCAGGTAGCTGTGAAGTTCATGGTTTTGTTCTTATTTATGGCTGTGTAATATTCCATTGTGTATATGTACCACTTTTTATTTATCTAGTCCTCTTTTGATGGGCAGCATGGTTGATTCCATGTTCTTGCTATTGTGAACAATGCTGCGATAAATGTACGTGTGCAGGTATCTTTTTTATAGAGTGATTTGAGTTCTTGAGGGTATATTCCCAGTAGGGGGATTGTGGGGTCATGTGGAAGGTTAATTTTTAGGACTTTTAGGATTTGCCACACTGATTTCCACAGAGGCTGTACTAGTTTACACTCCCACCAACAGTGCAGAAGTGTTGCCTTTTCGTCACATCCTCTCCAGCATCTGTTATTTTTTGAGTTATTGATGGCCATTCTGACTGGAGTTAGGTGGTATCTCAGTGTAGTTTTAATTTGCATCTCCTTGGTGACTAGTGAGGCTGAACATTTTTTCATGTATCTTTTGGCTGCTCGTATGTCTTCTTTTGAGAACTGTCTATTCTTATCTTTTGCCCACTTTGTAATGGGGCTGTTTTTTGTTTTTTGTTTTCAGCACGTTTGAGTTCTTTATAGATCTTGATGTTAGGCCTCTGTCAGACATGGAGTTGGCAAATATTTTTTCCCAGTCTGTGGTCTGTCTCCCTGCTCTCTTGATGGTTTCTTTGGCTTTGCAGAAACTTGTCAGTTTAATGAGATCCCACTTGTCTATCTTATCTCTTATGATCTGGGCACTTCAGGTTTCAATCAGGAATTGGTTGCCAGTTCCAACTTCCATAAGAGTGTGCCCTGCATTTTCTAAGGTTCTTATAGTTTGAGGTTTTACATTTAGGTCTCTGATCATTTGGAGTTAACCTTTGTGCATGGAGATAGATGGGGTCCTGTTTCAATCTTCTGCATTTGGTCAGCCAGTTTTCCCAGAACCAATTACTGAAAAGGTTCTCCTCTCCCCAGTGGTAGGTTGTGGAGGCTTCGTCGAAGATGAGTTGGTTGAGAAATTGAGGTTTTGCTTCTGGAATCTCAATTCCATTCCATTGGACTATATGCCTGCTCTTGTACCAATACCAGGCTGTTTTGATTATTGTAGCTTTATAATAAAGTTTAAAGTGTGAGTGTGATACGTCCTGCATTTTTTTGTTTGTTTGTTTTTGCTGAGGATTGTTTTGGGTATTCTTGGTCGTTTATGTTTCTATATGAATTCCTGTATTGTTGTTTCTAGGTCTGAGGAGAATGTTGCTGATAATTTGAGGAATATTGCATTAAATCTGTAGATGGCCTTAGGTAGAATGGGTATCTTAACAATGTTGATTCTTCCAATCCATGAGCATGGAATATTTTTCCACTTGTTTGTGTCATCTTTTTGATTTCTTTGAGCAGTGTTTTGTAGTTTTCATTGTAAAGGTCTTTCACATCTCTGGTTAGGAAGATGCCAAGTTATTTCTTTTCTTTTTTTGTGTGTGGCTATTGTGAATAGAATTGTGCTTTTTATTTGGGTTTTTGTTTATTATTGGTATATAGAAATGCGATTGTCTTTTGCACATTTATTTTATACCCTGAGACTTTGCCAAAATCCTTTATCAGTGCAAGGAGGTTTTTGACAGATTCTCTCGGATTTTCAAGGTATACAATCATGTTGTCTGCAAAGAGAGATAACTTGACTTTCTCTTTTCCTATTTGGATACCCCTGATCGCCTTTTCCTCCCTGATTGCTCTAGCTAGGACTTCCAAAACTATATTGAACAGGAGGGGTGAGAGTGGGCATCCTTGTCTTGTTCCAGTTTTCAGGAGAAATGTTCCAATTTTTGTCTGTTTAGCGTGACTCTGGCATACATACATACATACAAACATACATAAATGGATACAGAGGAAATATAACTATTATACCAGTAAATTTGGCATATAATATAAAATTGGCAAATATTTTGAAAAACTCAACTTACTAATCTTACAGGGAAGAAATAGAAAGTATACATAAGTATTATATGTATAAAAGTATATACAAAGTAAGTATAATTTTATATATGATTATAGTAATTAAATCTTTTTTAAAAAACTTTTGAGCCAGGCTCGGTGACTCAGCCTGTAATCCCGCACTTTGGGAGGCTGAGGTGAGTGGATTCCCTGAGCCAGCGGGCTCAAGACCCACCTGGGCAACTTGGCAAGACCTCATCTCTACAATAAATCAAAACTCAGCCGGACGTGGTAACACGTGCCTGTAATTCCGGCTACTTGGAAGGCTGAGGCGAAAGGATCTCCGGAGCCCAGCAGGTCGAGGCTGCGGTGGCCGGGAGTGGCCACTACACTTTAGTCTGGGTGACAGAGTGAGACTCCAACTCAAAAAAAAAAAAAAAAAAAAAAACTTTTGACAAGTGAAACACCAGGCCCAGCTAGTTTCACTAATAAGTTCTATAAAACATTTATTTACAAACTACCAGTTATACATAAACTTTTTCAAAATGTAGAGAACAAAAAAAAACACTTCCAAATCATTTTGTGAAACCAGTGTTACCTTGATTTTAAAAACCTGACAAAGACCTTACAAAAAATGAAAACTATAGACCAGTGTTTCTTATGATATTGACTTAATACTCTTTTATGTATTAATTCCAAATTGAGTCAGCATTATAGAAATATGTAAAATGAATTATACATTACTTTCTGGTAGTGTTTTTCCAGGAGCACAAGTTTAACATGAGAAAGTCAGTTAACATAATCCAACATCTTAACAGAAAACAATAAAATTATTTCAGTAGATAATAAGCACTGGACAAGATCCAACACAATTGATAATAAAATTCACAGCATACAAGGAAAAGAAGAGACATTTTCTTATTCTGAGAAAGACTTTAAAAGTCCTACAGGTAACATAACAACTAATGGTGCGGGAGTATTATTGTATGCCTTCCTCCTAATAATGGGAACAAAGCAAAAATGTCCATTCTCATTACCTATTTAATATGGTATTAGATTTCTTAACTAGTGAGTAGGCAGTGGAGGTTGAGGAGGCACAAAAATTGGAAAGAAAGGAGCACAATTTTCTTTTTTACAGCTATCATATCAATTGTTTACATTAAAAATCCTGAAAATCTACAAGCAACTACTAGAATTATGAAACAAATTTATTAAGGACACAGGATACAAGATCAATATACAAAAATGAATTATGTTTCTGTCTACTAGCAAAAGAAAAATTTTAAACTATTTACTGTAACATCAGCAAACATTAAATAATTAAGACTAAAAATATGCAAAGCATCTACACTGAAATTGTCAAAGTATTGCTGAAAATAAAGAAGACCCGAAATAATAAGAGAAAAGTACCATAATCATGGATAGGAAGGCTCAATTTAATTGAATAATCAATTCTACCAAATCAATCCACAGATTCGATACAATTCTGATCAAAATCACAATGGGGTTTTTTAGTAGAAAGTGAAAAGTTACTTCTAAAGGTAATATAAATGCCCTGGAGCAGAAAAAAATTAATCTTGAAAGAGAAGACTAAAGTCCAGAGAAATATCCTACCTAATTTCAAAACTTACTTTAAAGAAACTATTACCAAGACAAGGTGATAATAATGTAATGATAGACCAAGTAATAAATGAACCATATTGTAGAGTTTGGAAATATTCACACATACATGTTCGCTTATTTTTCACAAATGTGACCTAGAGCATTTAATTAACGGAGATAGGAAAGTCTTTTTGGCCAATTGTATTGGAATAACTAGCTAAATACATGAAAAAAATTATAAAGAACTATCCTTTACTTATACTACAGAAATATAATGTGAGTTGGAGCACAGAAAACAGAAGCCACCCCCACCCCACACCCGCCCGGCCCGGAAGGTCGGGTTGGCGCGCTCTGAGTCACCGGAATCTAGGTGGGGCCGCCCCAGCGGCGTCCCCTCCCCCGGGAGCCGCCTCCCTGCGGCCCCTTCCCTTTCGTCGCGGCACCCGCGCTCGCGGGCCACTCTCGCTGCCGCCCAGCCCCGCGCGCCCCTCGCTCCGCCGCGCCCGTCGATCTGCTGCGCTGCGGCCTGGCCCGCGAGCGCTGCAGGTGGATCCTGCCCCTGCTCCTTCCCGCTCAGCGCCATCGCCTTCGACATCATCGCGCGGGCAGGCCGCGGCTGGCTGCAGTCGAATGGCCACATCCAGACGTCCTCTTTGGGGTGGAGATGCTTCCACGAGGGGGCGGCAGCGGCTCCTACGACGCTGGCTGCCAGAGCCTCTTGGAGTAGGCGTGGGGAAGAGCAGCCGCGGCCATGCTCTTCTGCGGCTTCATCATCCTGGTCATCTGCTTTATCTTCTCCTTCTTTGCCCTCTGTGGGCCCCAGATGCTCGTCTTCCTAAGAGTGACTGGAGGCCTCCTTGCCCTGGCTACTGTGTTCCAGATCATCTCCCTAGTAATCTACCCGGTGAGGTACACACAGACCTTCAACCTTCATGCCAACCCCGCTGCCACTTACATCTACAACTGGGCCTATGGCTTCGGGTGGGCGGCCACGATTATCCTGATCCTTCTTCTTCCGCTGCCTCCCCAACTACGCTGGTGACCTCCTGGGCAATGCCTCGCCCAGGTACTTCTACAGCTCCGCCTAATGTGGAGAGGATGAGAGCAGAAGCAAATCCCTGCTGCCCAGATGAATTTCAGAGGAAGAAACTTGGAACCTATTTTTCGGCACTATTCTTATTACGAAATTAGTCAAAAGTGCTAAAATCATTTGAGAGAAAATATTTCTTAAATAGTGTTACAGTTTCATATTCATCTTTTGTATATGTTTTGTGAAGTTAAGTAAGACTTGTTTCTTTTCACTAATTGACTTGTATTATGCCACTATTGCCTTATATCAGTCCATAACATTTATATTATATTTTTAAGAGAATATGAACATGAAACTTAATGCTTTATATGGTAAAAATGAGAACAGTTCCAAGATTTAACAATTGGATTAAGGTTTTGTTATTTCCAGATAGAATGACCTGAGTCTATGAAAGGCTAAGGAGAAGAGTGGAGATATTGATTGGTAGAAATTGTCAGATCAAACATTCTAAAAGAAATGCCAAAAAAATTTTTTTTCAAGTCTTCAACTATGGAAAGAAGTAAAGTAGTTGCCTAAATACATATTCTTTGTGAAAACTTCTAATTAATATCCTGAATAATTACTTTTTTGCTAAGCTTTACGTTGGCTTGATATGTCATCTAGGAAAGTATTGCTTCATGGCCAAAACCTGTTGCAGTAGGAAGGCCTTAAATAGCAAAATGTTTAGATGAAATTTTCATTATTAAAATTCTTAATAGGGTTAGGGTATGGGAAAATGCTGTATTAATAGATCTGTACTCTTTCATGTCTATATGTTCAGAACCAGAGTAGACTGGATTGAAATTAGACAGTCTGAGTCTAATTTACCATGACTGATAGATCTAATTAGGTTGTGAGAGCATCAGGAGGGCCATTCCTATCACCAAAGTACCATTAAGCTTAAGGAGAAAAAAATGACTTGCTTCTGTTTTTCATCTCAAGATTAACTGGGATCTAATGATATAGATATGACTTCTGTTAGATTGCACCTGTAAGCAGAAACCTATGAATAGTTAAAAGCCTGGTCTTCCTTGGTAAACAGATGTAAAATGTCTGATGTAAAACAGGCAACAGGAGAATTCAGGGTTGTAAGTTTCTCTGAATAGCATACCTATGATATATCAGATGGATTATTATTTTTTATCATTTATACTTACATAATGAAAACCAACTCATTTTATATATCAAATTACTATTTTGTAAGTTGCACAATAAGCAATTGAAGCTTTCATTATGAATTTTCTCAATATGCCAGGTTTCTAATCATAAAAAAGAAGCTTTTTTAGTCTTATTCATAACTGTCATTTAAAAAACATAGAATATCATTATGAACTTTAAATAAATAGTGGTTTGTTAGAAATGACCTCAAAAGTACTAATCATGACCTCCCCCCAAAAAGCAGATACAACGGACTTTATCAAAAATAAAAAGTTAATCTGTAAACATTGTTAAAGTTAAATGGCCAGTCACATCCTATGAAGCTGTATTCTCAGTACATATACCTGAAAGAGAATTTGAATCCAGAATATATAAAAAACTCTTAAAAATTGATAGTAAGACAAAACACCTAATAAAAATGGACAGGAAACTTGAACAGGGAATTAGTTCATTAAAGAGATTATAAAAAGGAACAATGAATACATGAAACTGGGCTAATACTGTTATTCAACAGAAAAATGCAGATTAAAAATACGTTGGCGTAGCATCACTCATCCAGTAAAAAGACTTAAAGTACAAAGACTTGCAATAACTGATGTTGCTGAGAATGCGGCACAACAAGAACTTTCTTACTGCTGTTGGGAATGTAAAATGGTATAATTACTTTGGAAAAAAAGTTTGACAGTTTCTTATAATGTTAAACATAGAACTCTTTTATGATTTGGCAATTACATTCTAGGTATCTACCAAGACACAAGAAAACATGTCTACGAAAATATTTTACAGAATGTTTGTAGCAGTTTTAGGTATAATAACAAAGAACTGACAACACGATGAATGTCCACCAATAGGAAAATGAATAAATCAATTATGGTATATTCATAACATGGAATGCTAGTCAGCAATAAAACAAATGAGTTATTGATGCATACATGTATGAAACTTAACAAAAGAATCCAGGCACTAAAGAATATAGATTATATGGCTCATTGTTATAGCTGTCAAGAACAGGTAAAACTGATCCATGGCAATAAAAATTAGAACAATAGTTTCCCATAATAGGTGTGATTTTATGGAAAGTAGGCATAGGAGACTTTGGAGGGGGATGGAAATAGTCTATATCTCTAAGTAAGATGGTGGTCATATAAGTATATAAATGTATTAAAGCATATCTGATCATACAGTTATGACCTGTGCATTTCATTGTATGTAAATTATATGTATGACCCCTGCCCCCACAAAAAAAGTGTGAGGATTGGAGAGTCAGATATTCTGGATTTGAACTTCAGGTTTTCCACTCACTAACAATGATACCTTAGGAAACTTCTACTTCTACAGCATTACAAAATTGCAGTTTAATCATATGTATTGTGGGGATAATAATAATTCTCACCTCAGAGTCATTATGAGAGTCAAATGAGGTAATAATTTATGTAGAATATTTACCAGACAGCTAGATGTTCAATAAAGATTTGTTAGTACAAAAGAAAATGTTTTTGGCCATTAAAATAATATTAAGTCAAATGTCATTAATGATGAATTAACAATACTACCATGTAAACAATTCTCTATAATGTACAAATTGAACATTTGAGGCTAACATATAACGTCTCATTAAAAGGACACATTAAACTCATAATTTAAAAGGTAAAAAAACTATAATTAAAATGTCTTTTTAAATAAAATAAGTACATACATGTTACCAAATTTTTGAAATTAAAAGCAGAAAAAAAATGTATGAACCCACAACCTATCAAAACCACTTTTACTGCTTTGTAATAATACAAATAATCTCAATATCTAACTCAACCAAATTTCTTTCTATATATATTTTTTTCATTAGTTTGAATCATTGAACATGCATGGTATCTGGCATTTTCATTTATTTAGTGGTTTATATAATAGTTTATTGTAGTTTATTTTCTTATCTTTTTCCTTTATTTTTGTAAGACAGTCTTCTTGTATAATTTTATGTATATGTTTTGCATTCTTTTTATTTAACTATGTTAAACACTATAAATACTTTTTAATGGGGAAAGCCCCCCTTAAACAAACATGAGCTACAAAAAGGACAACGTTGGGTAAATAATCAAAGCTTTATTAATAAACCATATTCTCATTTTAGGTTGATTATATTATATAACAAAGTATTAGGATTTTCAGTAGATTAGTTCAAGCAGTCATTTACAACACTTAACATTATAATAATTTTTTTATCTAATGGTCTTATTAAATATGACGTGTTTGTGCGACATTAAATCAATAAATGCCTTTGCCAAACTCTTTTATAAGGTTAACTAAGTAAATAAATATTTAGTCTTCATGCAAGGCGCCAGGAGTTCAGTGGAGATATGAATGGAGAAGAAATGAGCTGGTGGACTTAGGATATTTGTGGCAGTTTCTAATTGACACATCTGAGATTGTAAATTTTTTACGAGCCCAAATTCAGATGACAGATTTGTTTTTTTCATTGGCATTGTATTTTACAAAAATACGAACTGTGCTTACCATCACTTAAAATTGGGAGCTCACATATAAAGTTTCAGATTTCTGGCCTCATCTTGCATATTTGAGATCTGACAATTCTGGACTGGAGTTGCTCCTTTCCACCAGGCAACAATTAACTAGAACTGAGTGGCCATGTCCCATTTAGAGGACGACACCTCAAATTTTCCACAGATACTACCTAGTCAGCCTCATTCAAGTTACCTGCCCAGAGCTTACAAACCTTCTCAGTAGGAAAAGGACATAAGTAGCAAAACAAAAAGAGAAAACACACTGTGCACTGTGTTTTCCTTCAGTAGGCACTGAATATTTGAGGAAAGTAGGAAAACAACTAGAAAAAAACAACAACAATAAAAGAGATGAGAAGTTCAACAGAACTCTTGCTTCCAACTTTCCCACTTCAACAGCTATTCATTAATCTCCCCTTTTTTCCATGTTGTGCCTGGGTAGTCATTGAACGAATATGTTAGCATAAACTAGTTTGCTCTCTTAATATATCTCTGCCTCCACCCATTGCCCTTTTGAAGTACCTCTTGTGACTGTTTTTGGAGTACATCATGTGAATGTTCTTTCTTGATTTAAAGAACAGTTGGACATATTCTTATTAAAATGCAAGTATTCTTTTTTTGATTTTTACAAAGGCTGAAGAGATAACTTTAACAATTGGCCAAGCATTTGACCTGGCATACAGAAAATTTCTAGAATCTGGAGGAAAAGATGTTGAAACAAGAAAACAGATCGCAGGGTTACAGAAAAGAGTGAGTAAACTAAGCTTGTTGTTTCACATTTGTGTGATATAGGCACAGGGAAGCTTGCATATCATCAGACAAATTTAGAAGGCCTGCCATTAAAGTTCCCCAACACTGACTGATGGGAACTGCTTTCACTGTGTTCCTATAATTTTTCATTCCTGATCCCCTGCACAGTTTTTAACTATTTTATATTGAATTCCCACAAGAACTTAGTGTTCTCATGTGATTTTGCTTCACTTCCTGATGCTTCTCATGGGGATCAGAGCAGCAGAAGCAGCAGATGCTGGGTAAGTGGTTTCCCATGCAGATCAGATTCCTTTGTAATTGAATTACACCCTTTCTCCACTCTTCAAAATCATCATAAGCAAGTTTCACTGTCTTGCGGTTATACTCCAAGATTACGGGTATAGATTGCACAGTGCAACAAGAAAACACAAAGATGAGGCATTAGGAACATACAATTTGCACACACATAAAAATGTATTTTAAATTTAAATGCTTTTCCAGTGACCTAGAATCTTCCATTATTTCCCAGCCTTTGTCAAATAATGCTCTCCCCTGTGCACAAAACGGTGCAATAACATTTAAAATAATTTAAAATCCTATTTATTAATGTAGCCAATGTCACAGCCAATATTTTCAAGAAAAAAAATCTGAAAGTTATCCATGATCGTTTTCTTTTTAGATCCAAGACTTAGAAACAGAAAATATGGAACTTAAAAATAAAGTACAAGATTTGGAAAACCAATTAAGAATAACTCAAGTATCAACATCTCCAGTAAGTATATTGACAATGTGTATGTTTTCCTTAGAAACAAGATTGAGTGGTGATGAAACATCTCTGGATCACTAGTTCTGCACTATTTCATATAATACTTTGGGATCAATAATCGCAAATCTCAAACTAAATGAAGGATGCTAAACAAGGTTAACTTAAAAATTAAAATTACTTTTGTAGTTCATAACAGAGTTGTTTTTCGTGTTGTTTTTTCTCCTATGTTTTCTAATGTAATTCAACGTCACGCTTGGACTTGTGAAGTTTTAATGCACCTTTTCTCTTTATGGCATATTCTTCTTTCATTCTTACTGATTACTATTTGCTAGGGTTAGATTCAGTGACCCATCCCAGTCTACTCTGGAGTACTGAACTTCCTTACAGGCACTGTACTGTTAGCAAGTCTGAATGAATCTGGTTTCTTATGTCCATAGCAAGGGTTCCCACTAGGGTTAAAGCAATTTTATCTCAAACCCTAAACTGTGTGGTCATCTCTGAAGACAACACTCAAATCTTTGTTGTCAAATTATTTATGTTTGACTTGTCACAGTTTAAAATTCTTTTCCCAGTACCATGTATGATATCATTGTTACATGATTCTGGTGAAGAAAATTTTTTGGAGGGAGGTGGAATTTAAAACAATATTTTTGGTAGGCAAAATATATTTAGGAGAAGATTTTTCTGTTTGAATCATCTGTACTACTGATATTCTCTATTGATGTGTATATATATTTTTTTTTCTGCATTTTAAAGATATTTACATTTTAACTTATGGTGTAATATACCATGAACTAAAAAAATATGCTGCAAAATTTTATTTGGAAGTTCATTTTTGTCCAATACTTAGGTTAAATTCAATAAAAACTTATTTTTATAAGTAAAAAAAGTACATATTTTACACCTAATACTAGGAGAGTTCATCAGCTCATCACCATGAATGCTTCTTTAGGAAGTTGCATTTAGGGTTTCAGCATGCTCTGGAAATGGGCCAAAAAAGTTATTTCTGTAAACTCACATACTCTTTCATCTCCCATACTGAGTTAGTGTTTCCTTTGCTTGGCATATGGTTTGTGCCAGTGGGGCTTATATGGCCAAGATGGGAGAGGTTGGGAGCGAAGTACCTGTGTACTTGTGCTATGTACAAGAAGGTGCTGGAGCAGCTTCCTCAGATTGTGGTTTTATTATAATGTTCCTAATTTTTTTCTCTATGCTGTTCACTGCTCACCAGGATTATCTCAGCTCAAACTGCTTCTTCAACCTTCATTCGCACAAAGGAGCACACACCCTTCTGGGTTTTGTTGAACATCTTATTATAGGTCATGGTATCTTTATACTAGGGGAAGTTCCTTTTTCAAAGAGTTTCAATAAAGTCATGACTTCTGTAATTGATCACATATGAAAAGCAGCTTGCTTCAGCTTTTGTGTTGACAATGGCATAAAACAAGATGCATTTGGATGTAAGCCCACAGCCTGTTCATTTTGTATATTCTTTCCCTAAGGAAGAACATCTAAGGGAAAGATGTACCATGTTGAGAGGTGAGGTAGATTAGATTTGGAAGGAGCAAAGAGGGTTTGGACATGTTGATAAAACTGCATCCTGCATTTCTTATCTTCTGAAAACAGATATTGCTCTGAACTAGCATTGGGGTAACTGAGAATAAAGTGGGTCAGGGTTGAAGTTATGAATGTGCATTGGTGATCTCGCATGGTTACCAAGTCAGTTTCAGAAATGGCAAGGGACAGGAGGAATAACAAGGTGACCTTGCTTCTGTTTCTTTGACCATCTGGCTGAGATAGATATTACAAGGGGTAAGCATACAAGTTGGTATGTAAATGACACACAGCCTGTCTCTGATTATATTTATTTAGTTAGCAATTCTCATTGGTAAAGTCAGCTATATAAAAACAACAAACTTATTAAAATAGCCAGTTATTATAATAGGTTTGTTTTCCTGAGTTTAGGTAATTTAATAATTATTTTAGGCATCGTGTTCATTTCAACCTTAATTTACCTGAATAAAATGCTTCAAAGACTACAACTAACAGGTTGAATTTAAAATTATTTTCTCTAAATCCCTTTCTAACACTTAATACATGTGTAGAAAATTAATTGTGATTTATCATTATGCAAATAGCAAATTCGAACTTTACAATCTACTTACATTATTTTGTCACTGTAATACTGTATATTTGTCTGTACTTTAACAAATTATTTGTCACATAACTTATCTCTTAAAATCTTATATTTTTTTTTAAAAATTGTTAGTGCAGTAGAAGATATACATCTTCATTAAGACGGAATCTGTGGGAAATTATGCTAAGTGAAATAAGCTAGGCACAGAAAGACAAATACTGAATGACCTCACACATGTGTGCAATCTAAAAAAAGTCAAATTCAGAGAAGCAAAGAATAGAATGGTGATTACCAGAAGCTGGGCAGAGTGGGGAGAGGGGCAGGGTCTGGTAAGGGGAGATGTTGGTCAAATGATACAAAATTTCAATTAGACCTGAGAAATAAGTTCAAGACATCTATTATGAAAAATGGTGAGTACAGTTAATAACAGTGTACTTGAAAATTGCTGAGAGTAGTTTTTAATTGTTCTTAAATCAAATAAATGATATGCATGTGAAAAATAGTAATTATTTTATTTTTAGGGGGAAAGTGAACTCAAGAACATTTTTAAATTGCTAACATTTAAATTTAAAATTAACTGCTAGCCGGGCTCGGTGGCTCGGCCTGTAATCCCAGCGCTTTGGGAGGCTGAGGTGAGTGGATTGCCTGAGCCCGCGGGTTGGAGACCCGCCTGGGCAACTTGGCGAGCCCTCATCTCTACAATAAATCAAAAATCAGCCGGGCGTGGTAGCGCGCGCCTGTAGTTCCGGCTACTCGGAAGGCTGAGGCGGAAGGATCGCCGGAGCCCAGCAGGTCGAGGCTGCGGTGGCCGGGAGCGGCCTCTGCACTACAGTCTGGGCGACAGAGTGAGACTGACTCACAAAATGAAATAAAATAAAATAAAATAAACTGCTAAAACTTAAAATGTAAACTGATGAGATACCTGATCAATTCAAATGGTTTTTAAAATGTTATAGGTATTTGCTAATGTACTTTTTTTTTTTTTTTTTTTGAGTTGGAGTCTCACTCTGTCGCCCAGACTGGAGTGCGGTGGCCGCTCCCGGCCACCGCAGCCTCGCCTGCTGGGCTCCGGCGATCCTTCCGCCTCAGCCTTCAGAGTAGCCGGAATTACAGGCGTGCGCTACCATGCCCGGCTGATTTTTTGATTTATTGTAGCGATGAGGTCTCGCTGCCCAGGCGGGTCTCGAACCCACGGACTCCGGCAATCCACTCACCTCAGCCTCCCAAAGGCGCGGGATTACAGGCTGAGCCGCTGAGCCACCGAGTCCGACTGCTAATGTACTTTTAATTAACACATATTTTTGCCTTTCAACCTCATTAGTTATGTAGCTTTGAAATAAACTACTATAACACTAAATACAGCTTATTTGTTTTACATCTGTTAAGTGAGCTCTCAAATTTCTATTAAAAAGGAAATTAAAATGAATACAATTAGTTATCTATAATTATTTAGTGTGTATAAAATGTTGCTATGTTTAAATCTGATCATATGATTTATTCATATTTTCTCATCCTAAATATCCACTTTCAAAGATTTGTTAATGATTTAAACTACTGAATTTGGAAAACAGACAATGAAAACTGTTAATAATAAAATACAAATCTGAAATATATCTTATTTAATAGCTTGCCATGTGTCTTCAGTAAAGCAAATTTCTGTTAAGTTAGGAATGCTTTATATCTGTTCTTTCTTATGAAATTTGAACATTAGTTTTATATGACACACAGCTGGAACGTGAAGTTCCTCACAGAATGCCTCCACGGCTAGCGAAGTAAATGCTTGTTGAGTTTATAACCCTGGAAATGTGATTCTGTAGGTTTTATGTGCTTGTTTTGAGCTCAGAGGACCAAAGTTAGAATGCTCCAAAATTGCTAAAGTTCTCAGCAGTTTGTTTAAAGGATTAGAGGAAGTGATCTATATACTAATTAAAGAAGCACTGAAGTGAATTATGAATCTCATCATACACACTGAAATTAGAGTAGAGGTGAGTTTGATGTGTATGATTAATTAGGTACCAGATTCTCAATGGGCTTCTAGTGAATAATGGTGAGAGGAGTCCCTAAGACAGATGACTCCTTGCAACAGACCAACCTGAGACAGGCCTTCGTCCTATTGGAAGCCAAAGTTCCCTATGTCACACTGAGGTCATTTAAAAAAAAACAAAAAAACCCCTCTAATTCAGAAGTAGTTCTCTCTAATCATAAATCTCTATTATCTACTCCTATTATTTGGTTCATAAAAATAAACTTATAAACACAATAATTTTCTAAAATATCAGGATTTGCTGGGGAAAGACTTCACATTAAGCAATTGCTAATCAAAGTAAAATAGCAGACGTATCTTTAATGTTAGCCTTAAAATAATCGCTTTTGGAAAGAGGGAGAGAACAAAAGAAATGGAATTTTGAGGGTTTTGTGGCATTAAAAATTAATGTAGAAAATAAAGATAATATGAATCACTGATATGGATGTTATTCTTCCTTTCTGTGTGTGATGAAGTAACAGAAAAAGTCAGACGTGGGAAGCAACGGAAAGATAAGTAGAAACATTCTGATAAAATTTGATTAGGTAACTAAAAAAAATGAAAGCCATCTTGTCAAACAAGAGGTTAAAAGTTAAAGTTGAATTTCGGAGATACTTAGACAAAGACTCAAATGTACCAAATCTTCTTTTTTTTTTTTTTGAGTTGGAGTCTCACTCTGTCACCCAGACTGGAGTGCAGTGGCCACTCCCGGCCACCACAGCCTCTACCTGCTGGGCTCTGGTGATCCTTCCGCCTCAGCCTTCCAAGTACTGGAACCACAGGTGCACGCCACCACACCCAGCTAATTTTTTATTTATTGTAGAGATGAGATCTCGCCAAGTTGCCTAGGCGGGTCTCGAACCTGTGGGCTCAGGCAATCCACTCATCTCAGCCTCCCAAGGTGTGGGATTACAGGCTGAACTAATAATAAATTATAGCCTTAGAGTTGTTTATTTTATTCTATATTATATCATAAATTGAAAATATGAGGCCCAATGCCATAGAATGATCTACATGGAAAGCATAATTTAAAGAGTCACTGTTTAGGAGAAAATAGTTCTTGTTTTCTACTCCCTTTAGAGATACCTTAAGGAAAGGTTGCAATATCTTAGATGGATTTCATCCATATGTTTTATATATATCAACTTGCGTTGGTCCTACTGATCAATGTTACAGTCACAAACTAATGCTGGGTTCAAATTTTTAATAAAAATATTCAAGAATTTGATAAAATTCTCTCAAGGTTTTTTGTTATGCATTTTAGTTTTATTTTTCCTTTTCCTACTCCCACTAGGATATTGAAATAGTATCTCAGTGACACATCATATATGTTACAATGTATATCACTTTGATTTTTATTTTATATCACTTGTCAACTATATACATTTGATACAGTTGTGATCTACTATGGAAGTTTATTAAATGTTTATTAAGCATCTAATATGGTCATATGATATTCTAGGCCCTTTGGTTCTAACCGTTTATGAATTCCAGATGTTAAGGGGCTTACATCCATGAGAAGAGAGAAAGATGAATCATAAATACATAAACAAGTGAATAAATAAATTTAAAAATTCAGATCTGATATAAGTTATAAATAAAATAAAAATAGAGCAGAATAGGAGAGAATGACTGAGGTTTATTTAGAGAAAGTAATCAGAGAAGCCCTTCCTGAGGAGATAGATTTGAATTGAGATCTGAATGATATAAAGTCAATAAATGTGAAGGTCTGAAAACATTAACAAGACCTTTGAGACTGGAGCATCATGTCAGAGATTCAAAGAAATGGAGATGACATGAGAGAGAGTCAGGTCTACATTTGATAGGGCCTCTTGGGCCATGACAAAGGTTTTATTATTTTTTTATTAATCAATATTTTTTATTATGGTTTTGTGGGGTACAGTTAAGGGTTAGGTGTACAATTATGTTTCATTCAGGCACCCTGTTGATAAGAGGCGTTTTCCCATCCCCAGACAGATATTTGCTACTGTTAATCCCATCCCCCCCCATAGTCTCCCCAGTACCGTCAGTCATTTTCTTATAGTATTACATTGGATGTTCAAGGTCCATTATATGAGTGAGAACATGTGATACTCGGATCTTTGTTTCTGTGAGAGGTCACTCAGTATTATAGACTCTAGTTCCATCCAGGTTACTGCGAAATTCATGATTTTGTTCTTTTTCATGACTGTGTAGTATTCCATCGTGTATATGTACCACATTTTTTAAATCCAGTCCTCTTTTGATGGGCAGCATGGTTGTTTCCAGGTTCTTGCTATTGTGAACAATGCTGCAATAAACATACATGTGCAGGTATCTTTTTTATAGAGTGATTTGTGTTCTTCAGGGTATATTCCCAGTAAGGGGATTGCAGGGTCATATGGAAGGTCGATTTTTAGAGCTTTTAGGAATCGCCACACTGCTTTCCACAGAGGTTGCACTAGTTTACACTCCCACCAACAGTGTAGAAGTGTTCCCTTTTCACCACACCCTCTCCAGCAGCTGTTATTTTTTGAGTTGTTGATAATTGCCATTCTGACTGGAGTTAGGTGGTATCTCAGTGTGGTTTTGATTTGCATCTCCCTGATGATTAGTGAGGTTGAGCATTTCTTCATGTGTTTGTTGGCTGCTCGGATGTCTTCTTTTGTGAAGTGTCTGTTCATATCTTTTCCCCATGCACAAAGGTTAACTCCAAATGGATCAGAGACCTAAATGTAAAACCTCAAACCATAAGAACCTTAGAAAAGGAAGGAAATACTCTCATGGAAATTGGAACTGGCATCCAATTCCTGTACAAAACCCAAAACCCATAGGACGTAAGAGAGAAGATAGACAAATGGGACCTTATTAAACTGACAAGCTTCTGCAAAGCCAAAGAAACCATCAAGAGAGCAGGGAGACAGCCTACAGACTGGGAAAAAGTATTTGCCAACTCTAGATCTGACAAAGGCTTAACATCCTGGATCTACAAGGAACTGAAACGTACTGAAAAGAAGAAAATAAACAACCCCATTATAAAATGAGCAAAAGATATTATATTTTTTTTTAAATTGCAGCAACAAATCACTTAGAGATTTTAAACAGGGGAGTTGTGGATCCTCTGCTGCTGTGTGTACTGGGGGCTATAAAGAGGCCAAAGTGATGTTCCAGGACAGGCTGGAGGCTATTTCAGTAGTCAAGGAGAAGAAAAAGGGTAAATTGGACTAGAATTCTCTCAGTTGAGATGATGGGCATAGCTTGATTCATTAATCCATTTCAGTAGCAGAGCCTGTAGGGTTTACTAATGGATTAGTTAGGGGCTGTAAAAAAAAAAATGAGAGAGAGGAAACGTCCCTTAGAATTTTATCCTGAACATCTGGGCAAGGGGTGGAGGGTGACATTTTCTGAAATAAACGTGACTTGGGAGAGGTGAGTGATAAAGAATTAACATTTCACTTTTGCCCATGTTATTTCTGCCAACTCGACAACCAATTGGAGATGTTTATTAGATGCTTGAATACACAAAACCTGGAATTCAAAGAGAAGGTCTGTGTTCTTCATATAGCACTTGAGTGAACAGATTTTATCCTTCTTCTGTCATTATTTGGACTGTTTTTGTATTGCTTTAGTTAATATGCCCAATATAAATTTGGACACTGTGAAATTATGTAATTTAATTCTAGTTTAAGAAATAATAGGAGACTTTTTTTGCTTAGTATCAAGACATTCTTAACTATAAAAAGTATATCTTTCATACGTATTTCAAATGTTTTCCACTTCAAACCTGCTCCTCATATGCATGATGAATGAAGACCACTCCTATTTTTCATTTTCTCGTGTATAAATGGATGCAAATATATTATATATTTCATGTATAATAAATGTTATTTGTTTTACTTGTTCTTAAACGGAATGCTTACATATCTCCTGAACACCACTCAATTGGTTCAATCATGAGTTCCTTTTCTGACCAATGAAATTGCCTTTTATAGTACCTGTATTGCATACACCTCTGTTATCACACTAGGATTGTAGAAATCTTTCTGGTTTTAGAAGTTACATCCTTATTTTATACAGTAATTCAAATACACTGAGAAGTTTCCACTACTTGACTATGCTGTTTGCTTTTTGCTGTGTTCCAGTGGTTTGGCAATAGATTAGAGGCTGGGTTTTCTACCATTTGGTACTAATTATCTAGGACCAATCTGATTTCCATTTATTACATTCACATGGTAGTGCTGCCTGTATTTATATTAGAAAGAGAGTTTATCCTGCCCTCATAAGCTTCATGAATGCCTCCAGAAGATTGTTCTATTATAAGATGTGGGCATAGCAAACTAAATCAAGTTGTTCCTCTTGATTCTTAGGTTTGAGTGCTTACATTTTACTCTTCTGGCTATAGAGTATTTTAACCAAATCAGACTATTGCCAGGAAGTTAAATGGATAAAATTGTAGTCCTAAGGAATACTGGACTTTCTCTTACTAAGCAAAACAAATGTCTTTCTTTCAATTAAGCCCAGTGTTAGATAAAATTCTTCCTTTGCATAATCAACTGTGTGGCCACTGATTAGACTGGATAGAACTATTATAACTTAAAATGTGTGTTTTCCTGTGGATAAACAAACCTGCCTATTTATTTTCCTCTGGTGCTTTCTCAGCTACTATTGAAGTCAGGATGGGCAAGAGCAGATTGTGAAAACTCCCAATTACACAACAAGCCAAATGTGAATCTTTAAACAAAGGCATAAATTTTAAACATGAACAATGGCTTGGGAACATTGGGTGCCCACAAAAAAAATGATTACTAGTCCACAACTTCACTTTCATAATTGTTAGTTGCACAAAAGATGATTGTAAAGAAGTAAACTCTGTCGAATGGAAGGAATGAAAAAAATATCTATATCCCATGAGTACCTGGTCATTTAGTCTCTTCTTGTTTCCATTTTCTTCTTTCTGATATGTGGTCAATCACTCCTATTTAGCTTGCACGATTCTTGTAAGAACTAAAAGATAATGCGCCTTACAACTAAGAGAGAAATATAAACCGACTGTGGATCTAGAAATCTGAAAAAAAAAATGCATTCCAGAACTGGTGCTGTAAGTTCTAAATTAGAGATGCTGTTACTTTTAAAATTTATTCAGAGGTGATGTTGAAAATGTGCCATAACAGTGGACTTTAAAGATATGAATCAGCATGACAACTAGAAAGTTTTGCTAAAACATTGTACACTGTCATTTCCTTGCCCCATCCTTAGTGTTATTTATAATATTCCAGTTTCTAAATAAAAGAATTTATTTCTAATATAATTCTAGATAGAATTTTGAACCTCTTCTATTTTAATAATTGTGATAACTTTTAATCGTGAAGTTTGTTTTACATTTTTAAAGAGACAGATATTTATATTGTCAATACAATTAACAGTACAAGATAAAATCTTAGTATCATTCTTATATTTCTATAGATATTACCACAGAACTGTTTAATCTCAAAGTGTTGTTGTTTAAATGTGTTCAATATTTACTGATAGGATTCACTTTTATGCCATTTTATCTTGTCACATCTGTGCAAAACTCAAAGCTGAAATATTCTCTATTGCCTAATTGCACCAAAAGTCATTACTTACTGAAAGAAAAACTACAAAAAGACAGCAACAACACATCTCAAATATGGACACTCATTATTAACATATCTTAATAAACCAACAACTTCTGCATAACTAATATGCAATTGTTGAACATAGAATTTCCCTTAGTACAGTAATTCAGATTCCATGTACATCCCAAAAGACCAAGACACTTGGAATTAATGAATAGAAATGAGTTGGTTTAACAGTAGTGCCATGTGCTTCTGTGGGGACAGCCCAACAATTTTGTTTTTTAGTCATTTGTCAAAATACTGAAAGAAGACCCAAAGTTAAATTATCAAATTATTTTTCAGCTTAACAATGTATTTAATTTCTTTTAACAAAAACTTCAACCAGTTAAAAGTAGCATTCAAAAAAAGCCTAGTTCCAGAACCTTGATACTTAAGTGCCAAGAATTACACTCTATGTAATTTAGATGTAAATCCACATGTTCTTATTTTTATTTAATAAGTCTAATAATTTGGAACAGAATCAAGAACTACATATACTCATATATTTAAGTATGCTGAGCTTCCATTGTATTATTATAGTGAATCAGATATAACATCAAATTCCTTGACTTGAATTGTTTCTAGGTTAGAAATCACAAACTCAAATGTCAACACAGCCCAACCTATTATATAAACGTGTGAAAATTGCATGTGGTAGGAGTGATGAATCGGAGAGCACAGACTAACTTAAAAGACAGCAATTATTGAATATCAGTCAGTTATTTTCATGGAAGTATTATTTGGGCTTACCTTCTAGATTTCCTAACTTCATGAAAATCTCTGGGTTTCAATGTACAATCTTTTAAAATTTATTTTTAACTTTTAAAATTGTTATATTTTTATTGATATATATTAGTTGTACATATTTTGGAGTAAATGTGATATTTTGATTTCTGTATACAATGTATAATGATCAAGTCTAGAGTAATGAGATATCTATCACCCCAAACATTTATCTTTTCTATGTGTTAGGAACACCTGAAGACTAATTCAAAACTCCAGAAGACTCTTGTGATCTAATCAAAGAAAAAAATGCCAGATTACTGATGACCCAAGAAGACCTGTAAAAGATAGTGTTGGAGTCTTAAACTCTAGATGCCAAGACTATTGGCATTATCAGATATCCCTTCTTACCATTCTGAAAGTGAAAAGACTTCTTAATTGTGGCACTTGAGTCCTTGATTATTTTAATGTCATATGTATTCTTCATTTTTGTAAGTGTACCTTTCCAGAGGAAGTACTACTATGAGAATGTATGATATTAAAAGCATGACAAAAATACTAGGGCACTTTCAAGTTAGGTTATTTAGTCCTTCAATTTGTTTTGCGACACCTAGTAAACAAATTGGGGGGCTTTGGACCTTTTCCCTGCCTTGGGGAGGTAAATTTCCTCTTTCTTTCTCTCTCTCTCTAACTTAAACTTTTCAAATAAACTATATTTTCTAATCTAAAAAAAAAAACAGCCAATATATGTCATAAAAAATGTAGAATATTTCAATTTTTTTAAAAGCCAGATACCATCAAGGACAACTTCTCTTTAATATCTCCTACGCTTTACTCAGTATGGACATCCTTATCAACTTATAGTTTACATTTAAAAATGTTCTAATATAAATTAGACAATAAAGATTAATTGGCAATAATGTGTTATATGGAGTAGTTTTTCATTTTCTTTTTCTTTTTTTTTTTTTTTTGAGTTGGAGTCTCACTCTGTCGCCCAGACTGGAGTGCAGTGGCCGCTCCCGGCTACCGCAGCCTCGACCTGCTGGGCTCCAGCGATCCTTCCGCCTCAGCCTTCCGAGTAGCCGGAATTACAGGAGCGCGCTACCAGGCCCGGCTAATTTTTTTTGATTTATTGTAGAGTTGAAGTCTCTCCAAGTTGCCCAGGAGGGTCTCCAGCCCGCGGGCTCAGGCAATTCGCTCACCTCAGCCTCCCAAAGCGCTGGGATTACAGGCTGAGCCACCGAGCCCAACCTGGAGTAGTTTTCAAACAAAATTTTTCCCACAAGGTGCTTACAGTTCTAACCTATGATTAGGTAAAAGGTAGCCACCAATTGCAGAATTATACAGTAAGCCATATAGAACAAAAAAATAGATTAAAAAAAATTATATACATACATATCTCCAGATAGATGGAAATATATAACTATGGAGATCAATAGAGAAATCAATAATTCTGTGACTATATGTGTACATATGTACATCTAACTCAGATTATCTGAGATTTTGCTTCCACAGTGAGCTCTTTCCTCAACTTTATCTCTCACTTAACAGTGCTTCCTTTTCCCCTCTGCTTCTAGAAATGTGTGGAGAGGTGCCTCCTAGCTTAAGGGCCTCCCTCAAACTTGTTGATCCTTCTTTTCTAATTTCAGTCACTATCTTTTACTATGAAGATGATCAAAAGTCAGATTTTGGCTAGGCACCATGGCTTATGGCAGGAATTCCAGTACTTTTGGAGGCTGAGAGGGGAAGATAGCTTGGGCCCGGGAGTTCGAAATTAGCCCAGGCAACATAGCAAGACCTCGTCTCTATCAAAACAAATAAAAAATTAGGCATGGTGGTGCATACCTGCAGTCTCAGCTGCTTGGGAGAATGAGGAGGGAGGATTGCCTGAGCCCAGGAGATCAACGCTGTGGTGAGCCGTGATTGTGCCACTGCACTTTGCCTGGGCAAAAAAATAAGACCCTGAGTCAAAAAAAAAAAAAAGGCATATTTTTGTTGGCTGCCTGAAATTCCTATTACTGGTAAAAAATCTCTGAAGTGTGACTTGTGCTGAGGAATGTGGCTCCAGGCCAAAATCCTATATATGATGTTTCTGGCCCAAGCATAGCAGTTAGATAGGCTTTTCCTGGCAAGCCTCCTGGGGGAAACTGCCCTCCCCTCCCCACACCAGATTAGGTACACAGTTTGGAGGAACTGAGTCTAGCACTCATGCCCCCTGGCTCGCCATGCTTTTGTGTATATCTGCATTTTTAGCCCCAGGTTTCTCCATTCAGGGGCCTCATTTTAAGAAGACACTGACCAAGGCATCTCTTAGGCGCCTCTGCTGAGACTGCATTTTTCTGGGGGCCCTGAAGACACTTTTCTTTACTATGACTTAGTATTCGGTATTCTTCTACTCCAAGTCCTTCTCTTTCCTCTCCCCACGGCCTCTTTTCCAAAGAAAATCTTAGGAACCTTTTGTTCAGAACTCCCTCAGCAATGAGACCATGTCCCACTTCTGCAGGGCTACTTCTGACACCGGCTTAGTGCCATATGTAGGGGAGAATGGAACATCGATGTAGCAGGCACCTCCTTTCTGGCCTTTTGCTTATACTATCACAGTAAGTGAGTAAAAGCTTAATTATTAGTTTCATTTTGGCTTGTTTAATTGGCCACTCTGACATCTGGTAGCCCAGCTCGCTGCAGCTCAGCTCTTGATGGTGACTTTCCTTGCTATAGTGGAAATAGCCCCTAAAAACCATCCAAAGACTAATGTTCAGACCCAGTACAGGGTACTCCTTGCTTCTTAATTATCTCTCTGATTTATTTGAGATGCTTGACAACTGTCTCCTCCCATTCATGAAAAGTCTTGCTATTAAAAACTCCTCACTACCTGTAGAGAGGACGTGATGCCCGGAGTCAGACTGTTTTGACTTTTAAATCTACTTCCTACCTCCTAAAGGAATAAATCTAATAAGTCAAAAACATCTCTGAACCTTAATTCCCATGTGTTTGTTATAATAAAGACATCATATCACTAATACTAATACTTAAAAAGAATGTTTTGAGGATTAAGTCTAAATTGTGTGTTGTGACCATTTTTGAATGTTCTACAAAGCCTCATTTATGAGGGTTTACGCCTGTTTTTATGACTTCTGCTTTTGACTATCCTCCCTTTTCTCATCTCATTACTGAAGTCCTCTTTAAAATAAATCTTCAGCTTTCATTTTCCTCTCTACTCTTTCCCTCTTAAGTCCTCATGAATGCAATATTTTATTTAAAGTGTCTAAATATTTTAGTTAAAAATGAGGCAGTTAAGCAACCCGGGATGTCAGGACTATCACACAGGAAAATCAGCTCCAACTCTGTGTTTTTATTTTAGTAGCATTATTGTGAAATTATCTTACCATTTTAATAAGCTGACATTTTACAAATAATCTTTCGTGTATACTTTTTCCTGTCCTCCATGCCTCCTTTCCTCTTCTTAGTATATTTCTCTTTGTCATTCCTTTACAGCTGCTGCACAAAATGTCTGATCATGAGCAACATGGGTTTCAGAGATGCCTATCCCCTTTCTGGTGTAGTAGTGATGATTCCTCTCCCTGTCTCAGTATTTCTTCCATCTCTGTCACTCCTGTCAACGCGCCTGATTCCAGACTGTCATTGGGACCGTTAATACCACCACCTTCTAAATGTGGCCTTCCCAAACCAGTCAGTGAGAGCAGCATCCCAAGACCTCATGTAATTTGCTAAGCAGAAAATTTACTTTTATTATCCCACTCATTTTTTAAATTCTACCAAAAGTTGCAATTTACATAGTAATCAAAAAGTTTGATATGTTTCTAATCAATGAGATGTGATCTGAAGTCTTTGTAAGCCATTTTTTGTTTCCTCTGGTTTCCTGGAATCAGGAAGTTTCAAGTAGAGTGGTGATAGTGTACAAATCCACAGAAAGGAAAATAGGACAAGTATTTCAAAGGATCCTTTAGATGCGGCACTTAGGAAATTAGGTCTTTGGTGACACTAGTAAAGGCAGTTTCAGGAGAGTTCAGTGAAAAAAAAAAGGCAAAGTCTAGATTGATATGAATTAAAGATTGTATGAAGTAAAATTTGGGACAGAAAGTGTATCATCTCTTTCAAAGGCGTTCAACCTTGAAGGAAAGAGAGAGATGGGAGGCTGAAGGAATAAAGAGGGACAGAGAAATGAAATTTTTGGTTGCTTTGTTTAATTTCTAATGACAGCCAAAATGTTAAGTATTTTTACATCCTAAGAAAGAAGGGAGATAAGGAAGCTAGAGGCGATAAAGGAATGGAATGGTTCGAGGAACAGTGTTCCTGAATAAGAGAAAAGGTGTAAGGGATACAGTCAATAATTGTGAAAGAAAGGGAGGTGGTCACAATTTTCCTGCATGAAGAAAATATACTACCAGTTATTTTAACTGAATAGCAAATCTGTCACTCTACATAGTCTCATTTTTCATCACCTATGAATCAGAAAATTAAATAAATGTACTCTGAGAACTCTAATATTAATATGAACCACTCTAAGCAATCTCTGTCCATGTTCTTACAGGAAAAAGCAAAATTTTTCTTATTATTCCCTCAAAAGGGGAAGTTCTCTTTCTTTTATTTCTACTAAAATCAGAGGCTTTTCAAAGGAGATTAAACATATGCATATTTTTCCTAGTGTAACAAAGTGATGAATGTGTAATTATTATATTACTTCTTGACTGTATTTTCATAAGATTTTTATTTTTCTCTCCCTATATTTATCTAGTCCTGGCCCAGGCTATCCCAGATAACTCAATGATTTTGGTGATACATTAGTGATTATTAATTTATTTTATAAGGTAGTTATTCATTATAGTTTTTTTAGGAATAAAATATACTGCAATAAATATCAACTGGTTGTCATTATAGTTACAAATGCAAAATTAAAATATACTACAAGGTAAAAAAATGGTTTTAGATATTTATATTTAAGAAGGCAAATCACTTATATTTAATTATTCCTGTTTAAGACTTATAATCTCAAGAACAGTATGTTACTGAAATCATGTTTTTCTAGAAATAGTTTCTAATATGTCTAATTATTTGCTACAAATGAAATTATTTTTAGTTCTACAAAGAATTCAGTATATCTTGTATACTCATCTAGAATAGTATTGTCCCAATTTTCACTGTCCTTTTGGAACATTTTTACAGAAATTTTCTATTACTTTCTTGCAAATGAGCATTTGGCTTAACTAGTGGAACCACATGAAATTGCCAATACTTAACTATTTTGATCTACAAAATGGCAAGTTTTTATGATTCAACTGAATTTGCTGTTATATATGTTTTATAGGTAACGAAATCTTTAGCATTACGATATGCCTACATAGATTACTGTGCTAATTCATATTATTTTTATTACAGGCAGGCAGTATGACACCTAAGTCACCCTCCACTGATATCTTTGATATGATTCCGTTTTCTCCAATATCACATCAGTCTTCAATACCTACTCGCAACGGAACACAGCCACCACCAGTACCTAGTAGATCTACTGAGATTAGTAAGCTTTCTAAACGAATCAATATTCCTTGCTATATTTGGGTACCTTTAAAAAGTTTAATTAACACTCTGTGGAAAATTGCATATCTTCAAAAACCCTCTAACAATTGTAATTATTTAAAGTAATGCTCTATTTTTATATATGGTCCAAATGTATTTAATTCTATTTTATTTTGTAATTCAAAGTATTACTAAAGACATCTTTGTTTGCAACTTGAACCTATTGTATGAACAATAATGTTTTGATGTCAGCTTATTTACATTATAATGCAAAATATTTAATTAAATATTTATTGTTTGGGATTATATTTTAACATTTACATTAATTACTAAAATTAACTTCAGTGGTCATTATTTTAATCATTTTGACCCATTTAACAGAACTAGTTTAAATCTTTTTGTTATCGTAGGGAATATGGATATTCTTAGTTGAACAAATATATGAATTTCATGACTTATTTATTAACCCTATCTACATGTTCTTTCCTTGATATCTCAAATGCTATAAGTTTATTGTTTTTCTGTTTCATCTTTTATATATCTGGAAGGAATATTAAAGTCTAATTAGAAAGCATCTAACATATGCTCATTTTCAATGTCTTGTCTGTATATTGATCTGCACCCTGTCACAGAAACTGAAAGAATAATTCTCAATGGCCATGAATCAGTCACTGTGTCTAAAGGGAAACTGAAGTAAAGGGAATTTTATATACTACGCTTTAGTACGTTCTCTCTAGTTCACATTACAATGTTAGAAATTTTAACTGAAGTTTTAGCTTAAGACTTTAATACATGGCAGGGACTATAGTTTTTTTGCTTCCCCCTGTGGAACTTATCAAAGTAGATTGCTCATGTTAGGTATTCAATACATTTTAAAGGACTAATTTGTAAATACAAAGTAATAACACTAAGGATTTTAAAAATCAGCTTATAAAACTATTCCAATACTTTACATAAACTGAAATATATTTCTAATTCCTCTGAATATATTTTGTGCCAGTCAAACTAATTTTAAGGAAATAATCCATAATATACACATTATAGCATGTTTTAGAAAATGTTGCCAATGCCCTGTTATCATGATGGGGTATTTTTGTTCTTATGAAAATTCCTCCATCTCTTCTTTTATTCCTGACTTTCCCTTCTTTGAACCTCATTACTGACTCACTCATTCATTTAGTTATTCAATGAGCATGTGTTTCACACATATACTAGACTGGGATTACATGCTGGATTTTCTTTTTAAGCTAAATATATCTTATTATTATATCCAACCCATCTGAAGTCTCTACTGTTTCTTAAGTCCCAATCTGAGAATATCTATCATATACAACATAGGAGTTAACTTGCTTAAGCCATCTGAATCTCTGTTGGATTAAAAGTTCACTTACCCTAAGTAGAACTATGCTGAGTAGTATCACTGCTCATGCCTTAAATAAGACATTTGTTTCATTTATAATTGTAGAGATATACACTTACATACTCAGCAAATATTAATGTTTCAGAGGTTTGTTTTTATTTTTATCTTATTTATTTATTTATTTATTTAGTTTAGTTTTTGAGTTAGAGTCTCACTCTGTCGCCCAGACTGGAGTGCACTGGCCACTCCCGCCCACTGCAGCCTTGACCTGCTGGGCTCCAGAGATCCTTCCGCCTCAGCCTTCCAAGTAGCCAGAATTACAGGCATGCGCTACCACACCCGGCTGATTTTTTTTTTTTGATTTATTGTAGAGATGAGGTCTCGCTGCCCAGGCGGGTTTCGAACCCATGGGCTCAGGCAATCCACTCACCTCAGCCTCCCAAAGGCGCGGGATTACAGGCTGAGCCACCGAGCCCGGCCAGAGGTTTGTTTTTAATTGACAAATGTAAATTTTATATATTTAGGTGTATAACATATATTTGATATTTTTATCCATTGTGGAATGGCCAGATCAATCTAATTAACATATGCATTACCTCACATACTTATCTTTTTGTGGTTGAGAACACTTAATTCTACTCTATTAGCAATTTTCAAATATACAAAATATTAACTGTAGCCACCATAATGTACAATAAATTGTCATGCTAGAATTTGAAATATAAATTAGTAATATATCTACAATGAAGGATTTTAATCAAAGTCAAAATATGAAGTGAGAAGAGTGAATAGATTTGAAGATATTTAGAAGAAAATAATCTATCAAGATGGAGATAGAAAGTTCAAAATCAATATAATTCAGGATTTAGGACCCAATGTTGTTAACTGGGAAAACTAGTATCAAAGAAGGAGAAAATAATCAATTCTGTTTTAGACTTTCATAAGTTTGAAATGCCTTTGGCAGCAATGGTAAAATGGTTTTAAGGCAGCAATCCCAAACCTCTTTGGCATCAAAAACCAATTTTGTGGAAAACAATTTTTCCATGGTCCGTGGGAGTAGAACATTGGGGGAAATAAGGAGTGCACCACCTAGGTCCCTCGCATGTGCAGGTCACAAAGGGTTGGTGCCCCTAAGAGTCTCTAATATCACTGCTGATCTGACAGAAGATGGAGCTCCACTCAGCCAGTGCTCACCGCCAGCTGGCCCTGTTCATAAGAGGCCGTGGACTGGTATTGGTCTGTGGCCTGGAGGCTTTGGAACCCCTGTTTTAAAGGATTTATTAATGACAAACTAAAGTAATAACACTTTGATACATTTTTCAATGTCTACGTATTTCTGACTATCAAAGTTTAGTAAAAATAGTTACATATATAAATAGACAAGTATTATATAGATATATCTTTATTTATCAGTCTCTATATCTAGTTATCTATTAACCATTTAAGTACAAACTATTCTGCTCAATTTTAATTGTGAAATCATCTAGAGCTCTAATCCACTGGGATTTTAGTAATAGGACTTTTTCTGTAAATGAACTCTTCAATGTACTCATTTTTTTATTTGTTATTATCTACTAAATACAAAAAAGCAAAAACCTGCACGATTGCCCTTTAGTTTCTTGTCTCTAGTGCTTGAGAATTTTAGAGTTCTCCAAAACATATTTTTATCTCCTGTTTCTCACTTTCTCTGAACACTGAATCTCCCTTTGAATGTTTGTTTTATAATTCTTTCCTGATTTGCTGTAAATGTCATGAGTGTTGGGCCCTGCCCTTTCTTCACTACTTTAATCCATTGCCTATGAAAATATGTGGTACATAATCTGTATTCAGTAAATATTTCCTGGATAAAGGAAGCCATGACCGAGTAAAGTACTATCTACCCATTTTTATTATTTTTTTAATGGAAGTTAAACTTACACGATTTTTTTGTTATGAATTGTAAACCCACATGAGCTGAAAAAAGTCCACCAAAGATCTCTCTCTTTTAATTTAATTTAATTTTAAAGATGTGGGGTACAATTCAGGATTAGGTATACAAGTGGTCATTATACAGGTAAAGTTTGGGCCTCCCTTTGGTCCCCACTTCACCTGGTTTGAGATTAGGTACCCTTATTGATGTTATGTGCTTCCCCCTCCCCCACCTCCCCTGGCAGTTTCTAGCTACTGCCAATCCCTTTATTATAGTATTATGGTAAATGTTCAGGGTCTGTGGTACTTGGTTCTTTGTTTCTGTGGTAGATCAATGAGAATTATAGACTTAAAATCCTTCCAAGTTGCTGCAATGTTCAAAATTTTGTCCTTTATGGCTGAATAATATTCCATTATGTATATGTACCACTTTTTTTTAATATAGTCCAGTTTCAATGGGCAGCATTATTGGTTCCGTGTTTTTGCTATTGTGAATAGTGCTGCAGTAAACATGCATGCACAGGTATCTTTTTTGTAGAGTGATATAAGTTCCTCTGGGTATATTCCCAGAAGAAGGATTTCTGGGTCATATGGAAGGTCAATTTCTAGTTCTTTTAGGAATCACCGCACTGTGTTCCATAGAGGTTGAACTAGTTTGTGTTCCCACCAACAGCGTAGAAACTTTCTGTTTTCTCCACATCCTCGCCAGCACCTGTTGATCTGTTGTTTTTTTGTTTGATTAATGATGGCCACTCTTTTTTTTTTTTTTTGAGAAAGCAGGATTTATTGAGAGGACAGACAAGCTCCCAGAGTGGGAGGGGACCTGAGAGGGTTGCCCAATGATGGCCATTCTTAACACCCTTCTGCAAATCGGAGTAGGCATCCAATTCCTGATCAAAACCCCAAAACCCATGCCATAAGAAATAAGTTGGACAAGTGGGATCTCATTAAATGGAAAAGCTTCTGCAAAGCAAAAGAAACCATCAAAAAAGCAGGGAGACAGCCCAAAGAATGGGAAAAAAATATTTGCCATCTGCATATCTGACAAAGGCCTAACATCCAGAATCTACAAGGAAATCAAATGTGCTGAAAGGAAAAAAACCAACATCCGCATTAAAAAGTGGGCAAAAGGCTGGCTCAAGCATGCAATGGTGGCTCAAGCATGTAATTCCAGCACTTTGGGAGGCCGAGGTGAGGGTATTGCCTGAGCCCACGGCTTTGAGAACAGCCTGGGCAACTTGCTGAGACCCCATCTCTGCAATAAATCAAAAAATTAGCCAGGCATGGTAGCACACAGCTGTAGTTCCAGCTACTTGGAAGGCTGAGGCAGAAGGATCCCTGGAGCCCAACAGGTTGATGCTGGGGTGGCTGTGAGCGTGCCACTGCATTCCATTCTGGACGACAGAGTGAAACTCTGATTTAAAAAAGGAGGCAAAGACGTGAATAGACACTTCTCAAAAGAAGACATACGAGCAGCCAACAGACACATGAGAAAATGCTCAGCCTTACTAATCATCAGAGAAATGCAAACCAGAGATATCTTTAATGCTTATTAATTTACATTGTATTAATATCTTCAAAGGTAGCATAGTGGTTTAGTAACTTGTAGGGGGCTTATGGGCTCTTAAAAACATGATAAAAGGAAATTTCACAGGAAAACACAGCCTGTCCATTCATACACAATTGCCTTTCAGGAATATCAAGGACTCCTTGAAGCTCATCTGAGACCCCTAGTAATTCTTGAGTCCCAATCAAAGACTATCTATATAATTAAAATCTCTATTCTCACTGATTAGCCAACCTGTTCCTTCACTAATTAATTTTTATCATTTTTTTTAACAAGCACCTACTAAGTGAAAATCACTGTTGGGTATGTTTATGGCATTATGGAATCCAAGGCCCTCCTCAAAAGAAATGTTCCTCTGATCCTTAAATGTTAGTTTATTGCCTAAGAAACATTAAACTGAAGAAAGCAAACTACAGCAATACTAATACACCTCAGTTATATATGAGGTAACAATAAATTTCCATTTGATTAGGATAATCCTGACATAACTTTTGTCCCAATGTAACAATTGGGACTGGTCCTTTTACTTCTAAAAGTATCTGTATTTGGATGATAAATTATATGTTCCTCTTATATATACTACACTTGCCAGCACCAGAAACTTCAAAACATTTCATATTTATTGACTTATTTAACACAAGCATCTGAAAAAATGAGTTACAAACAAAAAAGTCCAGGCTTCTTCATAATAGGAGTCACAGAATGGTTTTAGAGGATATAGTAGAAATCATGTTGCAAAAATATTATTTCTTATATGAAGCATTGAGTTTAGAGAATGTGAAGTTCTCTGCAAAATAAAGGTATGAATATGTTATAAATATCCATTTTCATATATAATCTCTATTTTTGAAATTAAGTTTGCATTTGAATGGATTCTGAGAAATTTCTTAAGAATTTTTTAATTTTAAAATCATATATTAAGCCATAATCTATCAATTGCAAATGTCAATTTTAACTTTTATACTTCTATGGTGAGAAAAAACAGTGCATACTTTATATGTACAGAGAACTTTTTTGATACTGCATTTCTGCTGTTGTCTAAAAAGAAATTTATTTCTGGGATAGGAGGCATTTTTAAAGAACCTGTTTTATTGCGGCTATCTAGGAAGGTGATACAATTTCATACTACATGAGATGATATATCTTAAGTTTTTTCTGGATAAAGGATAAGATAAAAATACATCACCTTTTAGTAGAACTTCTTAAAAATCAACTCATTCCCGCATACTGCTTTACTATTGTGTTGCAAGGCATCGATAAATGGAATTAGGGAAGTATCCATGAGTAATACATTAATTTGGATAAATTTAAAGGGCTTCAATAAAATGTAGGTGTTGCAATATATTAATTATCAACTATTCAGTGAATTTGATATTAAGAAGTCTTCAATAAAGACACATAAATTTCTCGGGACAGTAAATCTTTATAACCAGACAGTGGATCTTTTTTCCTTGTTAGTGTTTCACTCATCTAAACCCAGTAAAAGTTCAACATAAAGTATAAGTGTGGATAGTAGCAAATTTGATCATGTAAATATTTATTTACATAATCCTGCCTTTGAAATCTAACTCACTTCAACTCACTTCTTGTCGTTTCAATTGTTTTCTTTTAGAACGGGACCTGTTTGGAGCAGAACCTTTTGACCCATTTAACTGTGGAGCAGGGGATTTTCCTCCAGATATTCAATCAAAATTAGATGAGATGCAGGTGACTATTTTAACACATTGGCCCATAAATGGTTTATTTCTTTTTAATTTGTGATGAAGAGAATGCTATATACCAAAATTACTCTTTCCTTGAACTAGCATCATTATAAAAACTCATTTGAAATAATTATTTTAAAATAATATGTAAAAAGCCCTGAGATTACACCCATTAAACGGCTTCTGGTCACCTTAAAAAAAATAATAATAATATGTATATTTAGTCCAAAAAATAATAGTACAAATGCTAAAGATAAGGGTTTTTTTAAATGGTTCAATTTACAACAGCAATGAGATTGTTCATTTTTTATATACAAAATGGCATGGATTCTGATGGTTCATTGTTTTGAAATCCAGATTTAAAAGGTCATTGCACTAGATTTATACGATTTGATCTCAGTCTTAACAATTACGTGTTTCAAAATTGTAAATGGGTAGATGAGGGAAAATCTGTGTAAGAGTAAAATCATTCTCTCTGAAAAGAAGCATTGTAGTTGCAGTTCATAACTTCTGGACTTTTATTGAAAAAGCAGACACTCGGTGACAACTTCTTTAGGAATGTCATCCAGTTTGATTTTCATTTCTCTTCCCCCCCCCCCTTTTTTTTTTTGGTCGGGAAGTTTGAAGAAGTTGGTTTCAAGAGCTTTATACAATGGGCCATGATTTTAAAAATAGCCTTGGGAACACTAGAATAGTCTTCTCTTTATGTCTGACCTTTACGTTACGGTGAAGCTGTTACATTCTATTTTTCATCAAAAAGTTTATATATGGTAGCATCCAGACAGACACCAATTATATGGAGCTGACTGGGAAAAGACGATGAAGACACTCAAGTAAGGCGAAGGAAATATTTCCGTTTATTAGTCCTAGGCTACTACATTCACTCTCTAAGCCTCCTGGGAGGTTGAAAAAAATTAATAGGTGACCTCTGATCTATCCCTGGTAATTACTGTGCTCCTTAGAATGATAATATACTCTTCCACTCATTTTGGACTACAGCTATGTAGTAGTCTTATTTTCTACGTATTATGTGAATTTCCTTACTGTTCTAGATAAAATAGCATGCTTGGATTTTAAAAGTTGAATGCTTTAACATATGTCTTGAGGTTTTCAAAGAATATGTGAAAACAGTATTTTTCAAGTTGGGCAATTCGTAATTTGCTTTTACATAAAAAATGTAGATTCTTAATATTAGCTTAAATTGTTATAACATTTAAAAAATATTTACAAAAAAGTTATAAATAACTTATGCTTGCATTTTTATACACTTATGAATTCAAAACTAACACATGAAATAAAAGCAAAATAACACCAATACAATTCCAGTTAAGACTTAAGTAAAACAGTATGGATGATGTTAATTTGGTTAAAACTAAAACCACCATATCATACTTCGGTTGATACCAACATCTCTCCAGTCTGATGGCACAGATTTTTTACTTGTCTATGAATTTTTAAATCCTATGAAATAATCACTCAAATAATGCCTGATTATTTAGCAAGAATGCTGTATTTCATATGAAATCAATGCCTTTCCTTTTACATTAGTTTTACCAACTGAACCTGCACTACTTAAAACTAATGTTTGTGTAGTAACAAAGACAAGCACTGAAGTGGTTATACTTATTCTCAAAGGTTATGCAGGTCATACAGAGAGCTCTTCTACAATTTTTTTTAGAGCTTCATAAAATTGAAAATTGTTTTATAGAGTTTAAAAGATAAATCTCCATCTCCAGATTTTTGCAAGAACTGAGTTTGAGAAACACTGTGTTAGAATTATTTAGTGATGTATAAGTAGAATAACATTAAACTGTGGTGCTGTATTTGTATTTGCTGTTTCTAATATTTTCTTAATGTCCTTTTTTTCTGCTTTCATGGTGGGTAGCGTCAGAGATGGTTGGTATATAATTTTCATAATAATTTTAAATGACTTGCAACTTTTTAAAGCTAAAATCTTACTATGTGCATGCTTTATTTAATAAATATTCAGTTTCGTATGGGCGTGTCTGATAACTAGTTGTGTTTAAAGAGGTTTTATAACCCATATTTTAAATGTTCTTTTTCAAGTCACTATTGCATTGTCCACTTTATTGCTTGTCGGTTTTTTTTAGTTCAATATTTATTTGAAGGTCACTTTAACTGATGTAAAATAATATTGTCTTCATATAAAGTCTGTGATGACTTTATTATTAATCTTGCTAGCCTAATGATTCTAATGCACACCTTTAATTACTATATTTATCTTTGCATATAATGTAAACACTTAATGTAGTATAATGGGTTGTGAACACCATATTGATTTAATAAGCCTAGTAACACATTTAGTTTTTCTCTCCCACTCACAGAGAATTATAACTAAACTACTTCTAAGAGTATTGAATGATTAAGTTTGGAATCACTGACATATCTCATGCGTGTAAGAATTTATGCAGAAATGTTAAGGTGTGTTTTATCATTAATAGTTATAAGTTTAGATATTATTTGAAAACAATAATGTGGCTATTGGATTTGACATAATTTAAACTGCCTAGTACATATTATTAACAGACAAATCAGCAAAATCATATTGAGAGCTCTGAGTGTACCTTGTAAGCAATAATAATTTAATACATTAAGAAAGAAGCATGAAAGGTGAAATAGTTATGCACAAATAAATACAAAAATGATTTTAAGTGAACTGGTTAATATTTTGGGAGAAGATCAATGTACAGTTGAAACTAACAGCAAATACCCAAATAAATTTCAGAAGTATTAGGCATTTAAAAATGTTGCAAATATTTATGAATATTCATCATGCTTTTGAATTAGAGATAAAATTTTATAAGGAAAAGAAAAATATGTGCATATCATCTTCTAATGGTTTCTTAAATTTGTTTTTTAAAAACTTACAAGTGCTTCACATATACATAATTAAAGCAAGTAGCAAATGATTAGGAAACTAAAGAATTAACAGATAAATAAAAAACAGTAGTTCACAAGAAACACAGGAAGATTGTAAGTGGCTAACATATATGTAAACATGTTCTGTCTAGTCAAAGAAAACATACAAATTAAATAAAAAACTGTAAATACCATTTTAATCTAGCAAATTAGAATTTTTTTTCTAATAATCAATACAAGTGAAAACGTGATAAAACAAACACTCTAAGTCATTGCTAGGCAAGAGTTAGTACATAGCATCCCTTTGGAGAGTAACTTGTTATTAATGCTTCTATTTCTATTTGATATAAAAACTTTAAACAACCTATTCTAAGAAGAAAATAATTATAATAAATAGTATGATGCAATATAATAATAAAGTGTTTAATCTCTATGCATCAAAATATATACTCAACATTATTCATAACTGTAAACTACTAGAAACAAACAATCATTATAAAAATCAACAGCATTTATGTGGTAATAACAACTTTGTTTTATGAGAACTCTGTAATACAAGTTCTGCTAAAATGAAAAAAGAAAGACAGAAAATTATATAAATGTAACACATTACTTAAATAAGAAAGTTATATATAGCATAAATTAGGTACTTATATTATCATTAAAATTATTTTTAAAAATCTATAGATAGAAGGAAAAGAGACATACCTCAAAATGTTAACAGTGTTGTATGTGAGCAGTTTTTCCTTTCATTATATGCTTTTCTTTCTATTTAAAATGAGGAATGCAATTGAGAATAATATATACAAAGCATATTATTAATAGTATTTTAAATTATTTTGTGCAATGTTAGTTTATGACAATTTCCATTACTATGTAAAGAAAATAAAGTCTCATTTTAATTAAGTGCTTTAGAGCTCCAAAGGAAATGGAAACTTTGAGAAGATTCAGAGTTCATTAAATCATGATTTACAAAATGAGACTTGTGAAGAAAGGTCAGAAAATATGTGAGAAATTTTATCTAAACAAAAAGGCTTATAGTGTTTCTGCTAAGGGGGATGATTAGTTTATCCTAAGAGGACACTGAAAGGATCCTTAAAAAATCACCATGAAGACATTATTGTAATTGATATGCAAACACTTTATTATTAAAATAGTGACCATACCTATTTTGCTCTAATTGCTATTCTGCCTTTCCAATACAGATAACACATTCATAAATAGTATTTTTAGGGTAATTGAAGTGACATTGGTTTAATTTTAGAATGCACTGATAAAACTTAAAAGTATTGTATGGCACCAAATCTTTTCAAGGTAATTAGCTCCCTATCTAGCGTCTATCTATCTAGCAATCAATCATCTATCTATCATTCATTGTGTGCCAGAAGATGATATAGTACACAGTTTAATTATGCAAAAGAGAAGAAAACTTGGAGTAGAGAAGGACAGACTCTTTGGCCATTAACTTTTTAACTCAGAATCTGAGAGAGAGAGAGAAAGAGAGAGAGAGAGAGAAACTTTTGCATCAGTTGTGTATTTACACCCAATAAATCAAAGGCAACTTAACTTGTAAAATATGCTGGGGGAGTAGGTGTCAAAGAAGCCAGTCCACTACAAGCAACAGGAGGACTAGGAGAGGCTTTCGCTGTGGCTAAGTGGTCTGAAATAGAAATACAATTCTTTTTTTTTGAGTTGGAGGCTGATCTCGAACCCTCGGGCTCAGACAATTCACTCGCCTTGTCCTCCCAAAGTGCTGGGATTACAGGCTGAGGCACTGAGCCCAGCCGTAATAAAATATTTTTAAAGAAAAATGCATTTACAATATTTTCAACTTAAAGTATTCATTTTCCTAAGTATTTGGTGGCTGTTTGAAATATATAAATAAATATGACAAAACTTTTTTGTATAATAAGTACAGATTTTTTTAAAAAATGGTAAGTACTCTGACTTTTACTCAACTAGATATAATTTGTGTTCCAAGAACTGAGACAAAGTTTTGGAAAATGTTTACAGTGATTACATTGCTATGTAGTCTCTGTGCTGTAAACACAATGAAGAGTATTCTTTGAACATTTATGACAAAGTGTGGCTTACAGCTTTGTAACTACCTTCCACCTATATGTGATGATGTTTACATTGAATTTATACAAAGACAAGTACATTTAGATACTAAATGAAAGTCATTTGGGGAAATACAAAAAGATACACAGTTGGCTAACTTACAAGTAGGTACACAGACTAATTTAACAAAACATCCAAAGCAGAGGTGAAGACAAATGCTTGTCCTAAAGAGACATTTTTGTTTTCTTCAGGCAAAGACCGCTGTCTTAATTTCCTTTGCCAATAATGTGTCACATGGCCACCCCAAACTACAAATTACCAACATTTCAATTCTTTTAATAAGGAAAAGAGAATATAACGGGTACTGCCACGTTGCTTCTACAAGGAAACCTACAGTTCCACCTATCAGTGCAAGTCTGCCTTTCATCTCCTTGTAAACCCACATGCACAGATTTAGGCAAGGGAGGGGATGGGTAAGGTGTTCAGACCAGAGGTGGCCCACAGTTCAATTATGCAAAAAACAAGAGAGCTTGGAGTAGAGGTCAAACTCTTTGGCCATTAACTTTTAACTCAGAATTTTAGAGAAAGAAAGAGAGAAACACTCTCTTTTACAGCAGTTGTGCTATTTACACTCAATAAATCAAAAGCAACTTAACTTTAAAACATGCTGGGGAGCTGGACTCGGTTGCTCAGCCTGTAATCCTGCGCCTTGGGAGGCTGAGGTGAGTGGAATACCCGAGCCCACGGGTTCGAGACCCGCCTGGGAAACTTGGTGAGACCTCATCTCTACAATAAATCAAAAAACTAGCCGAGCGTGGTAGCTCATGCCTGTAATTCCGATACTCGGAAGGCTGAGGCGGAAGGATCACCGGAGCCCAGCAGGTCGAGGCTTCGGTGGCTGGGAGCAGCCACTGCACTCCAGTCTAGGCGACAGAGTGAGACTTCAACTCAAAAAAAAAAAAAAAAAAAAAAAAAAAAATGCTGTGGGAGTAGTTGTCAAAGGAGCCAGTCCACTACAAGCAACAGCAGGGGAAGCTTCCTCTGTGGCAAAATGTTCTACAGTTCTGTGCTCTACATAAGAAATGGCATTGCATTTACAAGAAATATTGCACCTAGGCACTGGTCAGTGGTAACCCGAAGGAGAAGGTGAAAATTATCAAGCTATCTTGAACCTGTCATCCATTTAAGGTCTAGTTATATTAATAGTATTTAAATTAATAATAATCTTCAAAGCCAGCAGAGAGGTTTAAGCTACAGTAGAATAACATAATAAGTAGACTTTAATGAACAAGAAATGTTTAAGTCTTAAAACTCTCAATTTTGTATATTGCTGTTTTCTTCTGTTTCTCATGTATGCTAACCTCAAAGATGTTTAAAACATAAAATGTTAATGGGTTATAAAATAACTGCCAGTTTGCTACACCTATACAGAAATTTCACAAGTCAACATTTGGCATTTAGTTGTTTCTTCGTCGATCAAAGTATAGAGATTCAACTTCCGTCCATAGTCTCTTTTATTTTCTGATTTTATTTTAATTTATTTTGCCAAAAATGAGCATACCCTATTTTAATGATTTTATTCTGTTTTGCAGGAGGGGTTCAAAATGGGACTAACTCTTGAAGGCACAGTATTTTGTCTCGACCCATTAGACAGCAGGTGCTGATGTCAAGAACAAGAGATCCCAACTTATGTTAAATGTGTTTATATATATGCGTCATTCATTATTACTTTAAGATAGTATTATACATGTGCCAATATGTTTTTGAGTATCTTAACACTTTGAAAATTATTTCAGTAAAATTTCCTCACTTTCACTATGGATCTGTAATTTTTATTTTTTAAAAAACTTACTATAAAATATTTCATAATTTTGCCTTCCTTTCTGTTTTTGTTGTAGATGAATTTATAATTGAAAGACAAATTACACAAATGTCTGCCTTGTGTCTGAGTTCTAAGTAATTAGCAGCTTGAAATTTGGTTCACTTTTTAGGCTGCTAGTTGTTTATTGATACCCCAAAAGCCATAATGATACCTTTTAAAATTCTGAAGAGATTAATATCAATGCCAAATGAAATGTGGTCTATTTTCAGCCCAATAAGCATGTTATCATTCATTAGACAGATATCGTTTTATGTATAAAATGCTGTTCACATCACTGAGAAAATGTAAACATTGAATATAATGCCACCAGATCACTAATTTTTAGAAGACAAAACAGCAAGAATATAAATTCCAATAATAAACCAAATGTATCTAGAATATTTATTAATTAGCAAATACAAGGTGATAATGTATTATTATCAGTTGTGCTCTAAATATTTAATTTTTTATATATAAAGATTGTGAAAAATGAAAATTTGCTATTTACAAAAAACTTAAAATAAAATTTTACTTCAAATTAGATGTTATAATCTCTAAACATCATCTGATTCAATATTTCCTAAAATACATTTGGAACTTGTTCTGTCTTTAGTTTCATTGCCTATTACCCTTATTTACTAAATGTTTCTCCTCACTAAAAAGGAATACCTTTCTCGCATTTTCGTCTCTGACACAAATATCTTTTCACCAAAGCTTACTTTGTGATGCTTCATTAGTTTTGATACTTTAAAATCTGTAGCAACTGTTCTATATAAATTATCAACATTACTTAACAAATTTAATTTGTATTTCTTTTGTTGAAGTAAAAAATCTCCTTTTTCACGAGAATCCTATTGCTACTCAATTTAATCTTGAACATGAGCAGTAAAACTGTCTTGCATCTCATTCTTGATGTGCTAATGCATCTTGACCTTTAAACATATTTGTTTCCTAAGCCTTTTCCCATTATGTAACAGACTAATATATATTAGTACAGCAAATGTTTATGCTCAAAATTTAATCTGGTTCATCACATTATAAGAACAATAGATTAAATTAATAAAAACGTGGGCTTAGAAGGGGGTAGCCCTCAAAAGTAGATTTATCTTTTTTTCCATGGGAATTTTCTTCAAGTGCTGAAGGTACATTTTCACTAGAAAAACAAAATAAAAAATGCTTATGCAATATTACACTTGTGTGTATCTCCATAATGGTGTATGATAGATACAAGCCTTCTTGTTGATTTTCTTTTATCTGCTAAGTTGTACCTTAATTAGAGGGCAATATATGTTTCATAAAGAAGAGTCTTTATAATTTTGTTTGTCATATAGTATTTTGGAATTTGTATAATGAGGATGTTTAGAAGCCATATAAATGGCTTTTTTTAACAGATAGAGTTTGTATTTTTATTGTACTTTAAAAAGATTTATGTATTAGGTATATATTTAGTGACCATTTATCAATGGTAACACAATAGAGTACTAAGAAGGCATTTGCACATTTAAGATGTTACTTTACCAATTTTTGATGGTAATCAACTCTGCTACTGGCATGATTAAATAGTACATAATTGGTCATTTATTATGAACATTTATTTCTCCAGTGCATTTTTATGAAGATATGGTTGAAGATTGTATTTCTATGTACACTCAATGATATGTTTGATTTTGCTGAGAATAAAAGATTTTAAATAAATGAAATTGTATAATTTATTCATTATATAGTATCTAATTTAGACACATTCTGAAGTTAATTAAATGACAGATTTTCTTGATCATACTTGGAGCTGAAAGAAAGAGAGTGAAGGAAAAAGGCAAAGAAGAAAGAAAAGGCTTTATCTTTAACTGCATTTCTTCCAGCCCACACACATTTTAGCTTTATGAGCAAATATCATTTAGTTGTGAAAACAGTGGACTTGATCCTGCTGAGGAGAAAGGTCATGATTTTGTACCTTTCACCAGAAATATCTGGTGCAATAACTGTATTATGTAAATATCACTTTTCATATTTGGGATTTTTTTTTAGGCTAGTAATAATACAAAGGGTGTCTTGGCTGATAGTCTAAAAAATGTGGACTTGATAGTGAGATGTGGATTGTGGCTAGTTGAACAATCATGAGGAAGTTTTGAATCTATTAAAAACATGATGTAAGTACTTTGGAGACACACAGGGCTCCCATGCACGGCCTTTCTACACCATCAATTCATTCAATACAATTTATTTCTTACTCACTTTTTGCAAATAACGTGTATTTTGTGGGTAAAGAAAACATCTAGTAAGTTTGAGAACAGATGTGTTAATAGATGTCATTAAATTGACAGGGATCTCTTCAGTTAGCTCAGTGTCATAAAGAAAAAGTGTGGGAAACATGAATTAATAAAAACCATTATGTATTAAAATAATGTGTGAACCAAAAACTTCTCCAGAATCATTTTTGTGTTTAAATTTGGGTACCTCACACTAGCTAGTATCAGATATCTGATACTCAGTTTGAGGCTTATCAGGACAGGTTGATGGTAATAATTTTCTTCATCTCTTGTTTCTTGTATTTTGGATTATATTTTTTTTCAAAAATTTTAGTCATATTATGGGAATTTATTTCCAGATAGAATTTCTGATAAAGTTAGTGTTTTTGCATTTCTAAATACTAATTTTTAAAATTCCTTTTGATGTTACTTAGCATAACCATGAGGAAAAAAAAGCTGACTGCTAATATTTTTCTATTCCAGTGTTTCCGTATATAGTTCCAAATTCAATATTTACTCATGATTTTGGGTCTCAACCTCTGTTAAATTACTTGAAGTATCTTGGGCTCAATTTTGACAGTTCAATCTCAGACTCCACCTAAACTACACCTTTCATAAGCAGCTGTTGAGATGAGTGTGGCTGGTGTTGCCCTCAAACCCCAAGTCTCATACAGGAAGTGTCTTCTCATTCCCAGATTACTTCAAACAAATCTTTCAAAAACTTCTTCCTCCAATCTCCATCTCACAAATTTGACACAAATCTTAATTCTTGTACATCTGTCTCATGTTTTATTTTATGTTGTTAAGATGCATGATAACTCAATTCTGAAAGACCATCTCCCAAAGCACAATTTCTCTAGAATTCATTCAAAGTAAGATTTTCTACCTCTAGTAAGGACACCACCTCCTACAATTATGTATAGTCTTTGTTTCTTTGATTTTAAATGAATATATATGGATATTATTTAAATATCAGACAGCATTGCCTTTCTCTAGATTTATTTCTTTCCACACTACGTAATAGATTCTAAGCAACACTATTGCCAAAATCAAAGCTAAATAATATACAAAAGATGAAATAATTAAGAAATTGAATTTAAAAGATCATTTCACATTTTTCTGACATTACATGATAAACATATAGTCAAATTACTTATTTCTGTATTACTGAATGTTAATAGCACCACCATGACAGTGTAACAAAAATGTTGCAAAAATTTACCCTATTTACCATAGCTGAATGTTTGACTTTCATACAGATGCACACTCAAAAATTCATTGACTGAAACTCTTTTAAGTGTGCAGGCACCTTTATAGACACCTTGGAACACACATTAAAACATTTAAACGTTGTGGTTCTCGTTAAAGAGGACCTGGCTAGAAGCTGTAGAAGTTACCTGCTTTAAAGGATTTTCTAGTATACACTGGACCTAAGTTATTTATGAAAGAATATTTTGAAATATTTTCGGGGACCTTATCGTTACTATTAATTTTTTGTAAAAATCAACAAAATGTCTCAGAAACATTTTTCTTTTTTACATTTTTACTAAACTATTTTTAAATCTTTGTTATTTATTTTTCAACCAGCTTCAAAGGATTGCCTTGACATTTTTGTATCATCTTTAGTTCCAAGCACAGCACTTTATTCATAAGCATTTAGTAAAAGTTTAAAGAATTCTTTGACATGCTACTTGCTAATGATGTGAAACAAAATTCCTTATGCTCCTTTAGAAAGAAAACAACATGCCTTCAAATAAATATTGAAAGAAGATAACTGCTTTCTTCTCTCCAATAAAATCTTTACCATTATTTTAACTAATAACAGTAATAATTTGCTAAATAAAACTCTTGATCATTGTCTAAGAGTGTTTAACAACCACCATATAATTAAAGGCTAAGGAAATTTGGTCCAGTTGAGAAAGGAGAAACAAAAGATTGATTATTTGAGCTTCAAAGAGGCTGTGAAGATTTAAAGATAATATCGTCTAATTATGGGACATTCTTGTACTCAAAGGAGTGAAGAACTATATTTGATGAGCATGTGTATTGAAGAATGACAGGCAAAGTTCAAACTGTATCTTTCCGTGAATCCCATATTATGGTCACACAGTTTTCACTGGTTTTAAATATTTTTAAGTTCATTTATCTGTCTTTATTTCAAATGAGCTTTCAGAAGAGCATGTTGGGGTCCTTCCCAGTTGACTACTCCCTCCACTCTGTCTGGCCAGACTGCTATGTTCTAGTCTGTTCCAAAGGTCACTTGTTCCAGTTGAAATAGCTGTCGGGATGGCCTGGAAATAATCCAGACACTGGTTCTTTCCTGCAAAGAAAGCAAAGATAGATGTTTGTTTTTTGGCTACTTTTGAAAGGAAAAACAATAAAGAATTTAATGGTTGAAACTACTAATACATGAAAAAAAATTATGTAATACCAAGACCCATTTTTAAATTGCTATTATTTTCCAGTGCTTTGCGTCTATTTTACTCTTTTACATACTTTTCAAAACCAGTTGTTTACCATCGGTATTGTTGAATAGGTACTTGTGTGTCAAAAGTGTATAGAGAGTTTTTGGTAAAAATTCAAATACCAATTGCTCGCTCTCTCTCTCTCTCTCTCTCTCTCTCTCTCTCTCTCTCACTCACACACACACACACACACACACACACACACACACACACACACAAGCACACTCCATTTAACTATTCAGTTCTTCATTTATTTTACTCTTAGTAGCTTCCTTAGTTAAAGACAAATAAACTTCAGTTGGGCTAGACAATACAAGGAATCGGAGACAGGTGGTGAGGAGTGCTCATAAATCTTCAGCGATATCAGTTACCCACACTTGGCAGAGTAGCTGTGCTCACATATTTGACCTGTTCATTTTTCAGACAAGTTGGACCATTTGCAGACCAGGGAATAATAAGAATGATGCAATTATATAAAAAGTTGTTTCTAGAATGAGTCCCTTTTAATTTCTCCTAGTTCTTTGAAAATGCCTACAGTTTCCATTTTTTCTGCATAAAAGGAATTAAACAGGAAAATCCCTAAATGTATGTACACCAGAAAAATTGAGCCTATGTTTCTCTACAAAACTATCAATGTCTTGGCACATTTTCAGCATAATTTCAAGATGAATGATACATGTCTAAAAGGAATTCAGAGCTTCTCCCGCCTTCTAAGTGAACATTAAACTTTGAAAATGCAAAGAAAACCCAAACAAACAAACAACAAAATGCTGAAACATATAAGATAATACTACATTAAGATATGAGGCAGAGGTGAGAGGATTGCCTGACTTCTGAGGTTCGAGACCAACCTGGGCAAACTGGTGAGACCTCATCTCTACAATAAATCAAAAAATTAGCCAGGTGTAGTGGCCCATGCCTGTGGTTCCAGCTACTTGGAAAACTGAGGTGGAAGGACTGCCTGAGCCCAGAAGGTGAAGGCTGTGGTGACCATGAGTGTGCCACTGCACTCCAACCTGGGCTACAGAATGAGATCCCCACCTCAAAAAAAAAGGAAGAAAAAAAAGAAAAGAAAAAGAAATATTTGGACTCACAGAGAATTTGTTTTCTGTCTGGATTTTATGGAAACTTACCTGCATGTGCCTAGGTTTTATAATGAAGCTTCATGTGCTTGAATATGAGTATTAGAATACCTTCTTGATATGGATTCTAATAAAATTTGCCTTTGACATGTTGAGTTGTACTCCTTGAATACCTTTTTTGGTAAAGTTTTTCTTGTTTGTTTTACCTGTAAAGGAATGAAAATGCTTCAGAGAACATAAAGAATCCTTAACCTACCTGTTCCATCTTCCAAAGGCAGCAACTGCCCTGTGTATTTCTCACCACTCTGCATCCCTTCCTTAACCTTTAATCATAGTAAAGCTGCAGCTAAAGAAAACAGCAGGTCCTAAAAACCACAAATGGCTCAAGTATTCATTTATGCTAGGCAAATTGATCAAGTCTTTACAACCCTTTAGAAAATATTTTACAGAAAGAAGGAGGTACCCTAAACTACTTTCTTTTTCATCAAACAGTTCAATTTTTTTAAAGAAACAATCAAGAATGCCCATCAGATCAAATAAATTAATTAAATACTTTATAGACAGAAAGTAAAGTCAATGAGACCATGGAAAGCACATGAGTCATATGACCTAGTTGAGTTTATTTAGAACACACACACACACTCACAAAAATTTGGATTCCATCAAAAACAGATTGCTTCCCTCACTGTTCCCCAACAAAAAATTAGAAGGTCAAAGGAAAATTTGACAGTAATGTCCAAAAAAGTTCTGCATGAAAATTGTCTAACAACAAACAAAACAAAATAATTGGAACAATAAAAAGAAGATGATGTTTTATCATTTGATTTTTATGTAAAAGTCTATTCATTACTATTTTTATCTCATACAAAATTTAATACTAACTTGCATCTAAAGCTAGTGATCTTTTTCTCTAAAAATGATCAGGAAAATTTTAATAGTGAATTTATTTTTGTAGTAAAATGAAACAACATAAGAAAGAGTTAAGGAACAGAGAGAATTATTTTGGAATGTACTTGCTCTCAAGAAAAGCCAAACATGATTAAAATAAATGCATTAATTCATTATTGTTTTTCATGAGAATCAGCAATTTAAAGCAGAGAGAAACTTCAGCTCTGTTTCAAAAGGTCAGCTGTGACGGTAATTAAGAGGAAAACTGAAGTCACATTTTTAATACTTAAGACAGATGCTTTATGTTAAAAGACTTCTCTGATGAGGTCCTTTTGTGCTACTAGAGTATGTTCTCCTGAATGGGAATATGAGTAGAGTGGGAAGAGAAAATGAATTATTGTCCTTCACTGATCCTTTTAAGTGTCTTAACTGCACATATTCTGAAGGGACAATTGAAATGTCTGCACACTGGCTGAATTTCCTCTATGACTAAGCTCCCTATTCAGTGACAGAAGTGTTTCTCTACATACAAGTATATACAGAACAGAAGTTTCTAGAAATGTGATTTTGAATTTGGTCTAAACCAAATATTAAAATAGTTTGAGATATTCATTTTGGAAGCATTTTAGAAACAGAACTTTTATTTCAATTCCTAAAGGCAAAAATCATAAAAGGAAAATGGAATAAATAATGAATATATATTGGCAAGAATAATGTTTATCTATGACTGCCAAAATTTCAAGATTACTGATAGAAACTGTGGTATGTCCATGTGGCCAGAAAGATTATTGTGAGATGAACAACCTTTTTTCATCCAGCACTCATCATAGAATATTCTTTGGTATATGTGAAACCGCAAGTATATCAGTGGGTATTTAGTGCAGTAAGTTGGAAACACTGCATTCAAACCACTAATCATGGTGGCCAGATTTCCCAGAATAAATTCATTGCTCTAGAAATTATGCCAACTACTTCGGTTCAAAATACGACTTTAAAAGTTCGAGATCAGCACAACACGGAAGGATTATTAGCAAACTACAGTAATGTGGTTTTAAAGGAGATAGTTTAAACAGTGGTTTATAATAACATTTTTTCTCAGATAGATGGTCTCAAATGAAAAACAGTTGCCAGTACTATCAGCTATACATTCGGTCAAGCTGGGGTTTGCATATTAACATGTATATTCTACCTAAATGAATTATGTCTATTCACTCATAAAATATGAAAATCTTTCTTCATGTAGAATATGTGTCAGCATATGTAGGTCATAATACAGGAACTTCTTTTTTTCATTTTTAACTACATGATTATCCAGATGTTTTCATAAGTCATTGTTGACTATTGTTGACACTTCATAATAATCGCATATTAATATGAACTAGACCCAAGACAATTATGGATACACAAAAGTATGATTTTTAAGTTTCCATTTAATATTTACAGCAATACTCTAGATAGGTTCAGGAATAGAGTCGGACAGGATCACTATCTTTTAAGCTTTTGTAAGATCTTCTAAATCAAAAAACAAACAAACTAATGTAAGGTACATTTTTAACTGTCACACAATCCTTTGAGAACTGTTGTCATTATGATGCTACCTCCTAACTACACTAAATATTCTCAGCTCAATATTAGTGTATTTAACAAATTGTTTTTCCTAAAGAACAAAAAACATATATTTTCTCAAATTTATAATGAGGTCTTTACATGTAGCTTTTTTTAGTTTTCATGTAGACACATTCTCTTTATCTTTGTGTGTATACATATATGTGGCTTTCATAAAACATTTTTTGGTTTGATTTCATAAAGACAAATTTTCATAATGCTTTTTCATTTTTAAATGTTTACATATGTTTCTTAATACTACATGAAGCTAATTTGCACTACATATACTTTTCCAAATTATTTTATTCATGTAAATGATGTCTCTTTTGATCACCTACTAATTTAGCTGTACATATAAAATTATTAATGCCAGAAAAATTTATCCAATATTTTTCATTGAGTTAATTCTACAGATCAGAAATCATCTATTAGTCCTGTGATAAAGGGACAGTTTACTGTTCTGTGGTAGCTTGGGTTTTTCACAATGTACACAATGATGTGAATTATTTAACAGAAATTTCTGATTACCCATTATGATTTTTAATGTCTATAGATGTGACATGAACAAATGGGTTTTCATAAAATACCCTAAAATTCACAAGTCGTAGATATTTTCCTATTGAAATAAATAGTGAGCCAGATGCAGTGGCTCAAGCTTGCAATCCTAGATCTTTGTGGGGCCAAGACAGGAAAACCGCTTGAATCTAGGAGTTTGATACCAGCTTAGGCAACATAACGAGTCTTTGTCTTTTCAAAACTTCAAAAAATTAGCCAGGCATCATAGTGTGTGCCTGCAGTTCTAGCTACTGGGGACACTGAAGTGGGAAGATCGCTTGAGCCCAGGCGTTGGAGGTTGTGGTGATCTGTGATCATGCCACTGCTCTCCAGACTGGGCAACAAACTGAAACACTAACTCATAAAAAGAAAAGGAAACAAATAGCTCAAATATGAATTCTAATATGTCCCTATAATATCCTACACCATTTTATAAATAATCTTAAATAATTTTGGCAATGAAAATAAGTAAATCAAATAATTGTTAAAATGCTTATGCTAAGAAATAGAAGATAACATTTATTTTAAGTAGACAAACCTATAGAAAAAATATTCGAAATCTTTCAAAAATTATCAAAATAAAGAAGTCTCAATAGCAATGATGATTTAATGAATATAAATCTTCTATAAATTTAAATAACTGTAAAATATATGGCATTATTATTATTACTGAATTAAATTTATTGGACAAATAAATGACTTCACTGATATTTTAAGTTTAGCTTTATGTAAATTGTATTGTGTTGATCATGTGATAGGCTATGGATTATGTTCTGTGTTACATTTTTTAAAACTTATAGATAGTATGTGCTAATACATGTTTCTATAATTGCTAGGTGTAACTTTGGTTCTAGCTTCTTTTTTATAGTAAAAATTACATTTGTATACAATGAGAACATTAATGATGTGTTGAGTTTATCTAGTAAGTAATGTTAAAATAGTCTGTGATGGACTTGGGCAACTTACTTGTACCAATAAATCTTAGAAGAATAGATTCTATAAAATGTTAGGACTTTTGCTATTCTTAATGATATTAGTCTTTTCACAACTAAGACTTCCATGTTGCATAATAATGTTTGGATAAAACCAAAAATACTATAAATTGCTGATGAGGATGTAGAGCAACAGGAACTCTCACTCATTGTGATGGGAATATAAAATAGTACAGCAACTTTGGAAGACAAATTGACAACTTCTTACAAAACTAAATATACTCATCACTCAGCTTAGCAAACACACTCTTACATATTAATCCAACTGATCTGAAAAATAATAGCTACACAAACATATGTTTATGGCAATTTCATTCATAATCACTCCAAATGAGTAGCAATGAAGATGTCCTTTAATAGATGAATGTATAAACAATAAATAATCTATCAAACCACAAAAACACATTAATAAGTATTAAATACACTGCCGGGAGCGGCCACTGCACTCCAGTCTGGGCGATGGAGTGAGACTCCAACTCAAAAATAAATAAATAAATAAATAAATAAATAAATAAATAAATAAATATTAAATACATATTGCTACCTGAAATAAGTCAGTTTGTAAACATTACAGACTATATGATTCAAGAATATGTCATTATGGAAAAGGCAAAACTATAGTCAAAATAAAAAGATTAGTGTTTGCCAAGGGCTTGGGGGAAAGGTAGAGGGTTTAATAGAGTAGTTGCAGGAATTTTGTTATGGCAGTGCAACTGTTTTGCCTGAATCCTTAATGTGGATACATAATACTGTGCATGTGGCAAAACCTACAAAAGTGAATCTTGTTGTTTTTTTTTTGAGTTAGAGTCTCAAACCGTCACCCAGGCTGGAGTGCAGTGGCACGCTCACAGCCACCTCAGTGTCAACCTACTGGGCTCCAGCAATCCTTCTGCCTCAGCCTTCCAAGTAGCTGGAACTACAGGGACATGCTACCATGCTTGGCTGATTCTTGATTTATTGTAGAGACCAGGTCTTGCCAAGTTGCCTGGGCTGATCCCAAACTCGCGGGCTCAGGCAATCCACTTGCCACAGACTCCCAAAGTGCTGAGATTACAGGCTGAGCCACTGAGTCCAGCCAAAAGTGAATCTTAATGTATACAATTTTTTTAAAAGCCATTGGGGATTCCAGGATAAGATACAGAATGTGACAAAACAATTTGATAGTATTACAAATGTACGAAACAACTTCACTAAAAGAGAATAAATGTGGTGACCTAAGAAATCATGGAAATGAGTGGAATCTGCAAGAATAAGACAAATGGAACTGCACATGAGCTTTGTGCTCTAGTTAATAAAGTTGTTTTCCATGTGATACGGTTAAACAATTCTGATACAATTATACATGTATACTGGGAGTGTACAATTAAGTGATCATACAGCAGATGGTTGTGACTAGGTTTCTCACTCTTGGAGTAAATTACAGGCAAGAAGGAGAAGACTATGTGGAAATGGGTTAGATTTGGACACATCAGTAAGAACCCATTGATTTTAATATAGATACAAAAATTGAATGTAGAAGTATTTACAGACATGTGTGACTACTGATGTACATATATATCCTTCCTTGCTTTGTCAGCTGAGAGGACTTAAAAGCAAAGACACTGCAGTAGCAGTGTGCACCAGGGGATAATAATTCTTGTGCATACCTGTTACCCAAGTCTTGGTTTGTAATATATTTCATCAATAAAAAGAACTAGGGCTCCTTCTTAGAAAATAGGCAGATTCTAGGGTTTGGGAAATAAATGTATGAGATGAGATTGGAGAATCATGTGACTCATGTAGTATATGAAAATAAGGACTGCTTTTAAAAAAAAGAAATTTAAAAAATGATACAGTGATATGGATGTATCAAAGGGACACAGGTTTCAACAGAAAGACATTCCATGGTCTAAAGATAAAATCACTGGAGCAACAAAAAAAAAATGTAGAATTAGATTATAACCCAATGTGTTTTTTTTGTTTTTTTGGGGAGTTGGAGTGAAAAGGCACTTTGAAATGAGAAAGCATTAATTTTATAGAAATTCAATAGAAATATTAGATTTTGTTAAGTTGCCAAAAAACTGCATAATATTTTACATTACTTTTCCAAAGATTCTGTTTATTTCACTTCAAGGGTTATTTAGTGTTCCTCAAGGGAAAATAAAAGCACCTTAGAAAGTTAAAAGAAAAAGTTATAATCCTGAATATCCTTACGATCTTTCCTTAAAGGGAAAGATATACATGAAATATTGTGTAGTCATAGTTTTAAAATGAAAAAAAAAATAAAACTACTGGAAGTAAACGAAGGAAATTTTATTCATTCATACCAGATACCACATAAATATTTTGAGTAGATCAATTTTACTGGTGGAAATAAATGTGAAACTTTAAACTTAACATATTATATCTACGCTCAAGAAGATTTTAATTAAGTTGGGGATATCAAATTTTCATACTTGAACAACACAAAAGGAATTTGTATAATATCAGGGTCATGAAAAGGCCTTTTAATTTAGGTCAAAGTGACCTCTTATCTATTGATTCTATTGAGCAAATCATTCCAGGCAAGAATATGTTGAGGCAACAAATGACCCCCAAGTACCAAGGGTTTACAACAAAGTTTGTCAATCACATTACATATCCATTGTGGGATATTGTTATTCTGTTCCAAGGAAGCTCTGCAGCAGGTTTAAGAAGACAATTCTCACTGGGGTATAAGTCTCACTGTGGGGTAAAAGAAAAGCCACAGGGCTCGCCACATGCCGACTCAGCAATTCTTCTTGGCAGTGTCACATGTCACTTCTGCTCAGAAGATAAGACGTGATTTTGTTGGCCAAAGTAAGTCACATGAATATTCTTGAGTTCAACAGGAAAGGGATATAAAGAGGAAAACTACCAGGAGGGAAACAAAAATTTGGAAATCAGCGATATAATCCATGATACTTATTAAATGCCTCCAATAATTGTTACCTTTGTGAACTTAAACAAATTACTTACTTTAAGTCTCTGCTTTCTTACCATAAACTATAAGTAATATTTAGTCATGAAGTTAAGGATAAGATTAAAATGAATATGGAAAGCATTTAAAATTAGATAGAGACTGAATGAACAGTAGCTGTTATAATAAATGCCAAATGAATGTAGAGCTACTGTTACAGCAATGGGAGTCTGAATGGCTCAACTAAGTTTAGACAATAATAAAAAAGCACTAGAATATTAATATAAAAAGACTTAACCTTGTAATTTTCTGTTTTATATATATCATCAAATGATTCCACTATATATTGTTTCTATATACTTTTTCAGAATAATTTTATTATGTCTGTTCCATAAAACATTCTGCAATTCTTAACTGCCAATTTGCTCTATATGATATTTTTCTTGAAAGTGAGATTCAATCTTTCCAGGATCAAATGTCTAGAACTAAATAAATCATAACAAGGCCTACATAATTGAAAACAGAAATACTGGTCTAGGGAAGGGTTTCCCCCAGCCTTAACAGCCATTGGCATGACTTTTGAAATGAGTCTATGTCTGCCAGAGCCTTTGTGCTGAGCATGGCTGGGGAACCAAGAATCCCACAAAGTCTAATCCAGGTTGTCTTACTGGGAAGCCAAAAACTTGGGACTTTTTCTATGGTCTGAAATTTATCTTAAGGAAGAATTCAAACCAAAACCAAACTTGGCTAAAATTCTTAGAAAATATGAGTACTTGGGCAACTCAGATATGCTGCCCTGTAAATGGCTGCTGACAGAATGTCTGTCCAATTTTGCTTCCTTGAGTATGGTAGATGCTGAGTAGGAAATCATTATGTTTTGATTCAATGTACTACCCTTATCTTTTTTCCTCATGAACATTTGATTTCCATGATTCTAAACACTTTTAGTTCTCCCCTCTTTACGAGTATGAATTTCTTCTCTTTCATTGATAAGTCTGCTCTCACATTCATATAGTTTTAATCACTTCGACTTGTATATTGTTGAATTTGTATATTTGTTATTTCATGTGATATCTTCTGCTTTTCCGTCTAACTAACCGGCTTATTAGTGGCAACTACTGCAATGTAGTCTTTTTGGATCATTTTCAGTGTCCAGCACAGTGCTGTTATAAATAAAAGGTTGTTAATAAGCATGTGTTTTGTTTTATTTACAAACACTCTCATCTGCTTTATAGTTCAATCACGACCTGTCTGTTCATTAGTTCTTCTAGATTTTCTAACTGTCATAACTTCAAAATTATATTTTTCTCCAAGAGTAATTATGGTTTGAGTGTTGACCCAGAAAAATATTTGATAAATTTTAAGTGAGGGAACAGAAGCATTTTAAAATATTTTAAAGTCAGTCTATGTGGGACCTTGGTAATAAAGGCACAATTTAAATTTGAATTTGTCTTGTATGGTTTTCTAAAAATGTATGTTTGAAGCATTCCCAGAGTTGAAACCACTGAGATGCTTCCCTTGCACAAAGTCAGAATCGAGCAAAGGATCTTTCAGCAAAAATATGGACGGTTGAGTTTTAAAAGAAAAGAAATTTGCGAAATATTAAATAATAGATCACCCAGAATGAAAGATCTTCAGTAAACAATGCCAAACTGGACTTAAGATCAGAGAAAGAAAAGAGGATGAATACAAGCAAGGCTGCCAAATTTTGGCCATTTGGACTATAAGTTAATATAGCTGTCATGAGCATTCACAACACCAGGGAAAGACAAGCAGAGCAGCAGCTTTTGACATGCTGGTGAACCCAGTGGGGAATTACCCTACTACCCCAGAGTCTTAAAAAGAAAGCATGGCCAAGGGACTAGGGTAATTCCAAGGATCAACACAGGAAGACCTGTGCTCTAGAAAGCATGTCATTGGGAGTGAAAGTCAAGTTGACATCAGGAACTTTTTGCTTTGTATTTTAAATATATGCTAAAGTAATTAAGATGTAATAATGTGACAGAATGGGTTTCGTAGGAAATAGACGCTGAGATGGATATTTACACACAAATGTTTCTATGGGCATTGCTTTTCTTGTCTTTGCAGAAGTGACAGAATCCAAGAAAGATGTTGAACTCTGATACAACGATGTTTTCAGTCATCCAACAAGGAGCTCTGGCTCCGGAATGGCCTTCATGGATATTCTGAGTTGAGAGGAGGGGCTGGTCCTCTGCACCCCCTGATTGACTAGTTGTTATATGTTGTTTGCTTCTAGAGCATGGCATTATTTGGGGGGGAGGAAACTCCTTTTGGCCTGAAGCAATTCCTGGGAAAGGACTCAACTGTGAGTCACTGGAAGGCAACAATTATAACAACTGGAAATATGAGTGCCTTGGAAACATCCTTTTGGGGGATGTTGGCATCTAATAGGTTTAACCCACTTGGAAACTGCTCTTCCACAGTTCTGGTTGATCTTCTTTTTCCTGAGAAAAGATGCAGTAGAAAAACTAGAATTCCTGTCGTGGATGGATCAATTAGTCTAAATGTTCACTTAAGTGGGGTGAGTAAGGCTGATTATTGAGAGAACATAGATGTTGGGCATTATACTCATTTTAGACTATAGCTGCTGCATTTATCTATTTATCATCAGAATTGAGCAGGGGAATTACCAAATAATACCCTACTGGATCACCCCCCTCCCCATTGTGCAATAGGGGTCAGCCCTACCTCCACCTGAAGATCAGGGGTATTTATTCCTGCCAGGCTAGTGATTCCTTTCCTTGCATGCAGATCTCTTGGAGCCTGAAGTAAGTGATAGCATCAATAGCTTAAAGTTTAATGAGATTTTTTTTTGTCCCAGTGGCAGCATATCTGCACCAGGCATTAAGACTTCTGAAGCCACAGAACCCATAATTGCAGGAAGTGGAAGGGCAAATTTCCTAAAAAGGTCATTGGAAGTAATGGTAGGCAGGATCCCACTTACTCACCACTTTGTTCCAAGTACCACATATTCTACCTATCAGTGACACATCACTGATAGCGATAATTTATTGAGGGTATACATGACATCTTGGAGGATGCTCTCCATGCTGACAGGGAATCATTTCAAAGTGATACCTTAACTTCATTGTCAGGAGGTCATTATGCTATTGGGGCAGCAGTTTGGGGACTGCACAACATGTGACTGGACCCATGGATCTCACAGCTATATGCCCACTACTGTGTCTTTTGACCTATAAAGTATGTCCTTTGGACTGATGTGAAGCTACCCAGGAATTTATTGTCAACAGAACAAATCCTTTTTAAGTCCTGAGATCTCAGTCAGGGAAGGTAAAGTCAAACCCAGAATATATGACGATTGCATCCAAGATGAATCATTACTCCTTCCAGGATAGAAATGGTTTAATATAATCAATTTGCCATCGAATAGTTTTCTCCTCAGGGAATGATGCTATTTAGAAAATTTGGGATGTTCTCTATGGGGGCAAACTGAACATTTGGCAGTGGCAGTACCTAGATTAGCCTAATAAAGTGAGAGCTTAGGCTTCTGAATTTATACATCTCCTACTTCCTTATAACTATGCTACTCTATTCTTGTCTCCATTGTGTCAAAGACAGAAACTTGTAGATGTCAACTGGCAAAGTGATTCTGTCTACTTGGCTGTTCATTGTCTCTTCTATGCAGATTCTCTCTGGTGGTTGTCAACATGCATTACAAAAATCATGACATTTCATACTCAATCTCATAGTGTCTTTCCAGATCTCCTTGTCCTTGATCTTCCAATACTTTTCTAAGTCTTGGCCAATGACCAATTTACTCAGTATGTCAATGAATCTGGAAATATTATTACTGAAACTACTGTCTTTTTCCCATAAAATGGATGCTCAGGTGCATTGCCAAAGCTCTGTCCATTTGGAGAATTTACCATCACGACTGTTTTGCTGGGCAGTGGCATGGAAAATGATTTATTTTTCAGATAAAAAAATTTCCTTTACCTGACACCCAGTTAATCTGCTTTGGCACAACAGCTGCAATTGAGATCATTGCTTGGTTGAATTTGTTGTAGGGCACTCACATCTGCTTGAATCTATCACTAAGTCTAGACTGTTGAATTAAAGGGGATTGATCAAACCATCAATCCTGCATCCTTGGATTTTTAAGGATGAAACTCATTACTGCCATTCCCACTTATCCTTTTCCCCAAATTTAATACTCCTTGTTTTTAATTTTTTTTCCTAAATTTTATTTTTTATTTTAAAGATGGGGATACAATTCAAGTTTAGGTATACAAATGTTCATTATGTAGGTACCCTTGTTGATGAGGTGTGCCCCTCCCTCCCCCGGCTGATTCCCACTACTGCCAATCCTGCCTCTTCCACCCCCAGCAGTTTCCCGCTACTGCCAATCCTTTTCTTATAGTATTATGATAATTGGTCAAGGTCTGCTTATGAGTGAGAACATGTTATACTCATTTCTTTGATTCTGTGATAGATCACTCAGTATTATATACTCGAAGTCCATCCAGGTTGCTGTGAGGTTCATAATTTTGTCCTTCTTTAGGGCTGTGTAATATCCCATCGTGTATATGTACCATGTTTTTTTACCCCAGTCCTCATTCGATGGGCAGCAGGTTTGGTTTCAGGTTTGCAATAAACATACATGTGGAGATATCTTTTTCACAGAGTAATTTGAGTTCCCCTGGGTATATTCCCAGTAGGGGGATTGTGGGGTCATACGGAAGGTTGATTTTTAGATCTTTTAGGAAATGCCAACTGTTTTCCACACGTTGTATTAATTTACAATCCCACCAACAGTGTAGAAGTGTTTCCTTTTCCCTGCATCCTCTCCAGCATCTGTTGTTTTTTGAGTTATTGATGATGGCCATCCTGACTAGAGTTAGGTGGTATCTCAGTGTAGTTTTAATTTGCATTTCTTTGATGACTAGTGAGGCTGAGCATTTTTTCATGTATCTGTTGGCTACTCATATGTCCTCTTTTGTAAAGGGTCTATTCATATATTTTGCCCACTTGCTACTGGGGTTGTTTGCCTGTTTTTTTCTTTTCAGCATGTTTGATTTTCTTGTAGATCCTAAATGTTAGGCCTTTGTTAGACATAGAGTTGGCAAATATTTTTTTCCCAGTCTGTGGGCTGTCTCCCTGCTCTCTTGATGGTTTGTTTGGCTTTGCAGAAGCTTGTCAGTTTGATGAGGTCCCACTTGTCTATCTTATCCCTTATGGCATGGGCACTTGGGGTTTTGGTCAGGAATTGGTTGCCAGTTCCAATTCCCATAAAGATGTCGCTTACATTTTCTAAGGTTCTTATAGTTTGAGGTTTTACGTTTAGGTCTTGATCCATTTAGAGTTGATTTTTGTGTATGGTGATAGGTAGGGGTCTTGTTTTAATCTTCTGCATGTGGTCAGCCAGTTTTCCTCGCACCATTTGCTGGATAGATTTTCCTCTGCCCAGTGGTTGGTGGTGGAAGCTTTGTTGAAGATGAGTTGGTGGAGAAATTGAGGTTTTGCTTCTGGAATCTCTATCCTGTTCCATTGGTCTATATGCCTGTTTTTGTACCAATAACAGGCTTTTTAAATTATTATAGCATATAATAAAGTTGAAAGTCTGGGAGTGTGGTACCTCGACTTTTTTTTTTTGCTGATGATTGTTTTGGTAATTCATGGTTGTTTAGGTTTTCATATGAATTCCTGTATTGTCATTTCCAGGTCTGAGAAGAATGCTGCTGGTAATTTAATGGGTATTGTGTTAAACCTGTATATTGCCTTGGGTAGGATAGATGTCTTAACATTGTTGATTCTTCCAATCCATGAGCATGGAATATTTTTCCATTTGTTTATGTCATCTTTAATTTCTTTGAGCAGTGTTTTGCAGTTTTTGTTGTAAAGGCCTTTCAACGTTTCCAGTTAGGAAGATGCCAAGGTATTTCTTTTTGTTGTTGTTGTTGGAGGCTATTGTGAATGGGCTTGTGCTTTTTATTTGTTTTTCTGTTTGTTTATTGTTGGTGTTAGAAATGTGACTGTCTTTTGTACATTTAGTTTATACCTTGAGACTTTGCCAAAGTCCTTTATAAGTGCTTGGGGGGGGGGGGTTGACAGATTCTCTTGAGTTTTTGTGGTATAGAATTATGTTGTCTGCAAAGAGGGATAACTTGACTTCCTCTTTTCTTATTTGGATACCCCTGATCTCCTTCTCTTGTCTGATTGCTCTAGCTAGGACTTCCAAACTATGTTGAAAAGGAGGGGTGGGAGTGGGCATTCTTGTCTTATTCTGGTTTTCAGGGGAAATTGTTTCAATTTCTGTCTATTTGGCAGTATGCTGGCTGTGGGTTTCTCATAGATGGCTCTTACTATTTTGAGGTATGTTCCATCTATGGCTAGATGTTCGAGAGTCTTTATCAAGAAGAGGTGCTGGATTTTATCAAAAGCTTTTCCTGCATCTAATGATATGATCATGTTTTTTTTTAATCTGTTGATGTATTTAATTACATTTATGATCTCATGAATGTTGAACCAACCTTGCATCCTGCGGATGAAGCTACTTTGTCATTGTGGATGATTTTTCAGATGTGTTATTGGATCCAATTTGCTAGAATCTTGTTGAGAATTTTATCATTTATATTCATCAAGGATATTGGCCTATAGTTCTCTTTGTTTGTTGAATTTTTACCTAGTTTGGATATCAATATGATGTTAGCTTCATAAAATGTTTTGGGGAGAGTTCCATCTTTCTCCAATACCTGGAATACTTTCAATAGGATTGGTATCAGTTCCTCTTTGTATGTTTTGTGGAATTCTGCTGTAAAGCCATCTATTCCAGGGCTTTTTTTAATTTTGTAGGTAGTTCTCTTATGACATAGTTCATTTCCTGGATTGTTATTGGTCTATTTAGGGTCTTGATTTCTTCTTGGTTCAACCTGGAGAGGTTGTGTGATGTCAGAAAGTCATCCATTTCATTTAGGTTTTCAAGTTTGTTTCCATACAAATGTGCATAGTGATCTCTAATACTCTTGTATATTTCTGGGGTCAGTTGTGACCTGATCTTTTGCATTTCTGATTGTGTTTATTTTGGAGTTTTTCTCCTCTTTTCTTTGTCAGCCTAGCTAGGAGTCCATCAGCTTTATTTGTCCTTTCAAAGATTCAGCTTTTTGTTTCATTTATTTTGTGTGTGTGTGTTATCTTTTTGTCTTTTATGTCCTGAATTTGGGCTTTTATTTTGGTGATCTGGATTCTTCTGCTGAAGTTATGGTTTTAGTGGTCTTGCTTTTCCGGTTTCCTTATGTGATTTTTTAGGCTATTAACTTGTGATCTTTCCATTTTCTTCTATTTGTAGAGATATGAATTCCCTTCTTAGTCTTGGTTTCATAGCATCCCAGAGATTTTGATAAGATATTTCTTCATTTTCCTTTGTTTCCAGGTATCTTTTAATCTCTATTTTGATTTCCATGTTGATCCAGGAGTTGTTTAGCATCATGCTGTTTAGCAGTCACATCTTTGTGGGTTTTGGAGGAAGTTTGTTGGTGTTGATATTTATTTTTATTCCACTGTGGCCTGAGAAGGTACGTAGCAGAATTTCAACCTTGTGGAATTTGCTTATGCTTGATTTATGGCCAAGGATGTGGTCAATATTAGAGTATTTTCCATGTGATGATGAGTAGAATGTATATTCCGTGGTTGTTGAGCCAAGTATTCTGTAGGTATCAATTAAGTCCATTTGGTCGAGCATTATGTTGAGGTTCTGGATATCCTTGTTGATTTTTTGTCTTGATGATCTTTCTAGGGTTGTGAGTGGGGTATTTAAGTCCCTCACTATGATAGTGTTAGAGTCAATATCTTTTTAAAGTTTGCCTAGATACTGCTTCATGAAAGTTGGTGTTCCTGTGTTGGGTGCATATATGTTTAAGATGGATTTTTCTTGTTGTTGTTTTTTTTTTTTTTTGAGTTGGAGTCTCACTCTGTCGCCCAGACTGGAGTGCAGTGGCACACTCCCGGTCACTGCAGCCTTGACCTGCTGGGCTCTGGTGATCCTTCCGCCTCAGTCTTCTAAGTAGTTGGAACTACAGGCATGCGCTACCACACCCAGCTAATTTTTTATTTATTGTAGAGATGAGATCTTGCCAAGTTGCTCAGGTGGGTCTTGAACCCGCAGGCTCAGGCAATCCACTACCTTGGCCACCCAAAGTGCTGGGATTACAGGCTGAGCCACCGAGCTTGGCCTGATTTTTCTTGTTGATGGATTGAATCTTTTATCATTATGTAGTGACCTTCTGTATCTTTTTAAACTTTTGATAGCCTAAAGGATATTTTGTCTGATATTAAGATCATGACTTCTGCATTCTTTTTTGTTCTGTTTACCTGAATTTTTGTTTCTCATCCCCTTACTTTGAGTCTATGAGTGTCCCTTCTGGTGAGATGAGTCTCTTGGAGACAATATATTGTTGCATCATGATATATGTCAGTTTTGCCATTTCATGACTTTTCAGTGGTGAATTTAGTTCATTCACATTCAGGTTAATTACTGAGACGTGAGAGTTTATTCCCGTCATGAGGTTCTTATAGAGTTTGTTCTTATTGCCGCCGTTTGTTCGTTGTTTTTCTTTTGATTTTTGAGTTGACTCATGTATGTTTTCAATCTTTTGCATGCATTGTTGGGAAGGGAGTTGTCTTTCTTTTTTCCCATTCTTTTGTGTTTAATACTTTCATAAGTGTTTCTTGTAGAGCTGGACTGGAGGCAGTGTAAGTTCTTAGGAATTGAATTTCTGGGAAGGATTTTAATTATCCATTATTGATGAAGTTTAGCTTAGCTGGATAGGTAATTTTTGGTTGAAATTGTTTATCTTTGAGAACTTTGTAGATTGGGCTCCAAGCTTTTCTAGTCTGAAGTGTTTCTGTAGATATGTCTGTTGCTATTCTAATTGTTCTTCCCTGGTAGTCTGACCTTTTTCTCTTGTTGCCTTTAGGATTTTTTCTTTTATACCTACATCATTTTTGCTCCCAAATCTCACTATAAACAGCCAAAGGTAATTATGCAGCATCTTTTCTACTTAAAAATTTATTCTGTCAATATTCTAGTTCATCATTCTTAAGTTTAGCCTTTCATAAGTTCTAGGGCATGAATGCAGAGCTATCAAGTTATTTGCTACTTTATAACAAATATTTCCTTTATTTCAGGTTATGATATCTTATTTCTCATTTCCATCTGAGATCTCAATAGAAAAGTCTTTTCTACCCACATTTCTATCAGCATTCTGGTAATGACTACTTAAGTAACCTCTAAGAAGTTCCAAACTTTCCCAACCTTCTTGTCATCTAAGGCACTCTCCAGAACCTACCTTAATGTTTCATTGATAGCATTCTGGGATTTTTCTAGCTTTCTCTTGCACATTCTTCAAATTCTTTCAACCTTTTCCCATTATCCATTTACAAAGATGCTTCCACATTTTCAGGTATTCTTTATTAGCAACAACCCTACTCCTGATACCAATTTTCTATCTTAGTTTATTTTTTGCTGCTACACCTGAATACCTGAGACTGGGTAATTTATAAATGAAATAAATCTAATTATTATACTTTTGGAGGCAAAGAAGTCCAAGGTCAAGGGGCCACATCTAGTGAGGGCCTTCTTACTAGTGAATACTTTCTGTAGAGTCCCAAGTTGGCAATGGGCATTACATGGTGAAGAAGCAGGCTAAAAGCAAAACTGACTTTATAACAGACCCACTTTTGTGGCAACAAGTTCACTCCCATAATAGCCCATTAGTCCATAAACAGATTAATCTATTTATGAGAGTAGAGCCCTCATGTCCCAATCACTTCTTAAGGTCCCACATTTTAATACTGTTAAAGTGGGGATTAAGTTTCAACAAGAATTTTAGATGGGACAAACATTCAAACCATAGCAAATCTTTTAGAGGAATGTCAAAATGTATAATTGATGTATTATTACAGGGTCCTTACTCTTGAAGATTTGGTCTTCCCTTTAGTCAATGGGTTCTAGCTTTAAAAACTTGTTCAGTGCTGGATATTGCATAAAAGATTATGCGTTTTTATTGGGACAGCTGATTATCTACCTTTGATTTGTTTTTATTGTATATATTGAGTAATATTTTATCTATAGTTATTGATTAAGCAATGCTGTTATTAGCTGACCACAGACCCTATTTATAGATTGTTCAGTACTCTTGTTAGCTAACTATTTGTATTGACTCTAGAAATCCCATGTTTTCTTGATCATCTCCATGACTTTTTACAGGTCAACAATCTGCTAGACAGACCAATCTTGTTTCTCTTTATGATAATTGCAGTTCTTTCAAAATAAAATAGTGAGGTTGCCATGAGACAAACATTTCCATTCCAAAAGGGAGTAATAGGAAAGAAAAAAAGGATAACTAGTTCCAATTCATTGCAGATGGTTAAATGTCTCTACTTGATCTTTATTTGAGATCTTGTTATGTTCATTGTTATCTACAATCCCATTTGTGTATCAAGACCACCATCAACCTAAAGAGAATAGTCACCACTAATATTCTCAACAATGCTAGTGCTCCTCCCACAAACATATTTTCTATCACTTTGTCAAAAGTAATTTCCTCTGGGTGTATCTAGGGGACATAGCTAGTGAGTTTTCTGGCCTTACATGTTTTAGCCACTCAAGTAGCACTTCTTGAGTCTTGTTATATCTTCTTTAACCATCTATTACAGAAAGTCTGTCATGAATATGTTACTGCAAAGGGCCATCACTGTCTTAAAACTTCTAAAACTATCTCAACAGCATAATAGCATCATCTTTCCAGGTTGCAAAAATTATGTATTTACAGGAGAGTGATCTCATATCAATAAATTTTTCACTATACAAATTTATCCTTTTTGTATTATTTTAATTTACAATAATTGTACTTATTTATGCAGTGCAGAGTGATATTTTGATACATGTATACAATATGTAATTATCAAACCAGAATAATTAGCATATCTGTTATCTCAAATATTTATTATTTCTTTGTATTGGGAACATTTAAAATTCTCTTTTCCTGCTATTTCAATACATATAATATATTATTGTTAACTCTAGTAATCTTACAGTGCCATAAAACACTACAATTTATTCCTAATATATAATCTTATATTCATTAGCAAACTTCTTTCAATCCCCTCTACCTGGGGAATGGAAAACTTCCAGTAACCACTATTTAGTTTTCTACTTCCATAGCATCAAATTTTTTGCTTCCACACATGAGTGAAAATGTGATGCTTACATTTATGTGTCTTGCTTATTTCAATTAATATAATGCCCTACAGGATCATCCATGTTGCCACAAATAACAGGATTTCTTTTTATTAATGAATGAATATTATTCCATTGTGTATATGAACTGCATTTTCTTTATCCATTAATCCGTCCATTAACACTTAGGTTAATGCCTTATCTTTGCTATTGTGAATAATGCCACAACGAACATGGGAGTATAGATATCTTTTTGACATATTGATTTCCTTTCCTTTGCACATATGCATATATCTAGTAGGATTGGTGTTTTTGGAGAACCTCTGTACAGTTTTTCATAGTAGTTGTACTAATTGAAATTCACTCCAACAGTGCATAAGAACTTCCTTCTCTCTACACTTGTCATCTTTTGTCTCTTTGATAATAATTAATCATTCTAACTGAAGTGAGATGATATCTCATTTTGAGTTTTGTTGGCATTTTCTGATGATTCGTGATGTGAAGTATTTTTGATATGCTTTTTGGCCTGTAGGTCTTCTTTTGAGAATGTCTATTTGGATACACTGTTTATTTGTTAATACAATTATTGTTTTTATTTTGTTCTGTCTTGCTATTAAGCTGATTGAGTTCTTTGTATATCCTGAATACTAATATCTTGTTGGATGAAAGGTTTGCAAATATTTTTTCCCATTTTAATGGTTGTTTCTTCACTCTGTGATTACTTCCTTTGTTTTGCATAAGCTTTTAAAGTTAGATATAATCCCATTTGTCTATTTTCACTTTTGAGACCTTTTTCATAAAAAAAATTTGCCAAGAGCAATGTCCTGGTTTTCCTATCTTTTCTTTTAGTAGTTGTGTAATTTCTCATCCCACATTTAAGTTTCATCTATTTTGATTTATTTTTGTATATGGTGAGAGGTAAGAATCTAGGTTATTCTGCATATGGATATTAAGTTTTCACATCACACTTTATTGAAGATAATGTCTTTTCTCTAATAAATGTTCTTGACATCTTTGTCAAAAATTAATTAGATAAATATATGTGGATTTATTTCTGGTTTTTCATTGGTTGATGTGTCTTCTTTTATGTCAGTACCATGACAATTTTGTTATACATTTGAAATCTATTTTAAAGTCTCCAGCTTTGTTCTTTTTACTCTGCATTTTGGTTTTTCTTAAATTCCATACAAATTTATTTTTTTAATTTTTTATATTATAAAAATTAAAATTTTATTTTACTTCTAAATTGTTTAATTTTTTATTTTAAAGATGTGAGGTATAATTCAGGATTAGGTATACAAATGTTCATTATACAGGTACTCTTGTTGATGAGGTGTGCCCCTCTTTCCCTGGCAGTTTGCTACTACTGCCAATCCCATCTCCCACCCAGCAGTTTTCCACTACTGCCAATCCCTTTCTTATAGTATTATGATAATTGTTCAAGGGCTGCTTATGAGTGAGAACATGTAGTACTCAGTTCTTTGTTTCTGTGATAGAGCAATCAATATTATAAACTCTAAGTCCATCCAAGTTGCTGAGAAATTCATAATTTTGTCATTCTTTATGGCTGCGTAATATTCCGTGGTGCCACTTTTTTTTTTATCCAGTCCTCTTTCGACAGGCATCATGTTTGGTTCCATGATTTTGTTGTTGTGAATAATGCTGCAACAAACATGCACGTGCAGGTATCTTTTTCATAGAGTGATTTGAGTTCCTGGATTGCTAGATCATTTGGAAGTTTGATTTTTAGAGCTTTTAGGAATCACCACACCATTTTCCAGAGATTGTATTAGTTTACACTCCCACCAACAATGTAGAAGTGTTCCCTTCTCACCACATCCTCTTCAGCATCTGTTGTTTTTTGAGTTATTGATGATGGCCATCCTCAGTGTGGTTTTAATTTGCATTTCTTTGATGACTAGTGAGGCTGAGCATTTTTTTATATATCTGTTGACTGCTCGTATGTGTTCTTTGAGAAGTGTCTATTTATATCTTTTACACATTTTGTAATGGGGCTGTTTGATTTTCTTTTTGGCATGTTTGAGTTCCTTGTAGATCCTAGATGTTAGACCTTTGTCAGATATATAGTTGCTATTATTTTTTTTCCAGTCTGTGGGTTCATGCTATAAAGGATACGATAGACAAGTTGGAGCTCATCAAACAGACAAGCTTCTGGAAAACCAAAGAAACAATAAAGAGAATGAGGAGACATACAAATTTATTACTATTTTTTACTCCGTGAAGAATGGGATTGATAGTTTGTGATTACATTGGTTCTGTAATTGTTTTTGGTAGTTAGAGTCATTTTAATGACATTAATTCTTCCATTTTAGGGACATGAAAGCACACTGTTTTTTTGTGCCCTCTTCAATTTTTTTGTCAGTATTTTCAAATTTTCATTGTACAGATATTTCAATGCTGTGGCTAAATTTATCCCCAGATATTTTATTTTTTGTAGCTGTTGTAAATAGAATTTCTTTCTTCTTCAAGTAGTTTATTATTGGTGTCTGGAAAAACTACTGATTTCATATATTGATATTGTATCCAGCAACTTAATGAATGTATTTATCAGTTGTAAAGATTGTGTGGTGGAGTCTTTCATTTTTTACTTATATAAGATCACGTCATCTAAAACAGGAATAATTTGACTTCCTCTTTTCCAATTTGAAACCCCCTCCCTTTTTTTCTCTTGCCTAATTGCTCTGGCTATTACTTCTTGTAGTATGTTAGATAAGAGTAATGAAAGTGAGCATCTTTTTCTGGTTCTAGTTTCTAGAGGAAAAGTATTCAGTTTTTCCCCATTCAGTATGATGGCCATGGTTTTGCCTGTATTGAGGTATGTTTCTTTTATGCCTGATTTGTTGAGCATTTTTATCATGAAGCAATATTTAATTTTCTTTTTTTTTAGTTGGAGTCTTTGTCACCCAGACTGGAATGCAGTGTCACACTCCCGGCCACCGCAGCCTCGACCTGCTGGGCTCCGGTGATCCTTCCACCTCAGCCTTCCAAGTAGCTGGAACTACAGGTGCTTGCTACCATGCCCGGTTAATTTTTTTGATTTATAGAGATGAGGTCTCAGCAAGTTGCCCAAGCGGGTCTCGAACCCGCAGGCTCAGGCAATCTACTCACCTCAGCCTCCCAAAACACAGGATTACAGGCTGAGTCACAGAGCCCGGCTCCAATGTTGAATTTTATCAAATGCTTTTTCTATGTCCATTGAGATGATGATATGGTTTTGTCCTTGATTCTGTTGATGTGATATAATTTATTGATTTGTGTATATTGAATCATCCTTGCATTCTTGGAATTAATACCACTTGATTGTGATGTATAGCCTTTTTCATGTGCTATTGAATTTTATTTTCTAATATCTTGTTGAAGATTTTTATTGTGTCCTTGTTTGATTTTGGTATCAAGGTAATGTTTGCCTCATAAAAGTTTAGAAACATTTCCTCTCTTTCAATTTTTTAAAAATAGTTTGAGAAGAATTGGTGTTATTTCTTCTTTAAGTAGAATTCAACAATAAAGTCATTTTTTTCTAGTGCTTTTCTTAGTTGGGAAAGTTTTTATGGTTGACTCAATATCAGTACTTGTTATTGGTCTGTTAAAATTTTCTATTTCCTTCTGGTTCAATCTTGTAGATTGTGTGTATTCAGAAATTCATACATTTTCTCTAGGTTTTCAACTTTTTGATATACAGTTATTTATAATAGTGTCTGCTGATTCTTTGTATTTTTGTTTATCAGTTGTATGATGAGATACCCTCCCCAAAAACCCCATAATTATCTTTTAAAGGGTAGACCCTTGTAGTACACTCGGAATTTGTTCCTCTGGATTAAATGGTCAACCAACGTTTTTATCTGGAAGTTTTGAGATTGCATCATAATTTGTGGAAGAAAAGTCTTGAGTTGTGGTAAATAAGTAACTGGTTCTTCTACTATGAACTATGCACCTACCCACACCATGCTGAGTGTTCAGCAGTTTTTGACTAAAAATGGCATAGACCCCTATGCCTCACTCTCCTTTTTGGTTTCCCCAGATGAAAAAAGTCATCAAAGAGAAATGTTTTGCCAATGTGGAAGAGGTGCAACTAAAAATGGCAGAAGCACTAAAAAAGCATCAAAACTGAAAAGTTCAAAAATTGTTCTGAGCAGTGAGAAAAGTATCTTGATAGGTGTTATTGCATCAAATGGAGAGTACTTTGAAGGTGACTGAAGTTTAAACATGTAAGAATAAATACACAATTTTTCAATAGCTAAATTGTGCATATTTTGTGGATTTTCTTTACATTTCTCCTTTCTTGTAACTGATTTGATTCACTTGGTCTTCCTTATTCTTGGTCTAGCTAATGTTTTGTTGATTTTTTAAAAAATTTTTTCAAAAAGTCAATTTTTTATTTTACTAATCCTTTGTATTTTTTTCAGGTCTTGATTTTGTTCATTTCTGCTCTGATCTTTTGTTTTCTTTCTATTAATTTTGGGTTTGGTTTGTTCATTTCTGTTTCCTTCAGGTATAACATTAGGTTGTCTATTTGAAATATCTTGACTTTTGTGATGTAGGTGTTATTTCCATAAACTTCCTTCTTAATACAACCTTTGCTGTATCCTATGGGTTTCAAAATGTTGAGTTTCTATTTTCATTTGTTTCAATAAATTTTTAAATTTTCTTCTTAATTTTTTATTGACTCGTTGGTCATTCAGAAACATGTTGTTTAATTTCCTTTTTTTGTTTTATTATTTTATGGTCAGAAAAGATACTTGATATGACTTTAAATTTTTTTAAGTTTTTTGAGACTTGTTTGTTGACCTAGCATTTAGTCTATCCTGGATAATATTTTAAGCATTAATGAAAAGGGTGAATATTCTTCAGTTATTTGTTAAGATGTTCTGTAAATGTCTGTTAGGTCCATTTTTGGTCTATAATATAGTTTAAATCTAATGCTTCTTAGATGATCTGTGAGTTGCTGAAAGCAATTGTTAAAGTCCCCAACTATTATTGTATTGGAGTCTATCACTCCCTTTAGATCTAATGATATTTTCTTTATGTATTTGAGTGTTCCAGTGTGTGTGCATGTGTGTTTGCATATATATGTAATACATATATAAATATATATATTTATTTCAATCTATGTGTGTCATTACTGATGAAGTGACTTTCTTATAGACAGCACATAGTTGTGTCTTCTTTCTTTTTAAAAAAATGTCATACACTTACTTCACTTTTTTTAATTGGGTAGTTTAATCCATTTATATTCAATATTATTATTGATAGTGAGGGCTTGTTTCAATCATTTAAAAAATTATTTTCTGGTTGTTTTGTATATCCTTTGATTCTTTCTCTATTTTTATCTTCACAGTTTGGTGTTTTTTGGTTGTGTTAGGTTTGATTTTTTTCTCTTTCTCATTTGTTTATTTGCTTTATCGTTGAGTTTTATACTTCCTTGTGGTTTTTTTCCCTTTGTTTTTGTTTTGTTTTGTGACAATGGTTGTTGTCCTTTCACTTCCAGATGTAGGATTCCAGTAAGCATTTCTTGTAAGGTAGGTCTAGTGATGAGAAATTCCCCTAGTTTTGCTTATCTGGGAAAGACTTTATTTCTCTTTCATTTCTAAAGGATAGGTCTCTTACAAAAAAAGGATAGTCTTTCTTGGCTGATAGTTTTATATCCCTTCAGCACTTTGAATGCATTCTGCTATTCTTTCCTGGCCTGTACGATTTCTACTGAGAAATCTTCATTAGGCTAATGAGATTCTTTTATATGGGACTTGATGTTTTTCTCTCACTATTTTTTAAATTATCTCATTGTTACTGACTTTGCACAGTTTGACTATAATGTGCCTCTCAGAAAACCTTTTTGAACTGAATCTATTTGGGAACCTTTGAGTTTCCTGAATGTTGATGTCCATGTTTCTTCTAAGAATTTGGAATTATTTAAATCTATTATTTCACTAAATTGGTTTTCTACCTTTTCTCTTTGTGGAATTCCATAAAATAACTTTTTTTTTCCTTTTTGGTGATGTCCCTATGTCCTATAAGATTTCTTCATTTTCTTTTTCATCTTGCGTTATTTCATAATACCTACCTTCAAGTTCAGATTTTTTTTCCTTCTGTTTGATCTAGTTTGTGGTTGAAATTCTCAATTGCATTTTTATTGTATTTATTGAATTCTTTTTTCAAGATTTCTGCTTATTTCTTTTTTATGACATCTATCTTTTTATTAAATTTCACATTTATATCAGAATGATTTTTCTAATTTTTGGAATTGTACATCTGTGTTCTCTTGCTTCTCATTTAGTTTCCCTTAGTATCATTATTTTGAATTATTTTCCAGCATTTCATAGGTTTCTTTTTTTTTAGACTCTGTTACTGGAGAATTATTGCATTCCTTTGGAGTTGTCACATTTCCTTGATTTTCAGTGTTTTTTATGTCTTTACATTGATCTCTGCATATTTTGAGAAACATTGGCTTCTTTCAGTTTTATAAAGTAGCTTTAGTTGGGAAAGACTTTTTTGTTTGTTTGATGTAACCTATAGTGTTGACTGAGAGGATGGTTTGGCTTTGTCCCTGAGTGGATGAAGTTCTATAGTCTTAGTGTTATTTCTTTGTTGTAATCAATGTCAGCAGTATCTGTGAGTGCTCAGTAGCCTAGACTGACTGTGGTGTTAATGGAAGCAGTGATATGGTTTTGTTGGGGGTGAGGTTGCTGGTGACAGTGAGTGCTGGATGGGCTTGTCCTCAGTGCCTGGGAGGCATCTGCATTATACTGTCTGTTAAGAAGGCGTGGTTAGTGGCAGTGACAGGTGCTGCGTGCTCGACTCTCAGTCCCTGAGGAATGTTTGCTCATTGGTTCCTTTTGTCTGGAGTGGTCCTCTGCTGTGCTGAATTTCTTAATTTTTAGGAACATAGTGTACTACGTGGGCTTGGGGCCAGGGGTCATGGCTGTACCACTGGGTTCAGCTGGAGTCATTCTATTGCAGTCTTTTGTATGGGCATGGTGGAATGATAATGGGTTTGGGAATGTGAAGATTCAGGAGCTATTGGGCCCCAGGACAAGACATACTCCAGCAATGATCTCATTCTCACATGCCACTGCAGCTCGAATTTTGAGGAGTGGAGGAAGCCCACCCTGAGTTCCCTCTCTGAAGCAATTCAGCCTCATGGCGTCCTGGAAGCTCCCTATACGGGGCTTAAGGCCTTCCAGAACCATGAAGTTCCCCTGTAGCTTCATGATTTCAACAATTGATGGTGGTAATGGGAACTGATGGTGATCTTCCACTTACCTTTCTCCCATCATAGGTAGTCCCTTTTGGCTCTGGGCTAATCCTAGCCAGGTGCTTAGCCTCCCTCTCTATACAGTCCAAGTTTTCATGCTTCAGAGGTTTGTTTAAATTTTCTTATTGAAATTTAATGTTTTTCCTTAGATTCTATACTCAAAGTGCAGTTACAAATTTGTTGTTTTGAACTTTTTTTAATAAAGGAGAAGCATATTGGGCACTTTTGTCAGTCATCTTGATGACCTCCATTTCTTTCTCTTGATTCCCAAAAGTTCTTCTAGTTCCTGCCAGTATATAGCTTTTGCAACATTTTTTGATATATTGTCTGGATCATGAGCAGGATCAGTACTTCCTTTGCCAGGTTGAACTGTGACTTTGTTCTAGTTATTGGCCCAGAGTATAGATGTGTGTAGATCCCATGAGGGATGCAAATTCTTTTGGATGCAAGTTTTTTTTGCATGTTTAAGACTCTTTAAGCCTCTACAAACAAATGGGGATTGTAAACCTTTAACATGGAAGTTTAGGCCTCTTGGGTTGGCTTAGAGGGTTCAAAGTGATCTGAGTATACAAGTGTCTGATTAAATCAACCTACATAATCCATTCCATGTCTCAGATTCTCATTTCTTTTTAATGAAAGTCTCCATCTTGACATAACAGACTTTCAGATTTGTAAATCCAACGTTTTCTAAAGCCAGCCTCTTCCTTAGGTTCTGAGCCTCATGTTCAGCCTGTTTCTGCCCTCTGCAGAAAAAAAGAATTTCGTTACAATATGTCAAAGCACTCTGGCTTTTATAGTTTGCCTTAAACTGGTTGACAATTACTCCTGGCAGGTCATTGTCTCCTGCCCCCCAGCCCCCAGTGTATTGACATCTCCAAGAAACATCTATTCAATTGAATAGTCTTTATAATAGCTACTTTATTCAAACCCTTAAACACTTAAGTTATTTGTCAGTTGTCTTAATCAATTTGCATTGCTTTAACGAAAATATATGAGGCTGGATAATTTATCAAGAAAAGAGGTTTGATTAGTTCATCATTCTCCAGACTGTACAAGAAGCATGACACCAGCATCTGCTTCTGGGGAAGGCCTCAGGAAGCTCTTGCTCATGGCAAAAGGGAAAGGGGAGAAGGGATCACATAGTAAGAGAGGAGGAAAAAGAGGGGAAGGAGGGGACAGGATATTTGTAACAATCAGATCTCATGGGAACTAACTGAGAAGGAAAAAATTCACTCTTTATTGAAAGGATAGCACCAAGCTCTTCATAGAGGATCTTGTCCCATGACACAAACACTTCCCACCAGGCTCCACCACCACTAATTTTAATATGAGGTTTGGAGAGGACACATATCAAGGTATTACCTTCCACAGGTATGTGATCCCATTTCATTGCTTTTATCAGTTGTACCACAACTGCATTCCAAGCTTTATCAGTACTCTACCTCTCTGCAGTGATTGATTCTGGTCGTCAAACTTACAGAAGTGATTTTGCTTCAAAATCTCATTTTAGGGTCTGTCATCTAGGACCACTCCCTGTTTTAACTATTGTAGGTAAACTTCCTGTGGAAATAGATTCAATGTTGGAAATTTGCAGCAACAACAATTGTAACGTAATCAGGGAAGTATGATTGGGCATTGGGTTTTTTATTTCTACAGAGACCGCAGATGGTTCCATAAGAAACTGTAGCTAGAATGTCCTTACAGAAGTGTTTTGAATTAGAGAGAATTGTACTTTTTATTTAGATTTATGTATCCTGCCCTAAAGATGGTATATAATCTTAGGTGAGGCAAATCCTTTTGGCAGAGGGCAATTTCCAAGAGGAACTCAACTATGCTCCATCAGGGTGCAGCACTGCAAGTATTTAGGAGAATGAATGCCTCAACTATATAAATGTATCTGAAAGGCAGAGGCATAGCATCCAGCATTAACATTAAACACTGCATCTCTCTATGCTTGCTTTATATAACAAAATTATTTCATTTAACAATATACTTTTAATGATATTCTATTATAATGTCTTTTCTGTCTAATCATAATAAGCAGCATTTTAAGATGTTCCACCTTCCAATTGCCAATTCTCTGGTTCATAGGTCCCCCTTTTATTTAATATGGGTTGGACCTGTGAATATAATGTGATATCACTTCCATAATTATGTTGCTAATCAATTGAATGAGTTTGTCAAAAGGGAGATTATCTTGGGTGGACCTGGCATAACCAGATGAAACCAATAAAAGAAAGCGAACTGTCAGAGAGACATTCTCCTGTTGACTGCTAAGAAGCAGTAAATTCCTGTTTTCAGAGGACTTGTAAATGCAAGGCCTCTAGATGCTAAGAGAAACCTCTGGCTGACAGCAAGAAAATGGGGATGTCAATCATATAATCACAAGGTAATAAATTCTGCCAACACTCTTAGTGTGCTTGAAAGAGGGCCCTGAGCCTCAGATAAGACAGCAGTCTCAGCCAACAATTTCAGCTTGTGTGACACTGAGCAGAGATTCCAGCTAAACCAGGCTTGGACTTCTGACTTACAGAAACTGTGACATAATAAATGAGTGTTATTTCAAGCCACTAAATTGATGGTGCTTTGTTATGCAGCAGTTGATCACTAATCACCAACATTTAAGACACTCTACAACTCAACTTCAATTACCTATCTCGTGATATTTCTCAGGATTAGCCAAAATGAAAACATTATTTCAGTATTTTCCAGGTTCTCTCATTTCCCGCCAAACACATGGTTTTCATTCCTGCCTCAGTATTTGTTCCCAGGATGTGGCCTCTAAGTGGAATCCTCCCTTTATCCACTCCACTTATTTAAATCTTACACATTCTTCAAGATCCAAGATTCACATTTTCTACAGAGCATTTTATCTATCTTTTATCTCTTATGGCACATATAGGCTCTAATTAATTATATGGCAAATGTACCTGAGTAGAACACACTTGGTCTTTGAGGTCGACTTTACAAAATGTGACAAGAATTTAGAGAGAGGGATGTTCTATGCCTTCTTTCCCCCCACTTCTTTATTGACCCCAGCTCAACTTTGGTACATTAAGGAGAGGGTGACAAGCAAAGTAGATAGATACACCGTGTAGAATGGAATTTTAATGGACAAGTGAATTTTGGGGAAATGAGAGGCTTTATAGATTATTTGTTCTAACAATTTCATTATATAGACAAAGTGAAGCAAAAAGAATTCAGGGACCTAATGTTTTACAGTTAAATTAGAACCAAAAGCTAATATTTTCTAATTTCCAATCTAATAAGTTCATAATTAGAAAAAAACAAGAGCTTAAAAAAAAAACACAAGATTTGTGCTTGTCTAACCTATAAGTAATTATTATATAAGTAATTATTAATTTGGTTTATAATGTTAAGCAGTGAGCTCTAGGTCTCTAAATCCAGGGTGTGGACTCTATACCTGCAACTGGTGAAGTACTGTCTTTTTTTATTCTACTTATGAAGAAATCAAGATGATTCAAACATGAGGTTTCATTAATAATGTGGATCTGATCTTCCGTGAACACTGATATGTTTGTTTAGAGTATAGTGAAAATCTGTTTGAAAATTTTATTATGCCCAAGGTAACATAAGTGTTGTTTATTCACAAGAGGAAAAGTTTTGTCTTTTCTTTGTTGAAAGAGGCAGAATGTCTTATTATCAAAAAAGTCCTTTAGGTATCATATAGTTATCTGGAAGAACTGGAGTTTGCATTGCTCTCCTTCCAAAAGACTTCACACTTTTAATCACTACCAATGCGTGCTGGCCTCATGTGAAACCTGACACTCTCATGTCAAAAGATGAAGCTTAGGAAGAAAAAAGGACAGAAAATAAAGACTCTTAAATAACTCATTACATATAATGTATTCAATAGCTGTGTTTTCTCATTCTGGTAATACCTCATTGACCTTATGAATCACAATTTGGTGTTAATTTTTTATAAAGAAAAATATAGTTTCGTAGGAGAACAATTCACTTCTCCTCCTTCTTTTCTTGCGTGACCTGACCAAAGGCTGAACCCATCACTAAAACTGTGCTGTTTCCACTTTAGTTTATTCCCTGATGTGAAATGATATCATGTTTCCGTTGTTTCTGGATAAACTCAAGCGCACACTAAACCTCAACATGTCTTGTGGCTTTGATCTAAGCCTCTGTGTATGGTTCATAAGCCTCAGACTGTGCTATTGTAAAATAGTTGCAAACTGTCTATTTCTTATAAAACTTTTAGGTTTTATTGAAGTGAATCTGGTGAGTTTCATGCCTTGATCGGTCTCTGCTTTTCCAGATGTCTGATACGAAAGAAATACAGTCTGCATGTCCCATAAATAAAGACTTTCATTAAGAAATAACCTTTTTCCCTTACAAATTCGAATTCAGCTTCTTTTTCCTTAAAAGTAACTCTGACCCATAGTCTATGACTTTTGCTGTCATCTTCCTATACTACATCACTGACACTTGCTCAGAAAGTTTAATAGCCTAATTTTAGCTAAAATCAACCAAAAAAATTAAATAAACAACCAAAAACTCCTCTAGGTTCAAATAGCATCAAATAAATTTTTCATATTGTTCTTATATTAAAGTTAAATAGGCTGAGACACATCCCAAAAAGCAGATTTAATCAATAGTATATAGAGAATGTTTAACTTTCTGAGGCCAGATTTAGGAGGCAAAGAATCAGTGTGAGTGGCTGCTCAATTCCACTTCCTTTCTGTCCCTTGTCAGTTCTAGGAGACATTACAGAGATCATATCTAATCCTTCATGATGCAGTATCTGTCATGTCATTTAGGAAGCCTTCTCTTCCTGTATGCTACTTCCTAACCTCCAAGCCAGACACTCTCTCTGTAGCTAAAATTAGTGCTTGATAAATATTATTAGTTCTCATACATCTTCTATATAGAAATATGATAACATTTTCCCCTTCTTGTCTTCACCCAGACACATATAGGACGATGTACTATTTGGGACAGATTCTACCTTTTATTCTTGTGTCTCAGTGAAGAATAAAGAAAGATATGATGAGTTTTTCTGTTTAAAAAAAAATGGAACAGTCCCTTGAGCTCTCAGCAAAAGCTAAAATTGAAAAAAATTTTTAATCAGTGAAAATATTTAGAAGTATTATGGGAGTTACTGCATGCGGCCTACCCAGTTTTCATTTTCCCCTTCTTCCTTGCTAAAAGAATTCCAATTTTGATCAACATAGCAACATGCTCGGCTAAAATTGCTTACCTCCCCATTCTCCTTTGCATCTGTTAAATAACACTTATGGCTAAGTCTATTACATTTCTTGTTATAAAGGAAAAAAGTAACCTGGAAAAACCTTACTCCTTCCCCTTTTCCTTGGGTGCTTGGGCGATGGTGCTTAGATGCACAATCGCCAGTGTGTGCTATAAGAATGGAAGGGAGATGTTAAGGATGGCAGAGAAATCATGTTACACAGTCTTAATGGCATAGCGTCACCCAATATTAAACCTGAATGATCTACCTCTGAATTTCTTGTTATGGAAGAAAACATTGGTTAAGCTACTAGATTCAAGCTTATGTTGCACGCAACCACGTACACTCCTAAATAGCTAAAATGTATACTTAAAAAAAGTAATTAATAAAATCTTTTTTGAGTTGGAGTCTCACTTTATCGCCCAGACTGGAGTGCAGTGGCCGCTCCCGGTCACTGCAGCCTCGACCTGCTGGGCTCCGGCGATCCTTTCGCCTCAGCCTTCCAATTAATAAAATCTTAAAGTGACAATCCTATAACTTGAATTTCTTCTCTTCAAATTTCATTATTTAAATTTTCCTGACTGGAAGGAAAACAGTAAGTTAACAGGGTTCCTGTAGGCAAGTTTAAGGACAAAAAATGACAGATTAAGTTTCTTCCTCTTTTACAAATTGAACACAAATATTATTGGTTAGTGTAGAGAATAATTAATTGATCTATATTAAAAATTAGCAAAAAGTTTATAATTTTGCAGATTCTTTTATCTCATTATTAATGAGGGTTTACTGTCTCCTAGATAAAATACAATTAGAATGGATTTTGAATGTTAATGTGGTCATGAATATATTTGTATTCCAGGTGTTACTTCTCTTTGGAGAAGGTAGAAATACTCTGTTGATAACTGTACATGAATTTCCCAGTATAGCTGAATTTTAATAATACTTGCAGGTCATATACCATGCTTTGAAAATACGTCATTATACTCTTAACTATGTTCTAAAATCCTTTTTGTGGACTATGATGTTTTTGAAATTAACTATAGGGTTTCTTGGGTTTTGCTTCTTTTTCCTTCATGCAATAAAACAAATCATTTAAAAGTTTGACTCCTTTACACAATTGAGGAGTTCTACATTTTTCTCTGCTGAATCTTTCGCTTTCTTCTTCACCTAATTTATCCCTTTGTTGAAAACTTTCACTACCTCTTCCCCTAGTCTCTGATACGCAATGCCTTCTACAGCATAATGCCATATGATATAAAAGGAAAGAGTCAGTTGGAAAAAGCACTCTCCTCCCTTTTCCTTCTTGGAACACAGGTATGGCGCTTGTGTTTGTTGTGCAATGGTCAGATTTTGCTATAAGAAACTTCTCAGTCACGTCTCCTACATTCCTGTGCAAGGGGAGGGTGGACCTAGTGATCCTAACATTAAACAATGCAAGTTGTATTAGGAGGATGAACTAAATTATTTCTGATGCTTCATTTTGAAGCAACTCTGAGTCTATAATGCTGATGAAGTCCCTTAGTGGAATAGCTCTAAAAAACTATTAAAAGATTAGGAGAAAACATTTGAGATCCTTTGAGACCTATGTGTGTGGGACAGAGAACTTTTGGTTTTAATGCCAGATTATGGAACTAAGATACAGAATGAGTGAAAGACATGTCTCTAAAATGCATGTATGGGGGGAAATGTTACAGATTGCCTCCCAGCCAGTTGGTCTCCAGCTTGTATAGTTCAGTCTTGCAAATCCAACTTCAAATACATCATTATACTACTTATAATATTGATACATATGGATGTTCTGGGGGTTTCAAAGGATTATCTATTTCGAGTCTAAGCACAATTTTGTGCCGTAGACAAGAGTGACTTCTACTAGGCCAGTGATGAGGAATTAGGGATTGTTAGTGTGGGTGAGATGGTCTGTTGGGATAGCTCCCAAATGAATGTAATTGTGTGTTAAGTGGAAGCTGGATGGTCAATAAGAAAAGACTCAAGTAAGATGGAGCATTATAACATCCTCCAAAGGAGTCTTTGACTTAGTCTCACATTTGCCATTTTTTTCTTGGCTGCAATTTCTATACTTTGTAGGGGATCAAACATAATCTCTTTTCTTTTCCTTTTTAGTGGTTTAGCTGAGACATGCTCCGAAAACAAAAGTCAGATTAACAAAAGAAAAACAAACAGAAGACCAGGAATGCATACTATACTCATCACACCAAGAAGGAGAGGCCTCAGCTCAAAAGTATTTCACCCTCAAGGCAATGAGGAAAGGGCCTTCTTGAATAGTATTTTAACAAATAACCATAAACCCTATATAATAGCAAAACAAAAGATGAGTAGCTTCGGGCATCCAAAAGGTGGGGAGATTGTAGCAAGGCAAATTTATGGGAAGAGTAAAGTCTGCTCCAGGATCTACCAGGGCCTTTGTCTCTGAGTTTTGTTTCTAAGCTGATAAAGGTAGAGAGGAGAGGCAGATTGCACCCCTCTATTTTACTTTTATTTTTGACTCAACAATTGCCAGTATTTTAGAGAGGAATGCTTTGCTTTTCTTCAGCTTTCTTAGATACCATGACAAGTGTTGTATATCCAGACTTCCCTGTCCTTCCTTCCAAGTTCTTGCTGAATATGCTACTTATTTTCTTTATCCCACCAATACCACCCTCTCCCACTGCAAATTTTTAAAAAATCACCTTATCTTGCCTTTATGTAGTGAAACTTAAAGCCCTAGTAACAACGACTCAGAAATATTTGCAAATAGCAACAACAAAAACTCCACAAAACACTGGACCATTCCCAGAGAACGTAGGGAGGCTTAATTATAAACTTTCTCAGTTGATGTAAACTAAATGCATTCTAAATTCTGATGATAAATTTATATAAATGTATATATGTGTATGTGTATGCATATATATGTATACAATATTATATTCTCATTTAGGGAGGCTTAATTATAAGCTTTCTCAGTTGATGTAAACTAAATGCATTTTAAATTCTGATGATAAATTTATATAAATGTATGTATGTGTATGTGTATGCATATATATATGTATACAATATTATATTCTCATTTTGAAATAGGTAATCGCATCTATTTTGCCTCATTTAATCTAAGTAGTCTACATTGCTTCTTAAAGACCAAGGCAGAAAAGAAATGGAGGTGAGACCATTATTTCAAGGGACATCAATTTTGTATCCTTAAAGTCCCAGTGCTAAGGATTCTGAAAATGTTATTGTTATGAGAATTCTCCAGGATCCAACCTTCTGCTGCAGAATCAACCAGAAGCCTGAAAAAATCTGAGAGGAAAGGATGAGATGAAAGGAAGAATTCTGCAGAGGCAATTTTTTTTTTTTCGTAGTTGACATCATAGAACATCAGGAACAAGAAACACAGAGCAGACAACCAATGGTGGAGACAAGAAAAAGCTTCAGATGGGGGCATTCCCCATTTTTTGACTATGGAATTTGGGATTTAAGTATTTCTCAAGTCCCAAAGTTCCATAGTGCAATTTTTTTTTTATTGGACCACAAGATCTAGCAGTTGTTTCCCTTCTGTTTATAAATCAGTTACTTTATCCAAGGCCTCAGGGATGTGAATAATTCTGCAAGAGAGAACTCTGTGGTTTAAAGTCTCTCTTGGTTTAAAGTTATTTTTGGCCAACATTTTATTTCAAACTTGAGGTGCCCTCAGCCAAGGGCAGAGAATGGACCGGAAGGCCTCTCCAAGGCCCAGTCAGAAGAATTCAGGCAGTATGAGTCTTGATGGTCTGTAGTGAGTCTTGGTGGTCTGTAGCTGCTGATGGTTACAAGCGCATGGCACAGAATGGGGAAGAGAACTCTGGGGGACAGTCCTTGAATGTCTCCTTTCTACATGTCTCTCCACAACTTATGACATCTAGGTTTAGGAAAACAGGATGTGAATGGAAAATGTGAGAGAAAACACCGGATGCTCTTTTTCTTTTGAATGTTCGTGATTCTTTGCTTAAAAACGCTGCACTATGAAAACCATGCCAGGCCGGTGAAGTGGAGGATAAAACTTGCTCTCCTTTGGTCATTGTATCTCATGCAGAAGTGCAACCCTCTGGAAGTCTGGCATGAGCTCTGGGCTAAAAGGTCTTGCTCTCCTCAGAAGGGATCTGTAAGTGAAAAGGGGAGTGGGGAGTTCAGGAAAACCTCACTAGGTGGAAACTCCTTTCACAATCTTTTGTTTAACTCTTGGCCAAGGAAACCCCTGGTGGATGGATGGGATCTGAAGGTAATGGACTCTGCAGAGAACCAAGTGTGCAGGTTTTTTGGGTTTTTTTTTTTCTTTTTTTTACTTTCTGTGGGCATTAGGGCTGGCAGCCAAACTCCTGGAGGCCTTGGAAGAGAAAAGTTCTCATAAAGCTCTGTTTCTTCTTAACCTGTCTCAAAAACAAGGGGTGGGGTGGGGAGGAGGGAGAAAAAGGGAAAAAAAATCCTGACATTCAGAGTGTAAAAACATTTCCCCAGCTTCAGTAGGGGAGAGTGAAGAAGGTTAAAAGTCAGCATTCATCCCATTCCTTAATCTTAGAACATCTTTACAATTCTGCTGAGAACAAGCACAAATGGATCTTAAAGGGCTCCTATGTTAGCAGTGCAGTGTTGATATAAAGGCAGCCAATTCTGATAGTTTTACAGAGATCTCTTGGTAAAGATTCCTACTCAAATTCCCCAGATACTGCTAGACTTGGAGGGTTTATGACCGAATGGATAGGAGAGTGCAGGATAAGAAAAGTGACAGAAAACTTTGTGCCTGCTCTGGCTTTTGGGCCTTAGTTCTGCTGTAGAACTTTAAGGAAGGCAAGGGTGAAGACCCTCATAGCATTATACATTACATTATATTGACTTTAATTTCTATCATAATGTTTCAGCATATAGAATGTTACATGTGTATAAGTCTTAATTTATACACTAAGGCAATTACCCTAATCAATATATAAGTCAGGATTGGATAGTTAGCATTTTAAAGACATATATTAAGAATTCACACACTGGAAGTTAACAGAGAGAAACTTTACATAATTACATTTTAATCTGCTTTAGAGTTGACTATTTTTTCATAAGGGATGATAGAAGCCCCTGTGGATGGCTTAGAAATAATAGGCAGATTAGCTTTTGAATAAATGGAAGGAGGAACTTGGTTGGATGGTATTCTAGGCTTACAGGAAACGTAGATTAGTATAACCTCTGTAGAAATCAGTATGGATATTTCTCAAAGAACTAAAAACCGATCTACCATTTGATTCAGCAATCTCACTACTTGGTATCTGCCCAAAGAAAGAGAAGTTGTTATACAAAAAAGATACCTGCACTCACATGTTTATTGCAGCACAATTCACAATTGCAAAGATGTGGAATCAACATAAATACGCATCAGCTGGTCAGTGGATAATGAAAATGTAGTACACACACACACACACACACACACACACACACACACACACACACACACACACTATAAAATACTACTTAGTCATAAGAAAGGACAAAATAATGTCTTTTGCTGCATATGGATACCATTATCCTAAGTGAAGTAATGCAGGAACAAAAACCAAATGCCACATATTCTCACTTATGAGAGAGAGCAAAGGCATAGAGAATGCTATAATGGACATTAGAGACTCAGAAGGGAAAGGGTGAGAAAAGGGGAGGGATGAAAACTCAACTATTAGATTCAATGTGCACGAATAGAGGTGCTGGGTACACCTAAGGCCCAGACTTCACCACTATACAAAGCAGCCATGGAACCAAACATAATTTGTACCCCTAAAACTAATGAAACAACAAAAAAATAATACTTCAAAAATTTCTTATGTTAAATCACATTTTGATTAAAGGAATTAAAAAAAAGAATTTTGATTGGTTTTATGCAAGGCCAGTTTAGACAATTCTGTTCTGATTCCAATTAGATTAACAGAATCCTGACACTAAAATAATGTTGAATATGCTTCAGATGAACCTTTCATCCAGATACTTCCTGAAATTCCTAAACCTCAGAACTTGCTGGGCTCATAGAACAAATTATAGAACTCTTTTGTGCCTTCTTGCAACTGAATGTACGTATGGCAGAATTGGTCTAAGTTTGCTTTCATTATGTCTTATCACTTGATATTTATATGATATTTGTAGGTCCAGGACAGGGGTATAAATGGAGGCCCACAAGCCATAGATTTAAATATTTAAAATTATAATTCAAGTTGACACACTTGTATTTAAATTATGTATTATCCTTATACCTTGACAACACTGAAACACTACTGATTGATGCCATCTGAGAGAAAGAATTTAATAAATGAAAGAAGTTGCCTTTTCTCTTAGTGACATATTTTTGACCATTCAAATCCTCTTCGTTCTCAGAAGTGGTTTGTGTCACGGATGGACAGCAGTACAACCCACAGACCTTCATGATGTTCAGATATAATTGCTTTGGATGTGAAAACTTCAGGCAAGATGCAGGGAAAAGCATTTTTGTGGGACCTAAATGGCATCCTTGATTATATGAAGCTGTCTTAAGAGCAAGTTCCAGGGCAGAGGCTCCTCTTGTATGTATCTAGGAAGCTCCCACTCTGGAGTCACAGATGTCTAAAAATGGAGCCATCAAATTGCAAATGACTGAATTAACAGAGATCAATTGTCAGTATTGTTTGTGACAGACACTGGCGATGCCTCGATTTATCCCCTTGGCATTCTTTCTTCCCACGCATTTAGATCCTAGAGCTCTTAGTGTGAGAGTCTATATCTTGCACTTGCCCTTGCCTGGAGTGGGCCAAAATTCTGGAATGAATCTTTGTAAGAGTTCTATTTGGGATGAGAGTTGATGAATAAGCACTCCAGCTTCCTTGACTTTTGGGTGTGACAACTCTAAACTTATTTTAAGATATCTTCTCCTCCAAAAGCATCTATAAACAACAAAAACTGAGGATAAACCAGAAAGCTATCAATAAAACAATAAACAATTACCACAAAACTACTCATAAAATACTAGAAGTGGAACAGGAAATAGGTGAAAATTTTGAGAAGTAAATAATACCTAAACATACACACACACACACACACACACACACGAGTTACTCCATTCTTCAGGATGAAAAAAAATAAAGAAAATATGCCATTTTCCTTCAATCAAATTTCTAAGCATTGTTGTTTTTAATAGAATTTAAATTTTTATTTTTAAACCCATTGGTGGAAAATCAGTAGGCAATGAAAGATTATTGAAAAACAGAGGCTGAGGTGTGGGTAAAGAAAATGCTTTTCCTCCACACATCCTATAATGTCAATTTACAATGAAAAGAATGTGGATTGGCACAGTTATAAACAAGTAGAATAGAAACAAACATATATAGAGGGGTGCCAAAAATGTATATACATTTTAAGAAAGGAAAAAGGTGTATTAAAATTGTAGTACTCAATAAGATGAATATAAGTCACGTTTGACTTCTTCAAATACAAGAGGTACTCAAAGTGGTTACCATCAGCATCCAAACACTTCTGACTACAACAAATATCTGTTAAAATGTATATACATTTTTGGAGCACCCTTGATATTTGTTTATGATAAAGATTGCATTTAAATCTATTGAGAAAGAAATATTACAGAAAAGTCTAAGTCCAAAATAACTACTCAAATTCCCCAGGCCCTATTCTAGATACAGAGACAATGAAAAACTTGAGTCAATTTAGACAGATGAGAATTTGTGCAGACACTTGGTGAAAACCACCATTTCTTACAGATGACTTTCAGTAGCCAGCTATATAAAACTTTTCAAAAATGAGATAATGCCTATTATTTACAAGGATTATTTTCAAATAAATTGCATGTATTTACATAATTTATTTACACAGTAAATAGGAAATATAGGCAATAAGTAGCAGTGCTTTTCTAATTTCTAATGACAAGAAATTAAATCTACATTTGTATCATGAAGTTTTTTTTACATTAAATTAAAATTTCCAAACCTTTACAACTTTTTTTTTGATGCTGTTAATGGCATTTGTTCACTTCAAAGCTGCTTAAATTCGCTATCTTTGTTCTCAATTAACCTAAAACATCTTGGAATTCTTCACAAATATAAAAATCCATTTTAATATTGTCAGTTTTAAATCAAGCATCTTGCTTTATTATCGTTTTCTCCAAAATAATCTTGGCATTTGAATTTTTTTCCTATAATGTAAGCGTTTTCATTCCAGGAGATGACCATGTAAACGGAAAATGTAAATCTAAGAGAGGACAAGACAGTATACTCCAATAAGTTTTTAAAGTATTAATCTCCTTCTTCTTTTTTCACTGCAATTGTTGATGTTATTTATTTTGTTCCTAATTATGCTTAGAGCATTGTATTGGGTGTTTGGAGAGGTAAAAAGTTCAGCAAACACAACTGTTGCCTGAGTGTAGCAGTTCATGCCTGTAATCCCAGCACATTGGGAGGCTGAGACAGGAGGATTGTTTGAGCCCAGGATTCAAAACCAGCCTGGGCAACATAGCAAGACCTAGTTTCTATTTATTTAAAAAATAAAAGAAAAAGAAAAAAACACAACTCTTGTTATCAAAGCTGTACATATTTCAAAAGGTAAGAAAAATTTTGTGTGTTATTTTAAAGGAATTTTATTATGGATATATCTATATAGCAGATCTACTTGAAAAAGAAAATCTCTCCTTATGTACATTTTGATATACTCTTGAAAAATATAGTTTAGAATTCAATGTGGGTAACAAAAAATAAAGTAATATTTTATTATGATACTAATAATATTTAAATTAATGACTATTATCTAATGAAATTTCACTTTTTGGATTTCATTAATCCAGTCTACTAATTATGTAGTTGTAGCTCATTAATATCCTAGGGAATTAAAAGTGTTAATTCCTTTCTAAACAAGCTGCTCTAAACAATTGCATAATGAGCGCATGCCTAGTATTCTTAAATTTCATCTTATCTAACAGCATTTACCTCTATTTTGCCTTGTCTTTCTTGATGCTTGAGTCATAAATTAAAATCTTTATTCAGATGCACATGCAATGGTTTATTTTAGAGTCGTTGTTCTCTTGTATAACTCTTACAAATCTTTATTTTGTTTAATTGACACCTATATTCAAATCATTTCTATAAATGGGCTGAATTTTAAAATTTGGCTTATGCTTTTGAACTGAGTGATAGTGGCTCTAGATATACAGATCTCTAACTAAAACAGAATAAAGCTAGAATATAATTTTCTACTTTCTAAAGTAGGCTCTTGGAAGAATGTGCATACTAGTACAAAAGTCAAAATGCATAGTTTGTAAAGGGTTACAACTTACTTTAAGAAAATCACTTTTGATTTGATGAAACAAGTCATTAGAAAAAATAGTTAAGTCATGTGACACAATTCATTATTAGTCTTGTTCGGTAGTAGTTGATACTCGCCAATAACATTTCATTTATTTGTTTGCTATTCACTGAAACTTTACTAGGTGTCAGGGTGCATGCTTCACCCAGCAGTCGCAAAGGTGACTATGTAGCAAACTTTGGCCAGACTTACGGCTACGCACATATGTAAACTGGTCACCAATAGTTGACTACTTTGTACAATCTAGTGACTATAAGATAGAAGTATAGTTATAGGTTTATATCGAATGTATTTAACATTTATTATCTTGCAACCAAGCACATTGTTAAATAGTCATCATTGTGGACAACAGACCCTGTTAAAGAGCCCTTCCTTCTTACTGTGATAAGCCTTGGAGACCCACACTTTCCTGAAAGCGTTTGCAATTCTTTAGGCTCCACTTGTGACCTCTTACTTTTCAATTTGCTAACTCTCCCAAATATACTTTTTCTAAAACGTGCCTTAATAAATTAACCACTTAACTTCCCTAATTAGTTATTTTTTAAATATAAATACCATTAGCCTGGAATTCTTTTCTATACTTTAGTTACACAAAAGCAAAGACATCAGTATGTCTCAAAATAGTACTGCTATAAGTTTCTCTGTATTGAGAGGCCCCAAATAAAGGAGTTTATTTTGACAAAGAATCAACTACCTCATATATCCTAGATTCTGCCCTCTCTTTTAGGTACAGCACTCCTAAAATTGCTGGGACTAAATCTTTTCATTCTTCCTTAGTATGAGATATAAAGCAGGACTCATAAACTTGAATTTCCTTTGGGGCAAATAGCAGATTTATTTTCAAAGTCACTAAACCAAGCTGTAGTCATTTCACAATGTCACCACTGAGATACCAGTGGGTCCTTTTCTTTTCATGTTCTCTAATTGACTAACCACTATTTGACCTTGCATATATCCTACTGTACCTAACAATCTTGCTTTCATTCTATTTCACTACAGGTGATTCCTTCAAATATTAATCACATTGTTAAAATGCTTAAATAAGTATGGGAAGAATGAGAAAGAAGTGATGCTAGGGAAAGATGATTCAGTATCATTTACTGGCTCCTCTCACTAGATGTAATATCATTTCTTGGCAAAGACTGTTTTAATGATTAAAGTATGCAGTGTAGCAGTGGTGTGAAACAGATTTTCAACCTAATTTATATAATATTACGACATTTCCATAGACAAACAGTGACCAAATAAGGTAATAATTCTAAAAGACAAGGACATGTGATAGGGGAGGAGAGGTTGGTCTCGTCCAGTTTTTAAAAATATTACCAGACATATATGACCATTCTGCACTGGCAGTCATTTTTGTAGTGAATTATATGAGATTTACAATTCACTTTACTACTACACATATACTCACTTCCATTCATTTAGTCCACAAATACTGACTGCAAACTATGTGACTGTCAGCACACCAGGACCTGAGAATTAAATAGATTGAAAAGATGAGATTCTGCTTTTACGAAGATGGAATCTTGGGAGGGAGAGGAGAGACAGGAAAAAACAATAAACAAACAAATGAGATGGTTCCAGATAGTGATAAGCCCTCTGAAGAAATTAATTTATGGTGAAGAGACAGAGAATGACAGAGGGATGAGGTACTAGAAAAAGAGGTAGAAGTTCACTGAGGATGAAAGGCAGCAAATAATAAGAGTCATATAAGATAAGGTTAAAGAAGTAGGCAGGGGCCTGATAAGGAGCACATAAAATATTTAAACATAGGTCTAAAACTAAAATAAGTGTGGGGACAAAGATGAAAGCATGATATATAAATGCTATGTAGTCTAGAAAACTAAAAATAACACAAATATACTGTAAGAAGGGGAGAGTGAAAGAAGACAATGGAATAAACTTACTAACTGATTGTGCAGGCAATAGTAGAAGTCAAAGGATGCCATGAAACTATTAACAATCAAGTTAGTAAAAAATTAAATAAGAAGCCGGGCTCGGTGGCTCAGCCTGTAATCCCACGCCTTTGGGAGGCTGAGGTGAGTGGATTGCCTGAGCCTGTGGGTTCGAGACCCACCTGAGCAGCAAGACCTCATCTCTACAATAAATCAAAAAATCAGCCAGGCGTGGTAGCGCATGCCTGTAATTCCGGCTACTTGGAAGGCTGAGGTGGAAGGATCGCCAGAGCCAAGCAGGTCGAGGCTGCGGTGGCCAGGAGTGGCCACTGCACTCCAGTCTGGGCGACAGAGTGAGACTCTGACTCAAAAAAAAAAAATTAAATAAGAAAAGGAGTAGACTAAGGGCATGTAAAGAAGGGATGTGCAGAAGGATAGCAACTAGAACAAAAATGAAAATCTCTTTATATACTAAAAAAGCACACAAACACACACAAAAAAAGTATGAAGGAGGACCCCAAAGCCCCAGAATTTCTTTTTGGAGGGTGGGTCCCTTATAATACAGGCTTCCCCTACTAGGTAAATGTTCTAGGAACCCTTTGGCATCATTGTACTAGCTAGTGAGGTTGTGAGAGGCTGTGTTCAGCTTCAGTGAATTTTTTGGAGATTCTTTCAATGTCGTTGCTCATCTCATGATGCGTGATTTATATGAACAACTTGCCCACACCATACTGAGTGTTCAGCGGTTTTTGTCCCAAAAAGGCATGACCTTGGCACCCTACCATCCTTATTCATACCTGATCTCGCCCAAAGTGACTTTTTTGTTGTTGTTTTTTCCCTGAATAAAAGAAATCCTCAAAAAGAAATGTTTTGATGATGTGGAAGAAGTGAAACAAAAGATGTCAGAAGCACTAAAAGGCATCAAAATTGATGAGTTCAACAACTGTTTGAGCAATGAAAAAAGTCTCTCAATAGGTATATTGCATCAAACAGAGAGTACCTTAAAGGTGACTGAAATTTAACATTTAAGAATAAATACACAGTATTTTATGAATAAATTCCAGTTTTTTTGGGTCTCCCCTCGTATAAGAGAAAGAGAATACATTATGTAGAAAAAGAAACAGCAAATATGCCATGACGCTTATAAAAATTACAATGTAAGGTAATATGATAGATTTGAGCTCAAACATAATGTGATGTTAATATAGGTGAATGAAATTAACTCATATTAAAAGTGATTTCAATTTGAATCCAAATGCAAAACTAAATGCTAGACACACTTCAAGATAAAGAGAAGGGCAAACAAGAAATATACTAGACAAATGGAAAACATAAAAAACAGGGGTTGTAATCCTAATACCCAAAAAGTAGGATTCAGTGTGTAAAAGGACATCGTATTGCCAACAATCACAATTTATAATAATGATATAATAGATATGTATATTCATACATCAAAATAACATAGTAGCTATGTCTGTAAGTTTAAAACTATAGCAGATTCAAGAAGATAAATATAGAAACACACCAATAATAGAATACTACAATTCAGCATAAGAGAGATCAAATAAGTCAATAAAAGATCAAAGCAATGAAATTAGTAAGATGTATCTTAAAGATACATGTGTATACACACACACACACACACACACACACACACACACAACACACACACCCACACACATATATATGAAATGAATTTTGCCCTCTAGTAATAAATAATGCAATTTCTCCTTGCATGCATATGGGGTATTTATGAAACTGATAATATATTAGGTCACAAACAATGCATCAGTAAATTTCATGAGGTAGCAATACTTTATACAAGTCTTTGATACTAGTGCAATAAAAAATTATTAACAAAAAGCTTATCAAATCTCTTCCTTCTAGAAATAAATAAAATTTTCTATTAAACAAATTTGGCAGAGTGGAAAAGTAATTGCTGAATATAGAATTTCTAGAAGAACATGATAGCATAAACACTACACATAAAAATTCATGATATTTGTTAAAGTCATAATAAAAGGGAAATTCCTATAACTAAACACATTTATTTATAAGGATTAAGAAACTAAAATAAGTCAATAAAAATAGACTCTAAGATTAAGCACAACAAATATATTGAAAGAAAAAGAAGAAAATAATAATGATACAAGCAAAAATCAAGTAAGTAGGATATAAAGAAGTGAATCTAAATAACAAAGATGTGATGGAGTTCTGGTAAGATGGCGATGGCATAGGTGGAATTGTGAAATTCTCCGAATGTGAGTTCCCAAAAAGGATCTTACTTTTCTTCCCCTACACCCCTGCCCACCGCCAGCCACACTGGTCTGAGGCCCCAGGGACCCTCGGTCCGATGCAGGGCTGGATATTGTGGCCCCGGGCTGCTGCTGCTCCACTATACGTGACTCCCACCCGCATGGGAGTCTCGGGTCTCAGCTCCCTCCCTTGTTACATTGTCTCGCCCAGCACCCAACACCAAGCTGCTGGTCACCCAGGGAAGCTCTGGGCGCCCGCCCCTCAGAGATACCAGTTCCATTTCTGGCTGAAGTACCCTGTGAGGGACCCAGGGCCACACTCACTGCTCACCACCTGCCCTTTGGAGTTTTGGAGCTCTGGAGCTCTGGGCCCACCCTGGCTGAGGCACCCAGCACGCCACCCCATGCTTGTGTAAGGGAACAGCATATCTTAAGGAGGTGCTGATTGGAGGCTCTCAGCTCCAGAGGAGGGAACTCCCAACCTCCTCCTCCACCCCAGCCTGCTGGTGGCACCCCGGATCCAGTGCCCAGCTATGCAGCTGATCCCCAGTACCTACCACGCCACCACAGTCCATCATAATGGATCACCCAGGGACACAGATGAGCAGAGAGAAAGGATCCATGAAAGAGAAGCTGCCACCTCAGCCATGCTCCAGGCAGAGATTTGCACTGCCCCACCCACCTATGAGCAGCCTCCACCTCAGTTCCTAAGGTAACATTGCTAAACAGGAGACAAAGCCCCTCCCCTACACCAAATCAGACAAAGGCAACTAAGCTTCACAGACCTCACAGGCAGCAGGCTAAAAGAACAAACCCAAACTGTGAGTAAATCTAGCTGACTGCAATGAAAGCAAAGGGGAAAGACTGGAGATCAGAGCTGAAGAGACTTTAGACACTCAGGAAAGATTCCAGAGCTAGTCTTATTTCTTATTTTGACTTTTGATTTTATCATTTTGACTGTTTGTTTTGCTCACTTTTGTTTGCTTTTTGACTTACACTATCTGTTTGTGTTAGGGAATATGCACCAAAAGTCATGATTTTATTGGTCTGTCTTTGTATAGCTACCAGTATTCTTTAGGGAATTTTGCTTGCATGTTTTTTTTACCTTCTCTCTGGCCTTGTGACTCTTTTTCACCTGTTAGTTGATAGGTATGTCTGTTTTCCCTCTCACTCTTCTCTCTTTCGAACTTCCTATTGACCCCCCCCTCCATTATTTTCCTCTTTTGTACCTCCTTTTGTTCCAGGGACCAAACCTACATACTGCTGCACAGACAGATTGTAAGGCAGTGGGAAATAGATTCCAGTGTGCTCATATACCTGTTGGTGGATGTTGGAATCAGCATATAGATTCTGAATCACAGCTTCCCCCTCAATTAAACCTCAAAACTAAAAAAAGTACAGCCCACAGCCCACACTCTGACCCCAAAAGTGAACAAAGCCAGAGGACTCTCATAAGAAAGAACAGAAGATTGCACAAGTGAAGCAAAAGCAACCCACCTTCCCTGAAAAACAGAATTAAAGTAGGAGAGGGAAAGGGGGAGAGAGAGAAAACTCTACACAAATGAAGAAAAACTAAAAGAAGAATATGGGTCTCTCCTAGACTCCTGGGAGAGCAGACACTGAGAAAACTGACTTCAGAATGCAAACAATGAAGACCCCCAGAATGACTGGTCTCAAACGACAAACCTAAATATCAAGACGTTAATGGAGAGATTAAAAAGAATTGAGGAGATACAAGAAGAAACTAAGAAGGAGCTGATAACTGAGATAACAGTGATAAAGAATACTGTGAATGAAATAAATAACAAACTGATAAGTATGGAAAGCAGAATTACCCAAGTAGAAGAAAAAAATCTTATAGCTTGAGGACCAAAATATAGAACTAATCCAAACTGTTAAAAACACAGAAAACAAGCTCAAAAAGACAGAACAAAACCTTCAAGAGATGAGCGATTACTACAAGAGACCAGATCTAAGAGCAATTGGCCTTGTTGAGGCAGAAAAAGAGACAGAGACCACACTGGAACAAAGTTTCCATGAGATTATTCAAGAAAACTTCCCTTATCTAATCAGTGATGCAAAAATTCAAACACAAGAGATTCAAAGAACCCCTGCAAGACAACAAATGAGAAGACCAACTCCTAGACGCATAATAATTCTCCTAAACAAAGTAAGTATAAAGAAAAAATCCTGAAGGCAGCAAGAGAAAAAGGCCAGATCGCCTACCATGGAGTCCAATTAGAATAGCAACAGATTTATATACAGAAACCCTGCAGGCTAGGAGAGCTTGGAGACCTATCTTCAAAGTCCTAAAAGATAAACAATTTCAACCAAGAATAAACTACCCAGTCAAGTTAAACTTCATTAGTGAGGGAGAATTAAAATCTTTCCCAGATATCCAATCCCTAAGAACTTACGCTGCCACCAGACCACCTCTACATGAAATACTTAAGAAAGTATTAAACACAGAAGAAAAGAAAAAAGAACTACGTTCTTTACAAGAGTACAGGAAAAAGAATAAAATACACATGAACCAACCCCAAAACAAAAAGAAAGACAAGAAAACCAAGTGGAAGAACAACAACCCTATAAGAACTCTATGATAGGGATGAACTCTCACATTTCAATAATCAGCCTGATTGTGAATGGACTAAGTGAACCACTGAAAAGACATAGAATGGCAAAATGGATAAAATATCACCAGGCAACAATATACTGCCTTCAAGAGACCCATCTCACTAGAAAGGACATGCACAGACTCAAAGTAAGAGAATGGGAAACAAATGTTCAGGCAAATGGAACACCAAAGAAAGGGGTTGCAAACCTAATTTCAAACAAAATACCATTTAAGCTATCAAAAATTTAAAAAGATACAGAAGGCCACTACATAATAATAAATGGTTCACTCCACCAACAAGAAATGTCTGTCATAAACATATATGCACCCAACATAAGAGCACCACCTTTCATAAAGCAGCTTCTAGGAAAACTAAAGACAGTTACTGACTCTAACACCATCATAACTAGGGACTTTAATCCCCCACTCACAAACCTAGACAGATCATCAGGACAAAAAATCAACAATGAGATCCGGAACCTCAATGTGACTCTTGACCAAATGGATTAATTGATACCTACAAAACACTCCATCTGAAGACCACAGAATACACATTCTACTCATCACCACATGGAATTCTAAGATCGACCACATACTTGGCCATAAATTAAGCATAAGCAAATTTAAAAGGACTGAAATTCTACCATGCATCTTCTCGGACCACAGTGGAATAAAAATAAATATTAACACCAACAAGGTCCCCCCAAAACCTACAAAGACATGGACACTAAACAGCATGATGCTAAACAACTCCTGGGTCAATGATGAAATCAAAACAAAGATCAAAACATACCTGGAAACAAATGAAAATGAAGAAATATCTTACCAAAATCTCTGGGACACCATGAAAGCTGTAGTAAGAGGGGAATTTATATCCCTACAAACACACATGAAGAAAATGGAAGAATCACTAATTAGCAGGCTAACAAGCCACCTAAGGAAGCTGGAAAAGCAAGACCACTAAAACCCTAATTTCAGTGGAAGAATCCAGATCAACAAAATAAAAGGCAAATCCAGGACATAGAAGACAAAAAGATAATACAAAAAAATCAATGAAACAAAAAGCTGGTTCATTGAAAGGATAAACAAGATCGATGGTCCCTAGCTAGACTGACCAAGAAAAAGAGAGAAAAAACTCAAATAAGCACAATCAGAAACACAAAAGATGAAGTCACATCTGACCCTGAAGAAATACAGAAGATCATTAGAGACTACATGTACACTTGTATGGAAACGAACTTGAAAACCTTAGGAAAATGGAGGACTTTCTGTTATCACACAACTGCCTAAGTTGAAACAAGAAGAAATTGAGACCCTAAATAGACCAATAACAATCAAGGAAATTGACTACATAATAAGAAAACTACCTACAAAAAAAAGTCCTGGACCAGATGGTTTTCCAGCAGAATTCTGCAAGACATTTAAGGAGGAGCTGATACCAATCCTACTGAAGTTATTCCAGGCTATTGAGAAAGATGGAACTCTCCTCAAATCATTTTACGAAGCTAACATCACATTGATATGCAAGCCAGGTAAAGACCCAACAAAGAAAGAAAACTACAGACCAATATTCTTGATGAACATAGATGCTAAAATTCTCAACAAGATCCTAGCAAACCAGATTCAACAACACATTTCAAAAATCATCCATCATGACCAAGTAGGCTTCATCCCTGGGATGTAAGGCTGGTTCAACATTCGTAAAATCATATATGTAATTAAATACATCAACAGATGTCAGAACAATAACCACATGATTATATCATTAGATGCAGAAAAAGCTTTTGATAAAATCCAGCACCGCTTCTTGATAAAAACCCTTGAACATCTAGGCATACGGGGAACATACCTCAAAATAGTAAAAGCCATCTAAGAGAAACCCACAGCCAGCATACTTCTAAATGGACAAAAATTGGAACCATTTCCCCTGAAAACTGGAACAAGATAAGGATGTCCACTCTCACCCCACCTGTTCAATATAGTATTGGAAGTCCTGGCTAGAGCAATCAGAGAAGAGAAGGCAATCAAGGGTATCTAAATAGGAAAAGAGGAAAAGTTATCTCTCTTTGCAGATGACATGATTGTGTACCTTGAAAACCCAAGAGAATCTGTCAAAAAGCTTCTTACACTGATAAAGGCCTTTGGCATAGTCTCAGGATATAAAATAAATGTGCAAAAGGCAATCACATTTCTTTACACCAATAATAAACAAACAGATAAATAAAATAAAAACCACAATTCCATTCACAATAGCCACAGTTAAAAATGAAATACCCTGGCATCTTCTTAACCAGAGATGTGAAAGACCTTTATAATGAAAACTACAAAACACTGCTCAAATACATCAAAGATGACACAAACAAGTGGAAAATATCCCATGCTCATGGATTGGAAGAATCAACATTGCGAAGATGTCCATCCTACCTAAGGCAATCTACAGATTTAATGCAATACCCATCAAATTACCATCAACATTCTTCTCAGACCTAGAAAAGACAACACAGGAATTCATATGGAAACACAAATGACCAAGAATAGCCAGAACAATCCTCAGCAAAAAAAACAAAGCAGGTGGTATCACATTACCAGACTTCAAACCTTACTATAAAACTACAATAATCAAAACAGCTTGGTATTGGTACAGGAACAGGCATATAGACCAATGGAATAGACTTGAGATTCCAGAAGCAAAACCTCAATTTCTCAACCAACTTATCTTTGACAAAGCCTCCACCACCTACCACTGAGAGAGGAGAACCTATTCAGTAAATGTTGCTGGGAAAACAGGACCCCTATCTATCCCCATACACAAAAATTAACCCTAAGTGGATCAGAGACCTAAATGTAAAACCCCAAACCATAAGAACCTTAGAAAATGAAAGACATACCCTTATGGAAATTGGAGCTGGCATCCAATTCCTGAACAAAACCCAAAACCCACAGGCCATAAGAGATAAGATAGACAAGTAGGACCTCATTAAACTGAGAAGCTTCTTCAAAGCCAAAGAAACCATCAAGAGAGCAGGGAGACAGCCTACAGTCTGGGAAAAAGCATTTGCCAACTCCAGGTCTGACAAACATTTTGGATCTACAAGAAACTCAAATGTCCTGAAAAGAAAAAAACAAACAACCCCATTATAAAATGGGCAAAAGATATGAACAGACACTTCTCAAAGGAAGACATCCGAGCAGCCAGCAGACACATGAAGAAATGTTCCACCTCACTAATCATCAGGGAGATGCAAATCAAAACCACAGTGATATACCACCTAACTCCAGTCAGAATAGCAATTATCAATAACTCAAAAAATAACAGTTTCTGGAGAGGGTGTGGTGAAAAGGGAACACTTGTACACTGTTGGTGGGAGTGTAAACTAGTGCAACCTCTGTGGAAAGCAGTGGGGCAATTCCTAAAAGCTCTAAATATCAATCTCTCATATGACCCCACAATCCCCCTACTGGGGCTATACCCTGAAGAACTCCAATCACTCTATAAAAAAGATACCTGACTGGGCTTGGTGGCTCAGCCTGTAAACCCACGCCTTTGGGAGGCTGAGGTGAGTGGATTGCCTGAGCCCACAGTTCAAGGCCCGCCTGGGCAGGTGAGACCTCATCTCTACAATAAATCAAAAAATTAACCAGGCGTGGTAGCGCGTGCCTGTAGTTCCAGCTACTTGGAAGGTTGAGGCGGAAGGATTGCCGGAGCCCAGCAGGTCAAGGCTGTGGTGGCCGGGAGTGGCCACTGCACTCCAGTCTGGGCGACAGAGTGAGATTCCAACTCAAAAAAAAAAAAAGATACCTGCACACGTATGTTTATCGCAGCATTGTTCACAGTACGTGGAAGCAACCATGCTGCCCATCAAAAGAGGACTGGATTAAAAAAATGTGGTTCATATACACAATGGAATACTACGCAACCACAAAAAAGAACAAAATCATGAATTTTGCAGCAATCTGGATGGAACTAGAGTCTATAATACTGAGTGACCTCTCACAGAAACAAAGATCTGAGTATTACATGTTCTCACTCATATTGTGAACCCTGATCATCCAATGTATTACCATGAGAAAATGACTGATAGTGGTGGGAAACTATGTGGGGGGAGTGGAATGGAGATGATATTAATGGTAGTAAATATCTGTCTGGGGATGAAGAGACACCTCTTATCAACAAGAGTGCCTGAACAAAGCATATTTGTATACCTAACCCTTAACTGTACCCCACAATATCATAATAAAAATATTGATTATAAAAAATAAATAAATAATATTAAAATATATAAATATGAATTTCAATTATCTGTGAAGAATAAAATATACAGATTTTATTGAAAAAAATAAATAACAAAGATGTGTGCTTTGAAAAAATTAAAATTCACATCTAGCTATCTTATAAAAGAAAGATAAGAATAGAAATATACAAAGTTAAATTTATAGTAATGAATATGGAAACAATGAGATTATACAAGTAAATCTAAAACCTAGATTAATGGGTAACTTTCTAGTTTACCAAAATTAACCCCATTAGATTAGATATGAAAAATTTAAGCAGGCTGTATCCATCTAAGTACATTCAGCATAATATCAGCAATGTCAGAGACCAGTATGGTGCCTTGTAAAATGAAAAGACAATCAGATGCCCAGAGGATTATAATATAGGGCTGAGACTTGATATAGACTTGTGGCGTTTCAATCAAGGTATATTGCCAGCTGAAAGCAAAGCACTTCCAATGGTAAAGAGAAAAGGGACTAGATTTCTGGAAACTGAAACCAGTGTTTAATCCTCCAGGTGCCTGAATTACCTACCAGAAGTAAATTTTCCATCCTCACAACTGTAACTCTAATTTTGGTTAAAGTTAGGGGATTGATTGTGAAGGAGCAGGATCATGAATATTGGGATGGAGACACATGTGGGTACTGAGCCAGGAGTTTAATGATCTCATCTTGTAATTTCTTTCTCCAATTTTTCTAAAACATTTATAAACAGCCAACCTGCCTTATTGTACCTTTTGTTTTCACTAAGCTGTTCTATAGCAGCATATTTGTGGTTACCCAAAGCCTTTTCTTATATTCATACTAAATTACAGGTCTCCGTAGGTGATGTTTATGTACTTACTTTGCCATGATGTGCAATGGATTACCCTTACCACTGGAAACAGACAGAGCATTAATGATTCATCTAAACAGAAAATTGTGCAGAAAATAAATTCCATATAGCCATGTGCCAATTCAGAAGACCCAGTCTTAAATTTCTGTTCATTTGGAACCACTTTTTGTTATAACTATAAACATAGGATACATTACAGAGATTTGTGTGGAAGCTGGTTTAATCACATAGTCTCTGTAAGACTATCTATTTGCATCTAATGCTAGAGTTTAAAGACTACCTCGCAGAAAGTTGAGAATAGGAGATGGATGTAAAATAGGAAAGAGCAAGTCAAGCTGGAAATTCATAACATGATCAGGAACACAAAGAATGGGCAGGATCCCATGTTAGTTCTCATTTCTTTCAACATTAATAGTGCATGATTTCTGCAGAAGAAGCCAATGTCCCTTTTATGGTCCAGAAGTGTGATACACTGAAGGAGGAGAGAATGAGCAGCTGTAGACCTGGCGAGTCTGCAATATGTGCATAACATCATGAAGCACCTAATGGCTATGCCTTGACCTTTCAAATATATATATATATATATATATATATATATATATATATATATATAGCTTGCTTCACTCTTCACTTTTACCTTGTAACTCTCACATAAAATGTTTCTTGTGACCCACTGTAACTGGAAACATACAGGGAAGAGAATTATGGGATATCTACCCAGTCAAATAAATGGATATATTTCAAAGCCACCATGCAGATCAATTTTTCTTCAAGAAATACAGAACTTTATTAAAGATTATATCTATTAAAAGGTACAAGAACTAAATGGATTCTCAAAGAAAAGCTGCCAACCCTTCAAAGACAGATAACCTCAAAGTTCAATATGTTATTCCAGAGCATTGATAATAAAACTTATAGTATTTTTTAGAAAGTATAACATTGATACCTTTTCCTAATAAGGACTATAAGGAGCAAAGAACATTACCAATCAATATAACATATTTTTGTGCAAAATGAACATTAACAAATAGAATCTAATACCACATAAGTAAATTAATAATGATGACAGAGTGAGATTTAGTCAAGCAGTATGTTTGGCTATATATGAAAAAATTCATTAATATACTGCATTAATAAGAGTAAGGAAAACGTGAATCACTCTAAAGAGGTTAAAACTTTTGACAAAATATAATATCAATTCTTGGTTTAAAAATTCTAAAAAATAGGAATTAATGGAAGTTTGTTTAATATTGCAAAACACATGTATTAATGTCTTAAAGATAGCATTTTCCTCAATGAGGAAATGCTAGAGGCATTTCCATTAAGATCAGGAAAAAGGAAAGGAAGCCAATATTCTTATTTTCATTTAATGTATTATTGTATGTATCAGCCAATGCAATTGCATACTGGAAATCAACCACAGGCATAAGAAATGGAAAGGAAGAAATTTTTTAAAAGTGGGCAAAAGATGTAAACAGCTAATTTATAAAGAAGATATAATAAAAGTCCTTAAACCTAGTTAGAGAAAGGCAAATTAAAACCACATTGAGAGAAAAGTTTCTGCCTCTGGGAAGATGGAATAGACATAATTTACCTTATTTCTCCTTCTAAGTAAACTAAAAACTCTGGACATTATATATAAAACAAACATAAGAAGACTCATAAAGGTCAAAAGAAGGCCAACTAGCTAGAGACCTTCAGACCCCAACGACTCAGTGGTGAATTCCTTCAATTTTCTTTTTGAATAATATATCCCAGACTTAGAGCTGAGGAATCAAACAATCCAGAAGAACAAATAAGAACATGCCAAAATAAATCCTCAATAAAATTCCACTCTCTAACCAAAGTAGCAGGTAAGGTGAAGCCTAGCAAGATTAAAAAACCTGCACTCCAAGCAAGCATCACAGAAAAACCTGTGATCTGATCCCCTTAAGACAGCAAAGGATGAAGGGGGAACCTAGATTTTCTTTCTCAGCAGGCTGTATTAAGACATTTCAACCTCCTGAGGGAATGGTATCAGAGGCCTAATAGGGAGACAAGGCGTTCATCCCCACTGGGTGAAAAAAGTCCCCAAGATCACCATGGTGTTAGTGGAGGCCAGTTAAGGAATCTGGGTTTCCACTCCAGCCTATTAGTAGCATATACACCGCCCTGAAGTTCCCTCATCTGTGGTGATGTCAGAGGACATTTAGTGGATTATAGGGATCTTCACACTCCCATAATGAAGCCATGCCCCATTCCGGTTTCCATGGAGGCCATGTGAAGAAGAAAAATGAGGAACCTCTGGCTGTTGCAGCCAGGGAGGTAGCAGTGGAGGCTTAGTGAGGAGCTGGAGCTACTATCCTTACTCAGCAGTAATGAGGAACATCCTACTCAGGTGTCAACATAAATGTCTACTCTCAAATGTAGTAATAAGACAGTGTCACCCCTTTCCTGGAGCTGTGTTAAACAAAGCAGACAAAATTGGTCTAAATAAAATCTAGTCTCAAAATATCTCAAATTTTCAGTTGCAGTAAAAAAAATCACTTATACCAAGAACCAGGAAGAGCTCATCCAAAACAAAAAAGATAAACTGGGGTGACAGAAGCAATAAATTTATCTGACAAACTTTCAAAGCAGACATCAGAAAAACATTTCAGGGAGCACACACACACAACTCGAAATAATGAAAAAACAGAAAGTCTCAGAAAAGACTAGAAAATCTAATTGCACCAATAAAAGATATCAGTAAGAACCAAATGGAAATTTTAAAATTGAAAACTATAATTGAAATAAAATATCTTGATGAATAGGCTAAACAGTAGAATACAGGGGAGAGAGAAAATAATTAGTAAACTGGAAGACAGAAGAGTAGAAATTATACAATCTGAATAATAGAGAAAAAAGGGAATTAAAAAAGAAAGAAAGAGAGCCTCAAGAATGTGTGGGTTTATACTAAAAGATCAAATATTCTTGTGATGAGACTCATATAGGAGAGAAAAAGGAAGATAAAACTGAAAAAATACCCCAAAACAATCATGGCAGAAAGCTTCTCAACTTGGCATAAGACAAAGCTATAGTTTCAAAAAGCTAAGCAAATCCAGCCAAAAAACTCCACAAGTCAAAAGAATGGCAACATTCCCATAAAATATTTTTTAGTAACAGTGAATTTCTTATTAGAAATCATGAAAAATAGTGGCATATTATTTTTGAAGTTTGAAAGGAAAACAACTATCAAGAATCCTCTCTATGGAAAAACCATCCTTGAGGAATTAAGCAGAAATCAAAGCATTAGCAGATGAGCAAACACTGAGTTTATCTGTAACCAGCAGACATGTATTAGAAAGGCAAATAGAGGTATTTCAGACAAAAAGTGAATTATAGAAGAAATCTTGATCATCAGGAAGGAAAAATAAGCACAGCAAACAAATAAGGACTAATGCAATAAAATTTCTTTCTACGCTTGAGTTTTCTGAATTATATTGGATGGTTAAAGCAAACATTATGAAACTAATGTGATTCTAAATGTATGCAAAATAAATATTCATAAATAATTATAACAATAATTTATAAAGGAAGGCGGATAGAAAGATATAAAGAGGAAATATTTCTACATTTCAGTTGAACTGGTAAATTGCAATAATAATAGATTGTGAAAAGTTATGTATATGAAATGAAATATTAAAGGAATCAATAAATATGTTATATAAGTAGATACAAAAATATTGTACATATATCAAAATGGAATTCTAAAAATATTTACTTATATACAGAAAGGTAGGTAAAAGAAAACAGAGGAAGGAAAAATAGATCAGAAAATGTAAAAATAAAATGGTGCACTTATACTCCAACTCACATTAACTCTAAATAGTTTAATACACAAAACAAAATAAATGTGAGAGTAGACAAATGACGTGACCCACCTGTGTATTCTCTACAAAAACTCAATTCATGTATAATGATAGAGACAGATTGAAAGAAAAGATGGAAAGGGGCATATCATGCAAATAGTAATCAAAGAAAGGCATACTGGCTGTATTAATATCAGATGAATTAGACCACAAAGCAAAGCAAATTACCAGAGATAGAGAAGGGAATTATGCAATAAACAAGAGTCAATTTAGCAAGACAATATTGTAATTCTATATGTATATAAACCAAACAAGAGAACTAAAAAATGTACCACAAGTCTGATAGAACAAGTAGATTTAGGCAAATTCACAATTATTGTTAAACATTTTAGCATCTCTGTCTCAACAGAATTACTTGAATAATCAACAAAGATATAGAAGTACTCAAGAACACCACCAACCATCAGTGTCTAATCAAATTTTATAGAACATTTCCAACAACAGAATATACATTCTTTTCCAGTGCCCACAGAAGATGTTTTAAGACAGGCTACACTCATGACCATAAAGACTTCTAAACAAATTAAAAAAAAAAAAAATCACACAAAGTGCTCACCAGCAACAATCGAACCAAACTAGAAATTAATAAGATAGGTAAGAGGAAAAACCCCAAGGAAACTTAGAAACACATTTCTGAATAATCTTTTGGTTAAAGAGAAATCTCAAGAGAAACACAATTCTGAATAATATTTTGGCTAAAGAGGAAAATCAAGAAATAACAAAATACATTGAATAAAAATGAAAATATGATACAACAAATTTTTGAGACACAGTAAAAGCAGTTGTGAGAGGAAAACATATCACTAACTACATACATTAGAAAAGAGAAAAGACCTCAAATTAATAATCTGTCACTACCTCAAGAACCTAAAAAAATCGCAAAATAAATCCAAAGCAAACAGAAAGAAGATAATTATAAAAAGCAGAAACCAATGAAAAATGAGAACAGCAGAATAATAGAGAAAAAATTAAAATTATAAAAATAATGATACAGAAATATTTTAAAAATCATTAAAATTAACAAGTATTTGAAAAGACTGACAAGAAAAAGGACATAGGCCTGAATTATCAAAATGTGGAACAAAACAGGGAATATAATTTCAGTTCCTATAGACATTAAAAGAATAATAAAAACTATACGATAATAATTGTATATACATAAGTTTGACATCTCAGATGAAGAGGACCTGTTACTCAGCACTAACTACCAGAATTCACCCAATGTGTAATAAGTGTAATGTGACATTTTAATACTTCCAAAATGAAATCTTCAGGCCCATATGTCATCACTTGAGAATTCTACCAAAAGGCTTCAAAAATTATTTTCAATTCTCAAATTCCTATGCTCAAGCAATCCATCCACCTCGGACTCCCAAAGTGCTGGGGTTACAGACATGAACCACCACGCCTGGCCAAGCTTGTAAAAATTAGTTGCATTTCTATATGCTATCAATGAAGTGGACACCAAAAAAATATACAGTACCATTTAGAGTGGCTCAAAAAATGAAATACTTAGGTGTAGATTTAGCAAAACTTGCACAAGACTTTTATGCTAAAAATTACAATTCTGATTAAAGAAATCAAAGAAAATCGAAATCCCTGGAGAGATATATCTTTTTTATAGTAAATACACCAGTGACGCATTTATTATCATTACCATTATCAAGTGTTATGCACTAGATATAATTGATGTGCTAGACTCTCACATGACTGACAGTGCAGTAGGTGTGTATACACTAGAATTGCCACAAATGTGAGGAATGAATTGTGCTACAATGTTACAATAGCTAGGATACCACAAGGCAGTAGGACTATTTCTACCTTTTTTTTTCTTTCCTCTTTTTTTTTCTTTTAAAGATGTGGGGTACAATTCAGGGTTAGGTATACAAATGTTCATTATACAGGTACCCTTGTTGATGAGGTGTGCCCTTCCTTCTCCTGGCAGTTTCCCTCAATCCTACTCCCCTCTCCTAACAGTTTCCCACTAGTGCCCATACCTTTCTTATAGCATTATGATAATTGTTCAAGGTCAGTTTATGAGTGGTACTCTGTTCTTTGTTTCTGTGATAGATCACTGAGTGTGATAGACTCTACATCCATCCAAATTGCTGAAAAGTCCATATGTTTGTCTTTCTTTATGGCTGCATAATATTCCATTGTGTATATGTACCACATTTTTGTAATCCAGTCCAGCTTCAATAGGCAGCATGGTTGGTTCCATGTTTTGCTATTGTGAATAGAGCTGCAGCAAACATGCATGTGCATGTATCTTTTTGGTAGAATTTCTTGACTTCCTCAGGGTATATTCCCAATAGGGGATTGCTGGATCATATGGAAGGTAAATTTCTAGTTCTTTCAGAAATTGCTACACTTTCTTCCAAAGAGGTTGCACTAGTTTGCATTCCCAGCTGCAGTGTAGAAGTGTTCCTTTTTCTCCTCATTCTCACCATCATCTGTTGTTGTTTGTTTTATTAATGATGGTCATTCATACTGGGGTTAGGTGGTATGTCAATGTGGTTTTGATTTGCATTTCTCTGATGATGATTGAGGTTGAGCACTTTTTCATGTGTCTGTTGGCTGCCCGTATATCTTCTTTTGAGAAGTGTCTATTCATGTCTTTTGCCCACTTTTCATTTTACTATATTTAATATTATTTTATTTTAAAGATGTGGGGTACAATTCAGAGTTAGGTATACAATGTTCATTATGCAGGTACCCTTGTTGATGATAGTGTCCCCCTCCTTCCCCAAGCAGATTCCCACTACTGCCAATCCCCAGTCCTGTTTCCCCACCACCCTCCTGACAGTTTTCTGCTATGGCCAATCCTTGTCTTATAGTATTACAATAGTTGCTCAAGGTCCACCTAAGAATGAGGACATAATTGATGTGCTAGACTCTCACACATCCATACTCAGTGATACTCAGTTCTTTGATGTTTGTTTTTGTGAAAGATGACTCAGTATTATAGACTCTAAGTCCATTCAGGTTGCTGTGAATTCCATGATTTTGTTCTTCTTTATGACTGTGTAATATTCCATTGTGTGTACGTACCACATTTTTTTGTGTGCAGCTCTTTTGATGGGCAGCACAGTTGGTTCTAAGTTCCTGCTACTGGGAACAATGCTGTGATAAACATACGTGTGCAGGTATCTTTTTTACAGAGTGATTTGAGTTAATCTAGGTATATTCCCAGTAGGGGATTGTGGAGTCATATGGAAGGTCGATTTATAGATCTTTTAGGTATCACCACACTGTTTTCCACAGAGGTTGTACTAGTTTACACTCCCCAAAACAGTGTAGAAGTTGTTCCCTTTTTTTCTCATCATCTCCAGAATCTGTTGTTTTTTTGTTATTGATGATAGCAATCCTGACTGGAGTTAGGTGGTATTTCAGTGTAGTTTTAATTTGCATTTCTTTGATGACTAGTGAGACTGAATATTTTTTCATGTATCTGTTGGCTGCTCATATGTATTCTTTCAAGAACTGTCTATTCATATCTTTTGCCCATTTTGTAATGGGCAATATGGTTTTTTTTAAAATTTTCAGTATGTTTGAGTTCCTTATAGATCCTAGATGTTAGGCCTTTGCCAGACATACAGTTGACAAACATTTTTTTCCGGTCTGTGGGCTGTCTTCTCTCTTGATGGTTTCTTTGACTTTGTAGAAGCTTATCAGTTTGATGAGGTCCCACTTGTCTATCTTATCTCTTATGGCATGGACCACCTGGGGTTTTGATCAGAAATTGGTTGCCAGTTCCAGTTTTCATAAGGGTGTCTTCTGCATTTTCTAAGGTTCTTATAGTTTGAAGTTTTATGCTTAGGTCTTTGATCCATTTAGAGTTTATTTTTGTATATGGTGACAGGTAGGAGTCTTGATTTAATCGTTTGCATGTCGTCAGCCAGTTTTCCCAGCACTATTGATGAAATAGGTTCTCCTCTCCCCAGTGGTTGTTATTGGAGGTTTTGTTGAAGATGAGTTGGTTGAGAAATTGAGGTTTTGCTTCTGGAATCTCTATTCTATTCCATTGATCTACATGCTTTTCTTTTACCAATACCAGACTGTTTTGATTACTGTAGCTTTATAATAGAATTTAAAGTCTGGGAGTGTGATACCTCCCACTCTGGTTTTTGTTGTTGTTGTTTTGCTGAGGAATGTTTTGGCAATTCATGTCGTTTATGTTTCCATATGAATTTCTGTATTGTTGTTTCCAGGACTGCTGATAATTTAATGGGTGTTGCATTAAATCTGTAGATTGCCTTAGGTAGGATGGACATCTTAACAATGTCGATTCTTCCAATCCATGCGCATGAAATATTTTTCCAGTTGTTTGTATCATCTTTGATTTCTTTGAGCAGAGTTTCATAGTTTTCATTGGAAAGGGTTTTCATGTCTCTGGTTAGGTAGATGCCAAGGTATTTGACTTTTTTCTCTGGCTAATGTGAATGGGCTTGTGCTTTTTATTTGGGTTTCTATTTGTTTATTGTTGGTGTATAGAAATGTGACTATCTTTTGCACATTGATTTTATACCCTGAGACTTTGTCAAAGCCCTTTATCAGTGCAAGGAGGTTTTTGACAGATTATCTTGGGTTTTTGAGGTATAGAATCATGCCATCTGCAAAGAGTTATCCCTCTTTTCCTATTTGGATATCTCTGATCTCTTTCTCTTGTCTGATAGCTCTAGCTAGGAATTCTAAAACTATGTGGAAATCAGGGGTGAGAATGGGCATCCTTGTCTTGTTCAGGTTTTCAGAGAAAATGGTTCTAATTTCTATTTAGCAATATGACTGTGGGTTTCTCATAATTGGCTCTAATATTTTGAGTCATGTTCCTTCTATGCCAGATGTTTGAGGGTTTTTATCAAGAAGGGGTGCTGAATTTTATCAAAAGTTTTTCCATGTCTAATGATATGTTCATGTGGTTTTTGTTTATTCATCTGTTGATGCATTTAATTATGTTTATGGGCTTACAAATATTGAAACAGCCCTGCATCCCAGAGATGAAGACTACTTGGTTGTGGTGGATGATTTTGGAGATGTGTTGTTGAATCCGATTTGCTAGGATCTTGTTGAGAATTTTAGCATCTATGTTCATCAAAGATATTGGTCTGTAGTTCTCTGTCTTTGCTGGATCTTTACCTGGTTTGGGTATCAATGTGATGTTAGCTTGGTAAATGATTTGGGGAGAGTTCTATCTTTCTCTATTGCCTGGAATACTTTCAGTAGGATTGGTATCAGTTCCTCCTTTTATGTTATGTAGAATTCTGTTGGAAAACCATCTGGTCCAGGACTTTTTTTTGTCCTTATGACATAGTCAACTTCCTGGATTGTTATTGGTCTATTTAGGGTCTCGATGTCTTCATGTTTCAACTTGGGTAGGTTGTGTGATATCAGAAAGTTCTCCATTTCCTTTAGGTTTTCAAGTTTGTTTCTATATAAGTGTACATAGTAGTCTCTGATAATCTTTTGCATTCCTGATTGTGTTTATTTGGGCTTTTTCACTCTCCTTTTTGGTCAGTCTAGCTAGGGGGGTCATCAATCTTGTTTATCCTTCCAAAGAAACAGCTTTTTGTTTTGTTGATTTTTTGTATTATTGTTTTGTCTTCTATGTCCCAAATTTGAGCTTTTATTTTGGTGATCTGGATACTTCTGCTGAAGTTAGGGCTTGGTGGTTTTTCTTTTCCAGTTTCGTTAGGTGATTTGTTAGGCTGTTAACTTGTGATCTTTCCATTTTCTTCATATGTATTTGCAGAGATATGAATTTTCCTATCAGTACTGTTTTCCTGGCTTCCCAGATGTTTCTTCATTTCCCCATGTTTCCAGGTATCTTTTAGTCTCTGTTTTGATTTCCATGTTCACCCAGGAATTGCTTAGCATCATGCTACTTTGTGGTCTGAGAAGGTGCATGGCAGGATTTCAAACTTGTGAAATTTGTTTATGCTTGATTTATGGTGAAGGATGTGGTCAATCTTAGAATACATTCCATGAGGTGATGAGTAGAATGTATATTCTGTGATTGTCAGATGGAATGTTCTGTAGGTATCCTGGATCTCCTTTTTGATTTTTTGTCTTGGGTTGTGAGTGAAGTATTTAAGTACCCAGTTATGATAGTGTTAGAATCAATATCTTTTTAAAGTTTACCTAGAAGCTGCTTTATGAAAGTTGGTGCTCCTTTGTTGGGTGTATATTTGTTTAGGATGGATATTTCTTGTTGATGGATTAAACCTTTTATCATTATGTAGTGACTTCTGTTTCTTTTATAATTTTTGATAGCTTAGAGAGTATTTTGTCTGATATTAAGATTGTGACTTCTACTTTCTTTTGTGTTCCATTCACCTGAAATTTTGTTCCCATCCTCTTACCTTGAGTTTGTAAGTGTCCTTTCCAGTGAGATGAGTTTCTTGGAGACAATATTACTGCCTCATGATATTTTATCCATTTTGCCATTCTGTGTCTTTTCAGTAGCATGTTTAGTCCATTCATATTCAGCCAATTATTGAAGTGTGAGAGTTTATTCCTGTCATGAGGTTCTTATAGATTTTGTTGTTGTTGTTGCTGTTTGTTTTCTTTCTTTTGATTTTTGGGTTGATTCATGTGTGTTTTCAATCTTTCTCCTGCATTTCTGTGAAGGACGTTGTTGTTCTTGTTTGCCTTTCTTCTGTGTTTAATACTTTCTTAAGTGTTTCGTGTAGAGCTGGTCTGCAGGCTGCATAAGTTCTTAGGGATTGAATGACTGGGAAAGATTTTTATTCTACATCACAGATGAAGCTTAGCTTAGCTGGGTAGCTATACTTGGTTGAAATCATTTATCTTTGAGAACTTTGTTATGTTTTTTTCTGTTAAAAAATTTTTTAAATAAAGTTGTGAAGTACATTTTAGGGTTAGGTATATAAACATTGATCATGCAGATACCCTTGTTGATAGGTATGCCCCTCCCTCCCCTAGCAGTTTCCCTCAACTGACAATCCCACCCCCTCCCCCGACAGTTTTCCACTACTGCCAATCACTTTCTTATATCATTAAAATTGCTCAAGGTCCTTTTGTAAGTGAGAACATATGGAACTCTGTTCTTTGTTTCTGTGATAAATCACTGACTATGATTGACTCCAAATCCATCCAAGTTGCTGCAAAGTCCATACATTTGTCCTTATTTATGGCTGCATAATATTCCATTGTGTATATGTATCACATTTTTTTAATCCAGTCCAACTTTGATGAGCAACATGGTTGGTTCCATGTTTTTGCGATTGTGAATAGAGCTGCAAAAAACATACGTGTACAGGTTTCTTTTTTATAAAATGATTTGAGTCCCTCTGGGTATATTCTCAATAGGGGAATTGCTGGGTCATATGGAAGGTCAATTTCTAGTTCTTTCAGAAATCACCAAACTGTCTTCCAAAGAGGGTTGTACTAGTTAGCATTCCCACCAGCAGTGTAGAAGCATTCCTTTATCTCCACATCATTGCAGGCATCTGTTGTTTTTTGTTTTATTAACGATGGCCATTCTTACAGGGGTTAGGTGGTATCTCAGTGTGATTTTGATTTGCAATTCTTTGATGATGAGTGAGGTTGAGCACTTTTTCATGTGTCTGTTGGCTGCCCATGTATCTTCTTTGAAAAGTGTCTATTCATGTCTTTTGTCCACTTTTTAAAGGGCCTGTTTTTTTTTCCTTTTGACACGTTTGAGTTCCTTGTAGGTCCTACATGTTAGGCCTTTGTCAGATAAACAGTTGGCAAATATTTTTTCCCATTCTGTGGGCTATCTCCCTGCTCTCTTGATGGTTTCTTTTGCTTTGCAGAAGCTCGTTAATTTGATGAGGTCCCACTTGTCTATCTTATTTCTTAAGGTATTGGCCTTTAGGGTTCTGAATAGGAATTGATTCCCAGTTCCAATTTTCATAAGGGTGTCTCCTGCGTTTTCTAAGATTTTTATAGTTTGAGGTTTTATGTTTAGATCTTTGATCCATTTAGAGTTAATTTTTGTGTATGATGATACGCAGGGGTCCTGTTTCAATCTTCTGCATGTGGTCAGCCCGTTTTCACAGCACCATTTACTGAACAGGTTCTTCTCTCTACAGTGGTTGTTGTTGGAATCTTTGTCAATGATGAGTTGGTTGAGGAATCGAGGCTTTGCTTCCACAATCTCTATCCTGTTCCATGATCTATGTGCCTGTTCTTGTACCAATACCAGGCTGTTTTCATTACTGTAGACTTATAGTAAAGTTTAAAGTCTAGAAGTGTAATATTTCCTGCTTTGTTTCTTTTGCTAAGATTTTTTTGACTATTCATGGTCGTTTATGTTTCTATATGAGTTTCTATATTGTCATTTCCAGGTCTGAGAAAAATGATGTTGGTAACTTAATGGGTATTGTATTGAATCTGTAGATTGCCTTTGGTAGGATGGATAACTTAACAATGTTGATTTTTCCTATCCATGATCATGGAATGTTTTTCCATTTGTTTGTGTCTTCTTGGATTTCTTTGAGCAGTGTTTTATAGTTCTCATTGTAAAGGTCTTTCACTTCTCTGGTTAGGAAGAAGCCGAGGTATTTCCTTTTTTTTTTTTTTTTGTGGCTATTGTGAATGCGATTGTGCTTTTTATTTGGATCTCTGTCTAACTGTTGTTGGTTTATATGAATGCAACTGTCTTTTGCACATTTATTTTGTACCTTGAGATTTTGCCAAAGTCTTTATCAGTGCAAGCAGGTTTTTGACAGATTCTCTTGGATTTTCAGGTATAGGATCATATCATCAGCAAAGAGGGATAACTTGACTTCCTCTTTTCCTATGTGGATACCCCTGATTTCCTTCTCTTTTCTAACTGCCTGAGCTATGACTTGCAACACAATATTGAACAAGAGGGGTGAGAGTGGACAGCCTTGTCTTGTTCCAGTTTTCAGGGGAAATGATTCTAGTTTCTGTCTATTTAGCAATATGTTAGCTGTTGGTTTGTCAAGATGGCACTTAATATTTTGAGGTACATTCCTTCTATACCTAGGTGTTGGATGATTTTTGTCAGGAAGGGATGCTGGATTTTAGCAAAAGTTTTTTCTACATCTAATGAGATAATCATGTGGTTCTTGTTTTTACATCTGTTGATGTATTTAATTACATTTGTGGTCTTGCAAATGTTGAACCAGACCTGCATCCTGGGGATGAAGCCTACTTGGTCATGGTGAGTGATTTTTGAGATGTATAATTGGATCTGGTTTGCTAGAATCTTGTTGAGGATTTTTGCATATGTGTTCATAAGGAATATTGGCCTGTAGTTCTCTTTCTTTGTTGGATCTTTACCCAGGTTTGATATCAGTGTAATGTTTGCTTCATAAATGATTTGGGGGGAATTTCTTCTTTCTCAATTGCCTGGAATACTTTCAGTAGGATTGGTATCAAGTCCTCCTTGTATATTTTGTAGAATTCTGCTGGAAAGTCATCTGGTCCAGGGCTTTTTTTGTGGGTAGTTTTCATATGACAGAGTCAATTTCCTGGGTTGTTATTGGTCTATTTAGTGTCTCAATGTCTTCTTGTTTTAACCTGGGGAGGTTGTGTGATATCAGAAAGTCCTCCATTTCATCTAGGTTATCAAGTTTTTTCCATATAGTTGTACATATTAATCTCTGATACTCTTGTATTTCTTCGGGGTCAGTTGTGATTTGATCTTTTGTATTTCTGATTGTGTTTATTTGGGTTTTCTCTCTCTTTTTCTTGATCATTTTGGCTAGGGGTCCATCAACCTTGTTAATTCTTTCAAAGAACGAGTTTTTGTTTTGTTGATATTTTCTATGATATTTTTGTCTTCTATGTCCGTATTTGGGCTCTTATTTTTGTTGTTTGGATTCTTCTGTCAAAGTTGAAGTTTGGGTGGTCTTTTCTTTCCAGCTCCCTTAGGTGATTTGTTAGGCTCTCCACTTGTGATCTTTCCATTTTCTTGACATGTGTTCACAGAGATATGAATTCTCCCTTTAAAACTGATTTCATGGCATCCCAGAGGTTTTGGTAAGATGTTTTTTCATTTTCATTTGTTTCCAGGGATCTTTCAACTTCTTCATTGATTTCAGTGTTGAACCAGTCATTGTTCAGCATCATGCAATTTAGTGTTCATGTCTTTATGGACTTTGGGGAAATGTTGTTGGTTTTGATATTGATTTTTATTCCACTGTGGTCTGAGAATGTACATGGCAAAATTTCTACCTTATGGAATTTGTTTATGCTTGATTTATGGCCAAGGATGTTATCATTTTGGAGTATGTTCCATGTGGTGATGAGTAGAATGTATATTCTATGGTTGGGTGGAATAATCTGTAGGTATCTACTAAGTCCATTTGGTCAAAAGTCAAGTTTAGGTTCTGGATCTTCTTGTTAATTTTTTGCCTCGATGATCTATCTAGGACTGTTGGTGAGGTATTCAAGTCCCTTTCTATAATAGTGTTAAAGTCAATACCTTTTTTTAGTTTATTTAGTAGTTGCTTTATATATGCCGGTGCTCCTGTGTTGGGTGCGTATATGTTTAGGATGGATATTTCCTGTTAATGAATCGAACCTTTTATCATTATATAGTGTCCTTTTGCAGCTTTTTAGATTTTTTATTTATTTATTTATTTATTTATTTATTTATTTATTTATTTATTTATTTTTTGAGTTGGAGTCTCACTCTGTCACCCAGACTGGAGTGCAGTAGCTGCTCCCGGCCACTGCAGCCTAGACCTACTGGGCTCCAGCAATCCTTCCACCTCAGCCTTCCGAGTAGCTGGAATTACAGGCATGCGCTACCATGCCTGGCTGATTTTTTGATTTATTGTAGAGATGAGGTCTCGCCAAGTTGCCCAGGCAGGTCTCAAACCCGCGGGCTCAGGCAATTCACTCACCTCGGCCTCCCAAAGCACAGGATTACAGGCTGAGCCACTGAGCCTGGATTCTTTTTAAATTTTTGATGGCTTAAAGGTTGTTTTGTCTGACATTAAGTTTGCAACTCTGGCCTTCTTTTGTGATCCATTTGCCTGGAAACTCATTTTCCATCCTTCATCTTTGAGTCTGTGTGTGTCCCTTGTAGTGAGATGAATCTCTTGGATGCAGCAAATAACGGGGTTATGGTTTATTATCCAGTCCACCATTCTGTGTCTCTTCAGTGCTGCTTTTAGTCCATTCACATTCAGGCTAATTATTGAAATGTGAGGGTTTATCCCTGTCATGAGGTTCTTATAGAGTTGTTGTTGCTCCCTTTTGTTGTCTTTCTTTTGGTTGTTGAATTGATTCATGTGTGTTTTCCATCTTTTTCCTGTAGTCTTGTGAAGATTATTGTTCTTTTCTTCTTTTCTTCTGTGTTTAATACTTTCTTAAGTGTTTCTTGTAGAGGTGGTCAGGAGGCAGCATTAGCTCTTAGGGATTGGATGTCTGGGAAAGATTTTAATTCTCCCTCACTGATGAAGCTTAGCTTGGCTGGGTAGGTTATCCTTGTTTGAAATTGTTTATCTTTGAAAACTTTGATGACCGGGCTCCAAGCTCTCCTAGCCTGAAGTGTTTCTGTAGATAAATCTGCTGCTATTCTATTTGGTCTTCCATGGTAGGTAGTCTGACCTTTTTCTCTTGCTTCCTTTAGGATTTTTTCTTTTAAACTTACTTTGTTTAGGTGAATTATTATGTGTCTGGGAGTTGGTCTTCTCATTTGTTGTCTTGCAGGGGTTCTCTCAATCTCTTGTGTTTGAATTTTTGCATCACTGATGAGATAAGGAAGTTTTCTTGAATAATTTCATGGAATATTTGTTTCAGGGTGGTCTCTGTCTCTCTTTCTGCCTCAGGAAGTCGAATTACTCCTAGGTTCAGTCTCTTAAAGTAATCATTCATCTCTTGAAAGTTTTGTTCTGTCTTTTTAAAGCTTCTTTCCTATGGTTTTGACAGTTTGGGTTAGTTCTATATTTTGGTCTTCAAGCTCTGAGAGTCTTTCTTCTGCTTGGGTAGCTCTGCTTTCCATGCTTATTAGTGTGTTATTTATTTCAATCACAGTATTCTTTACTGCTATTATTTCAGTTATCAGCTCCTTCCTATTTTCGTTTCTTTTTTTTTTTTTTTGAGTTGGAGTGTCACTCTGTCACCCAGACTGGAGTGCAGTGGCCGCTCCTGGCCACCGCAGCCTCACCTGCTGGGCTCCGGTGATCCTTCTGCCTCAGCCTTCCAAGTATCTGGAATTACAGGCATGCGCTACCACGCCCAGCTAATTTTTTGATTTGTTGTAGAGATGAGGTCTCGCTGCCCAGGTGGGTCTCGCACCCGTGGGCTCAGGCAATCCACTCACCTCAGCCTCCCAAAGGCGCAGGATTACAGGCTGAGCCACCGAGCCTGGCTCCTTCTTATTTTCATCTTGTCTCTCCTCAATTCTTTTTATTCTCTCTATTAATATCTTGATGTCTGTGTTTGTCATATGTGAGCAGTCATTCTGGGGCTCTTCATTGTTTGCATTCTGATATCTGTTTTCTCAGTGTCTGACTTCCCAGGGGTCTGTGTAAGATCTATATTCTTTTTTTTTGTTTTTCTTCATTTGTGTAGCTTTTCCTCCCCCACTTTTTCCTTTTTCTCCCCCCCATGTCTTCTTTAATTTTGTCATTCAGGGGTGGAAGGGTGCTTTTACTTCTGTTTGTTCAATCTCCTATTCTTCCTTATGTATATCCTCTGACTTAATTCAAATTTGAAGCTAGACTGTAGGTTGGGGGTGATCCTTTATGCAATTTTGGGATTTAATTGAGGTGGTAATTGTGATTCAAAATCTATCTGCAGATCCCAGTATCCACCAACAGGCGTATGGATCATCTGAAACCCACTTCCCACTGCCTTGCAATATGTCCATGCAGTGGGGTTATAGATTTAGTCCCTGAAAGCAAGATGAGGTAAGAAAGAGGAAAAAGAATGGAACAGAGAGTTGGGGGAAGAGGAAGGTGGGGAGAGAGAAGAGTAGGAGGGAAAACAGACAAATGTATCGACTAACAAAAGAAAAGAGACACAAAGACAGATACAAGTAAAAAGAAAAGAAAAGAAAAGAAAATTCCATAAACAAACTAACAAACATACAAAAAAACTAAAACATACAATCATGCAGACATACAAGCTAACATACAATCATACAGACATACAAGCTAACCAACCTCCTTATTGGTATACTATTCCACTATACAAACATGATGTCTCAAGAGAAAAAAATAAAATAAAATAGAATAAAGTCAGTAAACTAACAGAGCCAAACCAAGTATGAAAACATTATTAATAACAATAAGAAAAGAGAGAAAAGGGAAAAAAGATGGGTAAGACAAACAAAGAATAAAATTTTTTTAAAAATTAAAAAAAAAAATTAAAACAAGGGAACCAGTCACACTCTGAGACTTTTCCTTGAATTCCAATGTCCTTTCAGTTCCAATTTGTAGCTCTTATTACAGGCTGGTGGAGTTGCTCACAGTTAGGGTCAGTTGCCCCTAGCCTGCTGTGGAGGGTGGATCAGATCTGGCCTCTTGCCAAATCTGCCACTCAGATCTGGCCTGTCTTTTTAACGTGGGGAAGGGGTTTCTGTCCCTCCCATTTTGATGTTTTTACCTTGGATCCCAAGTTGGAGGATGGTCCCAGCTGGGTGGAGCTGGTCTCATGGCTCCAGCTGATCTCTTTTTCCGCTGCAGCCTGGCCGAGTTGGGGAAGGTAGAATGCAAGACTGCCAGGCAATGCAGTCCAGCGTAGAACTGGGCTACTCGGGCTGGGCTGTGTGGAGCAGTGCAGCAGGTGGGAGAGCCTGGAACTCCACAGGGGTGGGAGCCAAGGGCTGCCCAGGGCGTGAGGGAGCAGGCAACGGTGGTGGTGGTTGCAGCTGGCGCTTCAACAGTGCGGTGTGTGGGAGGAGTTCCACAAATTGAGCGCCAGATGAGGGGTGGGGTGCAGAAGTGGCAGTGGCGGTGGCTGCTTCAGTAGTGTGGGTGCTTGAGGGGGCTTCACGGGTCTGGGAGCCATGGGTTGCCTCAGGCAGGAGTGGTAGCAACAGCCGCAGCTGAGCCAGTGGTGGTTGCAGCTGAGGCAGCGGCCAAGCAGCATGTGCAGAGAAGGCTGGCAGCAGTGAGAGTTGCAGCCCTGGGGGAGAGTGAGAGTCTTTACGGGTGTTCTCTTTCACAGATGGTCTCAAGGACGAAACTGTCCCATGGCCATCTTGCCGGAAGTCCCAAGAACTTTGAAGATTGGGCTCCAAGAGCCCCTCGTCTGAAGAGTTTCTGTGCATAAGTCTGCTGCTATTCTAACTGATCTTCCCAGTAAGTAGTCTGACATTTTACTCTTGCTTTCTTTAGGATTTTTTCTTTTATCATTGTGTAGGCAAATTGCTATGTGTCTAGGAGTTAGTCTACTCATTTGGCATCTTGCAGGGGTTCTCTGAATCTCTTGTGTTTGAATGGTCACATCAATGATGAGATGAAGGAAGATTTTGGATAATTTCATGGAATATTTTTTCCAGGGTGGTCTCTATCTCTCTATCTGCCTGAGGAATTCCAATAAATCTTAGGTTCAGCCTCTTGAAATAATCGCTCATCTCTTAAACATTTTGATCTATCTTTTTAAACTGCTTTTCTTTGTTTTTGATAGTTTGGGTTTGTTCCATATTTGGCCCCTCAAGCTCTGAAGTTCTTTCTTCTGCTTTGCTACTTTTGCTTTCCATGCTTATCAGTTTGTTATTCATTTCATTCACTGTATTTCTTATTGCTGTTATCTCAATTATCAACTCCTTCATTCTTTCCTCTTGTTTCTCCTCGATTCTATTTATTTTCTCTATTAATGTCTTGATATCTTGGTTTGTGGCTTGAGACCAGTCATTCTGGGGGCTCTTAATTGTTTGCATTCTGAACTCTGTATTCTTAGTGGTTGACCTCCCAGGGGTCTGTGTGAGACCCATATTCTTCTTTTGGTTTTTCTTCATTTGTGTAGATTTTCCTCCTACCTTTTATTTTGTTTTTCCCTCTTCTTTAATTCTGTTGTTCTTATGGGGTGGTATCTTTTACTTCTGTTTGCTCAATATCCGATTTGTCCTTATGTGGATCCTCTGGCTTTGTTCAGTTCTGAAGTTGGACTGTGGTGATGGGCTGTACTTTTTGTAGTTGTGAGTTTTAGTTGAGGAGGGAGCTATGATTTAGAAAGTATCTGCAGATCCCAGTATCTGCTGACAGGTGTGTGGACCCCCTGGAACCTACTTCCTACTGCCTTACAATCTGTCCATGAAGTGGGGACATAGGTTTGCCCCCAGAAAGCAAAATTAGGTGAGTAAAGGGAAGAGAATGGAAAAAGGAAGGAGGGGAATGAGAGAAAGGTAGAGAGAAGAATAAGAGGGAAGACAAACAGTCATACCAACTAACAAATTAAGAGGCACAACAAGGAAAAAATAAAAAAACTAAAATATACACAATCATACCAATACAGAACCCAACAAAACCCCCCTACTGATGTACTCTCCCTCAAAAATACCAGTACACAACAAAAAGTCTAAAATAAAAGCAATAAAATAACAGAAATGAAGCAAGTATGAAAATGTAATCAAAAACAGAAAGAGTAAGAAAAAAAACTAAAACAAAAAACAAGTAAACAAACAAAAAAAACCAAAACTTGCTCTGAGGTTGTTCTTGAATGTCCAAATTTCTTTCAGCTCTACTCTCCAGTTCCTCCCCTCTGCTCTCAGTGCAGGCTGATTGTGTTGCTCTCAGTATGGGTCAGATGCCCCAGGCCTACTACAGGAGGAGAGTGGATCAGATTTGGACTCACCCAGCTTGCTTCTTGTCAAGTCTCCTACTCAGATCTGTGTGTGCATCTGATCCAGCATGGGACAGGGGCTTCTGTCTTTCTGAGTCTGATGTGATTAACTTAGGTCCCAAGTTGGAGGCTGGGTGATGCTGGGTAGGGTAATGCAGATCTCTGCCTGGTCCCAGGACAGAGAAAATGGCTGCAGTCAGTGTTTCCTCAACAGGGGTGGGGGTCCTCTCCAGTTCTCCCCAATCTTCTCTCTCCATGGATCCAGTGCTCTAGCTACTTCGCTGTCACAGGTGATGGTGTGGGATGGGGGCCAGGTGATGAGAATCAGCTGTATTCAGCAGGCTTTTCTCAGGAGAGTCTTGAGAGCAGCAGACGATCCTGTTCACTGGCGGCTTTAATCTCAGGGTTGTAGGGGTTTGCAGTCACCTCTGGAGGACAGCCCTGAGTACATGAACCCAAGTCTCCCTTCAGAAGGATTCTCACTCACCCACCAGCATGCACCCACTCACAAAGGGGGTCTTTATGGTCACTTGCTTTTGCAGAGACTCTCACAGTCCAACCTGTCTCATCACCATCTTGCCAAAAATAGGTACATCTTATGGATTGTAAGACTCAACATTTCTTCCCAAAATGATACACAGGTTTAATGCAATGCCAATACAATTTCCAGAAAGCCTTTTTTTTGGTAGATATGAACAAGATTACTCTAAAATGTATATAGAAATGTATAAGAACATAATTGCTAAAGCAACTTTGAAAAGGAAGCATCAAGTAGTAGGAATATTAATCTCAATACAGTATATGACCTTGGTTTGATTATAAGCTAAATCTTGCATATGAATGGAAGAATATACACATAGTTTAATGGAACAGAGAACCAAGAAATAGACTCATGAAAACAGGCCCAACTAATTTTTGACAAATGTGCAACAACAAAGTAGAGAAAAGATAGGATTTTAAACAAATAGTACTGCTTTTGGTAATGGATTGGGTTGTGGTGATGGTATTATGACTGTAAGTATATGTCCAAACTCTTCTAGATGTATATATTAAATATGTGTAATTTTCTGTGTATTATTTATACCTCAATAAAGCTAAAAAATTAAACCATTTATATCTTCGTTCCTTCTTTGCTCCTTCATTTCCTTCTTTCCTGTTTTCCTTCTTTTTTTTTCTTGCTTCATTCTTCTCTTTCCTTCCCTCTTCTCTCCTTCTTCTTCCCTTTCTCCTACATCTCCACTTCCTGTTTATTATTTTTTCTTTCATCTCTTCTTTTATTTATCCTAAACTATTTGGAGACCTGAAACTATTTGGATCAAACATAATACAAGATAAGAAAGATTAGGGACACAAAAACAGTATAAATTAAGTGTAACAATAAATTAAATCAATTTCTTTGCCTCTTGTGAACTGAAATGTATGATTACAGTTAAAATGTTCTAAAGCTTCCAGAGAACTATAAAAAGAAAACTTTTCATTATGCAGCGAGTTAAGATATATCTAAGTAAGTGAAAAGACGTTTTTCCCTGAAATTAAGCTTGGCAGAATATTTTATAATTAGTTTGGAATTTGCGAAACATTATACAACAAAATAAACTCTCCTTTAAATTAAAAAAAAATAAAAAAACATTGGGCAGAGCTTTTCTGTAGGCAAAGAGGTGCTCTATCATTGCTAACATTCATTATGACATTTATCACAAACATATTTTAGGCTCTTTCTTGGATTATTCATTCCTTTAGTCTCAACTGTGTGGAATGCACTATACTGAGAATCCTTTCATGTTACTGCAGCTGCCTTGGAATTAACTTTGCAATTCCATTATCAAGGAACTTTCCAAGTATCTTGTATTCACAGTGCTGTGAGAAGCCTGTTGAAAATGACCTTCCAAGGTCTTTACTCTTAGGGTGCAACCACAGTTTTACTACTCAAACGGTGATCTGAAACTCAGAAGTGAGCATCAGAGAGCTCAAGAAAAACGTGGTCTCGGGCTCTAGCTTAGACCTACTGCTTCATAAGCTACAGTTTAACATGATCCCCAGGTAATTCATATGTACATGAAATTTTTGTGCATATGTGGAGGCTCACAATGAGGGGCTGGCTCACTAGTACTAAGTGACCTCCTCTTGGCTAGACTATTGTTAGGACAGGAAAAAGCATTGTTTTATGAAAGCCTGTATCCAGGGGTAAAGAAAAACATTTCCTATAGAAGCATCACAAGTAACCTAACAGCGAAGAAAAAGTTATTTTTTTAAATCATAGACAGCTTGAAAATTTATTTATTTTCATAGTCAGCTATACAAATCTACCTTTCAATTTTCTGCATTTAGAATGAAAATAGAGTTCATGGATATCACTCTTATAATGAGGCCACACTTTACACTTTAAAAAAGCAAAAAATGGGCAGTTTTTCCTCTTTGAAAAACTTGCCCATGGCAGGTCTTTCTGCCATGAATCTTCCTTTTTCCTTCTTCTTTTTCTCACTAATAAACTTTGTTTTAAAACTTAAAAAAAGTAAAAGATGGATGGAGCTATTATCTAGGCAAAAGGAAATGTTTTATAACTCACATTAGTTAGTACTATCATTTGCCATCAGTGTATATATTAAGGTCTCTCCTTTAATGTCAACTAAGGACAATACATGGCTGTTTGGCTTGTGCTGGTCACATCACAGGACAAATTTAGGTCACTATTTTATTTATCATTTTAAAACACAGAATAATATAGAAGCACTACATTTTTTACTCTTGCTTGAGGGCAGTATTTATAAACTATCATTGCCCAAATCTGTGAGATCTATTTTCTCAGTGTCTCATCTTCATTTTTCCTAAGTTCATGATGAAAAGTGCAGAAAGAGGACTAGATTCAGAGTAACAAGGTCCTGCGGTTTTTCCTTACACTTATTTTCTAGTTACTACAAGAAGAGTTCATCCTTTTTATTTTGACTCTTTATTTCTTCATGTGCAAAATGAGGTAATTACTGAAAATAAAATTAATGAATTAGTTTTATAGAAAAATTAAAATGCAACAATATACCATATTATTTCTGCTTTCATTTTTATTTAGAAACTCAAAATTTCCTGGTAGATTTTTAATTTTGTGGGATGATATGTGGAAAGAATCGATAATTTCAAAAATGATTTTGACTACTTCATTTTAAAGTTATGTATAAAAACTAGAAAAATATATATTTTCTGATGTTCAGTCTTAGGGAATTGTGGTATAAACTGTAAGGTTTGATTTTGCAGCTGTGTTTACTGAGATAATTTTGGACTAACTCTTGGAAAAAAAATATGTAACTGCCAGGAAACCCATCACTAAAGTTTTTAAGTTCACTAAATCTGCTAGTATTGGATTTCTCAAACAATCAGATTATAGTAATGATGTGAATTTTTTCATTATACCACATATTACAAAAAAATAAAAACAACTTTGACAAACTTTAATAAACATTAAGGTGAAGATAGTTCAATTTTGGCATTTGTAAATCAGTATCTTTTAGTTTACATGACTATATTGGAGAGCTTCAACAAAGGTTGAAGAGAACTTTGAAGATTAAGTTTAAGAAAAGTTGCCAAGTAAGTTGAACCAGAGCAGACTGCCAGAGTTTTCTTCAGACAGGAGTACCCTGTAACTGATCTCAACTCTTTATCCATTTCTTACTTACTCTAAAAGATTGCTTTCTGAGATAGAACAGCTGACAAAGGTACTGCCTATTGACTTTGGGGATGCACAGGGATAGGCACCAAAGGGGCAGCATGGCAGGTACTATGTTGGTGACACAAGAGGAGCTTCCAGTTAATAAGAGGAGATGAGTTTGGGAGTTTTTAGCTTTATCAGAACTTTAGTCCCTGCATGTGGTTATGATATTGTTGGCTCAAACAGAAAGATCAGAGCTAGGAATCTCTGACTTGAGATTCTGCAAAAGATTGACACGTCTACATGGCATTGAGAGCGAAGAGAACCTTTGGGATTGGGCAACTGGCATCTCAGCAGTGACCAATATGACCTAAGGGACAGAATCTTCTACCAAGTTTCCCAATTTCTGACGTCTTGTTATTCTTGAGCACCCCAGTTCTTCAAATAATGAATGATACTCCATATCTGAAATGGAGGAGTGAACCAAGATGTAAAGTGATCTGGAAAACTAAATGTACCATTTCAGAGGGTAAAGGCACTAGATTTTGATACTAATATACTATGCAAAACTATGTCACCAATTTAAGATAATAATTTAGTATAAAATTTTAAAATGTGTAGTGGAAGGATTAACTAGCCTCCCCACAATAAAAACAAAAACAAAAACAGTTTTGCAGTAATAGCTGCCCTCTACTCCACACACATGATCAAATGTCCATTAAAATTGTTTGCAAATTGAGACAAAAGAAAATTAATTTGGAAAACCACATATATAATAGGTTCAAAAGCAAATAATATGCATATTTTTTCACTGTAATTGAGTATTTGGAAACAGTGTCTAAAATGTGGAAATTGGAAGAGTTTATAATCTTTGAGATTATTTTCTAAACAAGAATTTTTATATTTTAAACACATCAGCATTTGATTTAAGTAAGTCACTGGAGGAAATTGCTTGCCAGCAAATTTAAGTCAGCTTAACAAGCAGCAAATTTAAGTCGGCTTAACAAGCAGGTTAAAAAATAAATAAATTTGTTTGAAATATTTGATCATCTAGAGTAATAATGTGGTAGAGAAATAATATATACTGTGTTAGAAATCCATTTGCAAGAAAACCTTTAGTATACAAAAAACAAGCAAATGAACAAAACTCTAGAAAATTACCACATGGTTTTCTGGAAAATCCATAATAAAAGAGGTCAAAGGAAAATTCTTGGGAAGATGATGGTGAAGCCAGTCAAACTGAGTCCCAGTGTGAGCGAGTGTATGGAAAATTACATGTCACTGAGTAAGTGGGTGTGTGAGTGACTGACTGAGTAGGGACTCAGGAGCAAGTGGTCAGGGCTTTCCTGGTTAAGCAGCTGTTGCCACAGTTGCTCTGCTTGGTACCTAGTGCTTCCCAGAGTGCAGAAGCCAAGTGCCACTTTTTTTTTTTTGAGTTGGAGTCTCACTCTGTCCCCCAGACTGGAGTGCAGTGGCCGCTCCCGGCCACCGCAGCCTCGACCTGCTGGGCTCCGGCGATCCTTCTGCCTCAGCCTTCCGAGTAGCCGGAATTATAGGCATGTGCTACCATGCCCGGCTGATTTTTTGATTTATTGTAGAGATGAGGTCTCCCTGCCCAGGCGGGTCTCGAACCCGCGGGCTCAGGCAATCCACTCACCTCAGCCTCCCAAAGGCGCGGGATTACAGGCTGAGCCACCGAGCCCGGCTAACTAAGTGTCACTTTTAAAAAAATCAACAAAGCCCTTCCCAGAATGAAGCTGCCAAGAGAGACTGCCGGCTCTAGGCTCTGCCTCACCACTGCAGTACCTAGCCAGACACTGGCAGCAAGAGTTGTGGTGGGAGCCCAGAGACAGAGCCCCACTGGAGAAAATGAAAGAAGCCCCTTGCCACCATCTTGAAAACTGGGCAGGAAAGCATTCCGGCTTGCTCACCACAGAGTGACGGACCCAACCTGGTCTCTGTGACCAGCAGACTTACAAATCAGGGGTTGATCTTGACCCAGAGAGAATATCCTGAAAGCACAAACTGCAGAGGAACAGGATGAGTGTGGAGTCTCAGGCACCCCATCCCCTACCCTGATTTAGCTGAGGAACAAAAAGTGTGGCCAGAAAAGGATGAAGAAAACCTTTAAAGAGATCAGTGGTTAGTACAGGCTGACCCAACTCCCTCCTCCTCAGCAACCCTCTGAACGTCAGACCCACATGGCTGGGACACAACTGAAAGGGACACTCAAACCCAGGTGGAGGCTAGACATCAGCTGCAATTGTAGGACTCCACTCCAGAATAAACCTGGCTGGTGTATCCTCTCTTCAGTCAGTACCTGGGAAAGAGACAATCGTGCACCTCCCCACCAGAAGGTATCTCTCTGACCATACTAGAATGGGAGAGGAAGACTAAAGCCCCACCTACTCCTATTGCCCCCTCCTTTATCTCTGGGCTGGATGCAAGAAGATTGTGAATGAGGCTGAAGCTTTGCAGGAGACATCATAGAGAATGCTGGGAGAAACAACTACAGAACCTGCCACAAGAGGGAAAGGTTTTTTTTTTCTTTGTTTTTAAATTCTTTAATATTTTTCCTTTGTGTTTGAATGTGTATATGAGGTTCAGTCTGCACCATTCCCACCCCCTTCTTTTTTCTTTCTTCTTTTCTTTATTTTTTCTTTTCTGTTTCTGTATGTATGGGAAGAATTGAGTGTTCAACTTTTAAATTTTTTGGTTTGATTTTGTTTTTTTGTTTGTTCTTCTCTTTTTTTTTAGCTCAATGTGTGTGTGAATACATGTGTGAAGGTTTAATTTGAATTCCTTTGTTTTCTTTTCTTTTTTGTCTCTTTTTCTTCTTTCATTTTGGGTTGGATGCTTGTGTGTGGATGTGTGTGTGTGTGTTTGGTTTTCTTTTTTGTTGTTATTGTTTGTTTTGTCTTGCTTAGTTGATATTCCAGTTTGTTTTGGTGTGTGTGTGTATGTGTGTGTGTGTGTGTGTGTGTGTGTGTTTAATTGTTTTTTGTTTTGGTTCCTACTCTTGTTGTTCTGTGTGTTTTTTTTAATTTTTAATTTTTAAAGTTTTTGTCCATCTTATTTCATTCAACTTTTCTCTGTTCTCATTGCTGTTACTGTATCTTGGACTCAGGAGGTACACACATGTACCCATTGCATCATCTTATAGAGTGGTAGTAGAAAGTGGGTCTCAGAAAACCCATATCACAATTAGTGAACACTATAATATGTAAGCAGTTTCTGAATCTAGCTCCCCATCCTCCACGTTCTGTGACCCTCAAAACTGCAAAAGATAGCAAAGCTTTCTGCCCACAGCCCTGTTTCAAAATAGAACAAATTTAGAGCCCTGATCAGGGAAGAATAGAGGGATGAGCAAAAATCAGAAGTAAACACCTCTCCCACTATCACAAAATAGCAGAACTAAAGAGAAAAAAGAGATCTATCACAAATGAGGAAAAATCAATGGAGGAACACAAGTAATTCCCAGTGTTACAAAGAGAAAATACCTGAAAAGTCAGACCTCAGAGCCCAAACAATGGAAGCCATCAACGACTGGCACCAGAATACAACAGGGATTAGGGAATGGATGGTAAGAGTGAATAATATTCAAGAAAGATAAGATGCAACACTGAAAGAACTTGTAACAGAGATTTTGGCCATAAAAATTTCATCCAGGTAATAAATAACAAGATGATAAGGAGGGAAAGCCAAATTAATCAAGCAGAAGAAATAATCTCAGAACTTGAAGACCAAAACATGGAATTAACCTGATCTGTAAAAAAACTGAAAGAAAATTCAGAAAGAAATAACAAAATGTCCAAGAGATGTGTGATTATATCAAGAGGCCAAATCTGTGCTCAATTAGTATCCTACAAGAAGATAGGGAAATGGAGAACACTTTGGAGCAAGATTTCCAGGAGTTATTAAGAAAACTTTTCCCAACTCACCAGAGATGTGACTATCCAAACACAAGAAGAGATCCAGGGAACACCCTCAAAACATCAAATGAGAAGACCAACTCCTAGACACAGTAATTTGCCTACACAAAATAGGCAGCAAAGAAAAAAATCCTAAAAGGAGGAAGAGAGAAAGGTCAGACTACCTACTGGGGAAAACCAATCAGAATAGTAGCAGACTTAACAGCAGAAACACTACAAGCTAAAAGGGACTGGAGTCCAATATTCAAAGTCTTCAAAGATAAACGATTTCAAACAAGAATTTCCTGTTCAGTCAAGCTTAGCTTTATCAGTGATGGAGAATTAAAATCCTTCCCAGACATCCCATCCCTAAGAGATTATGCAGCTTCCAGACTAGCTCTACAGAAGAACCTTAAAAAGGTATTAAGCACAGAAGAAAGAAGAAAAAGAATGACCATGCACTTCCCAATAGTACAACGGAACACAGAATCAACATAGAATACATCACAACTGAAAACTTGGAAACACATACATACATCAACACAAAAGCTAAAAGAAAACAAACAACCAACCAAAAACCTTATAAGAACCTTTTTATAGGGATAAACAATCACATTTCAATAATACATCTGAACATGAAAGGACTAAATGAATACTTGAAGACACAGAATGGCAAACTGGATAAAATTCTATGACTCAATAATTTGCTGCATCCAGGAAATGCATCTCACCACCAGGGATACCCACAGACTCAAAGTAAGAGAATGGAAAATGAGTTTCCAGGCGAATGGATCATAAAAGAAGGCAGGAGTTGCAATCTTAATATAAGACAAAACAATCTTTAAACTATCAAAAACTTAAACAGATACAAAAGGGCACTACATAATGATAAAAGTATCAATTCATCAATAAGAAACTTCCATCCTAAACATATATGCATCCAACACAGGAGAACCCATGTTTATAAAGCAACTACTATGTAAACTAAAAAAATATATATATGTTGACTCTAACACTATTATGGCTGGGAACTTAAACACCCAACTAGCAACCCTAGATAACTCATCAAGGCAAAAAATCAACAAAGATATCTGAAACCTTAACTTGACACTTAACCAAATGGACTGAATAGGTATCTACAGGACACTACACCCAACAACCACAGAATATACATTCTACTCATCACCACATGGTACATACTCCAACATCGATCAATCCTTGGCCATAAATCAAGCATAAACGTGCTGGAATTATAGGCTGACCCACCGAGCCTGGCCAACAAATTTCATAAGATCGAAATACTGCCATGCACCTTCTCAGACTGCAGTGGAATAAAAATAAATATCAACACCAACAAAATTCCCCCAAAAGCCACAAAGACATGGACACTAAACAGCATGATGCTAGATGCTAAATGACTACTGGGTCAACACAGAAATTAAAAGAGTCCTAAAAACAAATGCAAATGAAGAGACATTCTACCAAAACCCCTGGGGTGCCATGAAAACAGTTCTAAGAGAGGAATTTACTTCTCTACAGAAACACATCAAGAAAATGGAAAGATTACAAATTAACAGCCTAACAAATCACTTAAAGGAGCTATAAAGACAAGACCAAAAAACCCTAATTTTAGCAAAAAAAAATCCAGATAACCCAAGTAAAAGCCCAAATATAGGACATAGAAGAAAAAAATATCGTAGAAGAAAAATCAGCAAAAAAAAAAAAAAGCGGGTTCAATAAACAAGATTGATGAACCCCAAATCAGAATGACCAAGAGAGAAAAAACCCAAATAAACACACACATACAAAAAATGCAAAAGCTAAAATCACAACTTACCCTGAAGAACTAAAAAAGATGATCAATGATTACTATGCACACCTGTATGGAAACAAACTCGATAACTTAAATGAAATGGAGGATTTTCCAACATCACACAACTTTCCAAGGTTGAAACAAGAAGTCATTGAGACACTACATAGACCAAAAACAACCCAGGAAATCAACTCTGTCATAAGATAACTACCTACAAAACAAAAGCCCTAGACTGGACAGCTCTCCAGTGGTTCTGCAAAACATACAAAGAAGAGCTGATACTAATCCTATTTAAAGTATTCCAGGCAGTTAAGAAAGACAGAATTCTCCCCAAATCATTTTATGAAGCTAACATCACACCGACACCCAAACTGGTAAAGATCTAACAAAAAAAGAGAACTGCAGACCAATATCCATAATGAACATAGAAGTAGAAATTCTCATCACGATTCTGGCAAATCAGATCCAACAACACATCGCAAAAATCATCCACCATGACCAAGTATGCTTCATCCACAAGATGCAGGGCTGGTTCAAGGGCTGGTCCAACATTAGCAAGACCATAAATGGAATTAAATACATCAACAGATGTAAAAACAAGAATCACATGATTATATCATTAGATGCCTAAAAAACTTTTGATAAAATCCAGCATCCCTTCTTGATTAAAAACCCTCAAACACCTGGGTATAGAAGAAACATACCTCAAAATAGCAAGCACCTACAGTCAGCTATTGCTAAATGGACAGAAACTGGAAACATTTCCCCTAAAAATGGGAACAAGACAAAGCTGCCCATTCTCACCCCTCTTGTTCAATATTGTGTTGGAAATCCTAACTAGAGCAATTAGACAAGAAAAGGAAATCAGGGGTATCCAAATAGCAAAAGAGGAAGCTAAGTTATCCCTCTTTGCTGATGATATAATGTTATACCTCGAAAACCCAAGGTAATAAAAAAATCTGTTTTCACTGATAAAGGACTTGACAAGTCTTAGCATACAAAAAAAAAAAGTGCAAAAGACAATTGCATTCTTATACACCAACAATAAGCAGGCAGAGAACCAAATAAAAAGCACAATCCCATTCACAATAGCCACATACAAAAATGAAATACCTTGGCATCTTCCAAACCAGACAAGTGAAAGACCTTTACAACAAAAACTACAAAACACTGCTCAAAGAAATCAGAGAAGACACAAAGAAATGCAAATCAGAGAAATGCAAATCAAAACCACATTGACATACCACCTAACCCCAATAAGAATGGTCATCATTAATAAAACAAATAACAATAGATGCTGGTGAGGATACGGAGAAAAAGGAACACTTCTACACTGTTGGTGGGAATACAAACTAGCACAACCTCTTTGGAGAACAGTGTGGCGATTCTAGAAGAACTAGACATTGACCTTCCATATGACCCAGCAATCCTCCTACTGGGGAAATCCCAGAGGAACCCAAATAATTCTAGAAAAAAGATGATATCTGCACATGCATGTTTATTGCAGCACTATTCACAGTAGTAAAACCATGGAACCTACTTTGCTGGCCATAGAAACCAGACTGGATAAAATGTGGAGCATATACACAATGGAATATTACACAACAATAAAGAAGGACAAGCATGTGTACTTTGCAGCAACTTGGATGGATTTAGAGTCTATTATACTCAGTGATCTATCACAGAAACAAAGAACAGAGTACCACATATTCTCACTCATAAGTGGACTCTCAACATTTACCATTATACTGTAAGAAAGGGATTGGCAGTAGCACGATCCTGCTGGAGTTGGGGAGCCAGGAACGTAACATCAGTAAGTGTACCTGATCTCAAACCAGGCAAAGTGGAGACCAAAGGGAGGCCCAAACTTTACCTGGACAATGACCACTCGCATGCCTAATCCTGAAATGTACCCCACATCTTTAAAAAAACAAAAACAAAAAACTAACGAATTGCTAAATGAAATATGTGCTATCCTCCTCACTTGACAAACATACCTTCATAAGAACAAATTAGAAAAAACACATATAAAACTTCACAGTTATCAAAATATTAAAGACTGCTAAATTTAATTTATGTTGTATGTGCCTGAACATCCTCTTGATGAACCAGCAATGTTTAGATGAGTAACAATCCAGAAATTGCTTTCTGAAATCTAAATTCTTTAGTAATCATTTCAAGCAAAGTCACTAATTATGTTGATATAATCAAGATTTTTCCACATAACTCATATTCTTACATCAGTCATAATCAATTGGATTAAAAATAAAATATAACTATATTAAACATTGTAAAAGAAGTCAATGCATCAATAAAATCTGGGTTTATGGTACAATAAACATATTTTAAGGGGAAATGATTGCACACAATTTAACATAATTAGAAGATAAGTGTGTAAACTAGATATAATATAAATAAATAAACTAAATAAATTCAAATAAGTAGGAACATCACAATGTTTATGAGGATATGCTGACCAACTATTGCAGACAAGAATTATATAATAGATATGGACTTAACTTTACAGAAGAAAATAATATATTCCAAATAATTCAGTTTTTTTTTTTTTTTTTTGAGTTGGAGTCTCACTCTGTCGCCCAGACTGGAGTGCAGTGGCCGCTCTTGGCCACCGCAGCCTTGACTTGCTGGGCTCCGGTGATTCTTCGGCCTCAGCCTTCCAAGTAGCTGGAACTATAGGCGCACGCTACCACACCCGGCTAATTTTTTTTATTTATTGTAGAGATGAGGTCTCGCCTGCCCAGGCGGGTCTCAAACCCGCGGGCTCAGGCAATCCACTCACCTCAGCCTCCCAAAGGTGCGGGATTACAGACTGAGCCACCGAGCCCGGCTCAAATAATTCAGTTTTAACTTGGGCACTGAAAACATGCAAATATTCTGTGGACAACAAAAGTCTGGAAGAATGAATTGACTAATTCCAGGGATATTATTTTCTTATATCACAATTAAAAAAGTAAATCTCCTTAAGGAATATGTTATCCCTTCAGGTGCCTCAGCAATTATATTGTCTTTTTAGGCAGTGTTTCTAATAAAGACAACTTGGCAGGATGCAATGTCACATCTGTAATCCTAGCACTTTGGGAGGTTGAGGCAAGATAATCACTTGAGCCCAGGACTTTGAGATCAGCCTGGGTAACATAGTGAGACCTCTTCTCTACAAAAAAATTAAAAAATTAGTCTAGTGCCCCTGTGTATCTACTTGGGAAGCTGAGGCAGAAGGATCACCTATGTCCAGGAGATGGAAGCTGGGGTAAGCCATGATTATGCCTACACATGCCTGGGTGACAGAATGAGACACGACTCAATAAACAAAGATAATTTGTACACTGAAGTGTTAAATAAATAAATTGCTAATTAGCATTATAAAAACTCAACTGTAAAATCTTAATGTTGCTCAATTGTAGGTATAGTTTTGAACATAGGTGTTCTGTGTTTGAACAAAATTAGGGCAAGGAGATTTTTCTAACTTTTATAACTATAAAATGATCCATGAGGGATGAGCATTTTGCAGTTAGCCCAAAGAGAATATTTATAATGTGAAGGTGTCATAAAGGAGTATTGAGTGACTTTACTTGATAGAAATGGTGATGACTGAGAATTCATGAATGAGGTAAATAGTAAATTTTTGAGAACGAGTTTAAGAGATTTCTTACAGTAATCTGAAACCAAACTTTTTGTACTATTCCTTAGCACACATCAGGCTTTTCTTCTTTTAGTGACTCTACTGCTTGTGATTGGAACACTTCTCCACCACCATCTTTGTCTAACAAATGCATTTATTTCAAAGCCCATATTACATGTCTAGAGTAGACACACATTTAAATTTACACAAGAAAGTCTATTTTATACTTGTGGTAATGGAGTCATCATTAATAAGATTTCTTCAATTCTCAAAAATTGCTAGGTGCAGTGGCTCACACCTGTAATCCCAGCACTCTGGTAGGCAGAGGCAGGAGGAGTGCCTGAGCCCGGGGGTTTGAAACTAGCATGGGTAACTTGGTGAGACCTCGTCTCTATAATAAATCAAATGATTATCCAGGCATCATGGTACATGCTTGTAGTTCCGGCTACTTGGAAGGCTGAGGCAGAAGGATCACCTGAACCCAGCAGGTCCAGGATGCAGAGGCCATGAGCATGTCACTACACTCCAAACTGGGTGACAGAGTAAGACTCTAACTAAAAAGAATTCTCAAAAATAACCCATTGGATGTTATATACTTGGTCATCTCAATGATCTCAGCTACTTTAGTTAGAAGGAGACTTTTCTGTGGTAGTAAGCTTTACCCATAGTAGACGGAAGACAAATATTTTAAAATGTGTGAAGAATTGAAGGATAGTGTAGACTAAGGAAGAAATACTACAAGAGGGGTATTGACTAATATAAAGTTTATTCTAGGTAAAGAAAGAGCATGACTTGAAATTACTCTCTATGACAGAAAAGGAAAAATAAGCTGGCAAATAAAAAAAAAAGATTATGCAAAGCTTGCCTATTACAAGTATAAAAACTTACATAGCTCAAAGTGATTGCTTACGTGGTTATTCAGTGGTATCAGGCCTCTAATGTTCATTTAATGTAGTTATAAATGACTTAAATTGAAAAATCTTTATTTTTAAAAGACATGAAACAAACACAAAAAGAAAACTGTGGCAAGAAGGAATAGTACAGAGGAATGATTCAGGGAATAGACTGAAAGCAGACTGCTTCCATAAGAGTCCTGCTTTTTCTCGTTAACAACTGTGCCATCTTGACAAGTTTTCCAATCTCTTACTGTCTCAGTTTCCTAATTGTAAATTGGAGATGATATATCAGTACCTACCTCATAGGATAATGATGAGATTTTATCAAGCTAATATTTACAACTCATTTAGTATAATGCTTGGAATTGGTGAGCTACATTTGAGTAATTGTAAGTAAAATAATTATATTTGAGTTGAAGGACAAATTTGAATGAAAAAAGAACTAAACATTTTCTATTCCTTTTTGTTGATCTGATAATAGTGTGTCAACCAAGCTATTTCCATATGATGAGGCACATATTTATGAAGCAGGTAGATATTTAGGTAGGTTAATTTGATCATAGAACTTGAGTGAAAAGAATAGCAAGGGGAAATTTTGTGACTGCTACCATTGGTTGAACAAGTTTTTTTTTTTAATTTTTAATTTTTTTTAGATAAACTATGTCTTCAGTATGCCACTATTCTTAAATTGAAACTAAACAGAATGGCTACCTTTTGTATGTGTTTCTTTCTACATTGGTTGAGAGAATATTAACTAAATATGAAGTACATACTTGATCTGTTTTGACATAAATTATAGGCTTTATGCACCTCCATTTTACATATTTGTACAGATTATTAAGACAAAAAATTTAAAGTTCTTGGTTTGTTGAATTTAAGATAGGACTAAAATTTGGGATCATACATTTAAATGTGAACTATTTTTTGGCTGGGTGCGGTGGCTCAGCCTGTAATCCCAATACTTTGGATGGCTGAGGTGAGAGGATTGCCTGAGCCTGGGCATTCGAGACCAGCCTGGGCAACGTGGTGAGACCTCGTCTCTACAATAAATCACACACACAAGAAAAGTTAGCCGGGTGAGGTGGCGTGCGCCTGTGGTTCCAGCTACTTGGAAACCTGAGAAGGAAGGGTCGCTCAGCCTGGGCAACAGAGTGAGACTCCAACTCAAACAAACAAACAAACAAACAAAAAACTGTGAACTATTTTCTTAACGTGCTTGGAAATATTTAAAAAATTGTTTTCTGTGGATTTATGTGCAAAATTATGGTAAATGTTCAAATTTAGTCCTGTACCTCCTACTTGAATGATGCCTGTGTCTCAATTATTTCATCTATAAGACAGTGCTATTTCATAAATTTTGTGTGCGTGTATTTTAAAAGTTAATACATTAAAGAGGTTAATATATGTAATCTATTTCTTTCATATGAAAATTGTCCTGTTCATCACCCCCATTCCTGTTCAACATTTTAAAATATTTTAAAATTAATTTTGTGTGTATATTTTAAATAATTTAACGCTTTCAAGCTTTGCGACATGGGTGATCCTGTGCCTATGCATTTTCCAAGTGTAATGCAGTTTTGTGAATCTCTTACAACCTCCTCTGGAGGGAAAACTATCATATTTAGTACAACATAGTGCTCCGTTTCCTGTTTCCTCAAAGCATTAATATAAGACTTTTGACCCTTTTCCAAATATAATATGCTGTGCTCGCTTTTAAAAAATATAACCTAAAGAAAATGGAATAGGACACTTTATTTTCTGTTGCACTGGGTGAAGATTCCTCCCCTGGTCACTAAAATCCTGGAAATAGGCTGACAGGCAGGAGCTCTGCATGAGAAGTGTTTATTATAATAAGATCCCCTTTGTAGTTTGTTAATATCTGTACAAAAATCAATTTAATGTGTTGTGATTTGAAAGGTTTGTAGTTCAGATCCTTTTCCTGAGGATAGTACTAAGTTATAAAAGATTAGAAATGCTTCTGCATTGTGAGTTTCATGCAGGCACTCTTTGAGATACAAGGCATCGCCTCTGGCATATTTTTACCCCTTATTGGCATTCATTGCAGTCCCTGTCAAAACCTGATTAGAAATCAAATCTGCATCGCCTCCGTAGCCTCTTCTTATCCAGACCTCCACTTCTCACCTATTCAGAAGGCCTTTACTTCCTAGTGCAAGGAAAGAGTAGAACAGGGGAAATAGTGAATGCTCTTTTGTACTCTGGTGAGGACAGGTCTAATCCTCTTATTCCTGGATATAGTATGCCATCATTTCTCCCCGCTAGTGTTCTTGTAGGAGATTTCTGAATGAGGTTTGACAACTTCCTGGACACTCTAAAAAACACTAGTACGGGTAAGTTTTCATCTTGTATTCCCAAACTTACAAGGAATTCTCTTATTTATCACCCTTTTCCATGAAGTCAGCCTAGGGTAGGTCAATAAGTGGTAGGAAACTCTTGGTTAAAACTAGCCCTTATTTATTTATTGTTTCTAATGTGATATTTTCTTCAACATTTTCTGACCCCCTCTTCAATTTAGAGGCTCTTATCCTTCCACAGAGGATAGATCATTTAGTTATTCCCAATGTGATTCTGTGTAACAAACTACCCTCAACTCAGTGGCAATTAACAATATGCTTGCATGACTCTGGGTTGGTGGGTGCTCAGCTTATCAAGGCTGCATTTGATTGCTTTGACTCCAGGTTATGGACTGGATCTAGGTCTGCTCCACCTCAAACCAGTGGCTACCCAAGGCATGCGGATGCAGTGAAAAGCAGAGATAAAAGAGAGAAGCACATCCATCCAAATACATGTTAAACCTAGTTCACATTATGTCACTAACATCTCATTGACTAAAGACCACGCCCTGTTTCAGAGAATGGGAAGTACACACTCCCAGCATGAGAACGTTGCAAAGACATAGATGAAGAGTACTATAGAGATGGAGGAATTAGAACTAACAGTTCAAATGATCAGAAAAAGGCAAAAATAAGACTCCACTCAGCTACCAGTGTCCCTAATACTATTAAAATATCACATTTTCTATCTGTTTTTGTCTTTTTTTCTGAAGTAGCAGAAACCAAAGTCTATCTTGAACAGGGAGAAGAATGACAGTAAGTGAAGATTATTTCAAGGAAAATAGTTTAGCAAAAGCATAGTAGCAAAATCGTAGATTTCACTATGCATTTGAGTCTTTTCCTGAGGATAGTACTAAGCTGTTAAGAGACTAGAACTGCTTCAGTGTTGTGAGTTTCATGCTGGCATTCTTTGAGATACAAGGCATTGCCTTTGACATATATTTACCTCTTATTGGCATTTATTGCAGTCGTTGTTAAAACCCTGATTAGAAATCAAATCTTCATTGCCTCTGTGGCCTCTTCTTATCCAGGCCTCCATACCTGACCTATTCTCTTTCCCTGCTGTATTAGTAATTCATTTTTCTCCCTTCAAAACAGGTGGAAGTCCTAAAAATTATAACTTAACCTGTAGACTGTGGGAGGTGGACTGATCTCAAAAAGGACCCAAGCTAGAAAAAAAAAGGAATTTAGGTTCATACTAAGAGTTTTGCAAGTAAAGGCGGCTCTAAACATGAGGAGCAAGGGGGCAGATGGAGAGCAAGAACTAGATTTGAAGTGCAGGGTTCATAGTGAGAAACAGGAAAGACTGAACACAGTAAACTGGGAGATAATTCTCCTAGGTACCACAGAGGTAGAGAGTATTTTATTGAATGCTGGCAGCTGAATCTGTGCATTGAAAAAGATGATCTTGGCAGTCCCAAGTCTGCTTAGATAAATTTGGCTTTTTTTCTGGAGGTTCCTTTGATTATAAGCTTATGAGGAACAGGTGACTGAAGGGGCAAGCTTGCTAGTTAGCATTGCTAAACTTTGTGTTTTATGGAGAAAAGGTGCCCATAAGGATTTTATTCCAACTTTACTTCAAAACCAAGATTTCAGTACAAGCCCTATCCTAAGATTAAATAATATTCTTGTGGTTGAAGTTGTCATTATGCTATATCTCTCAGAAATTTTAGCAGTGCAGTTATTGAGAGGTACACATTTGATGGATTATATAAAAATCTTTAGATCCAATTGGCACTGACAACTCACTTTGCACTCTAAGATTGCAGAGATTGAAAGATTCAAAACAACACTAATAAGACATCAACACTAACAATTTGACAACTGTTGCCATATCCCTCAGTATCTGTGAAAGCATCCTCAGTGAATATGCTTGTCACTTACTCTTCCTTTAACATCCTGTAATAACTTACTGAGGCTTGTTGCTGTCTGCTTCATATATATGTATGAGGCGAACATACTTTTATGTTCTTTTCAAAATAGAATCTTCCTTTTGCCCTATCTTGACTGTATATTATCCTGCTTTCTACCTTTTTAACAGAAAGATATAGATATCACCACATTTATTAATTGAAAAATGAAAACTTTACTTAGAAACTGAAGGGACATCTGTGAAGAATATTGGTGCGACTGTATGCCAAGTTACACTGCTTGCAAATCAGTGAAAAATCACAGAGATAAGGATGCAGAGATTTATTTAAGAAAACAACCTACTTCTAGTCTAGCATCTTGCTGTAGATCATGTTTACCCAAGAAATATTGATCAAAAGAAAATCAATCCTTTCTTCTGAATGAATCTAAATACTTAATGTCCCTTAGAAAAAGTAAAAGCCTGAGTTTGGGAATGTAGGTAGCCACAGGTTTTCTAAACATACTTAAATAGGATCAAAGGCACACATACTACAGTCTTAGAGACCCAAAGCATCACTTGGTTTTGATGACTAAAACCTATGGGTTCCCTTGCTGAAGGATATGCTGTCTTGATTCATTTTGGAATAGGGTAGCATAAAATCCTTAAATAAATGAGCATATTTAAAGTGCTTAGCAAAATGAAATAAGTATATCTTAGGTACATATCTTGTGTCAAAAAAATGCCTTCCATATGATTAATAGAGAAAAGGTTCACATTCAGATCTGAGGCAATTTCTCACTCATTCTCAACTTCTGGTTAGGATGACAGATCACATTTTAGTCTGTGGTAGGGTAGACAAATGGTCACCATTCTTCCTGCCATCTTCAAAATGAACAATAACATTTAAAGCTCAGGGGCAAGAGGTTCTCTCTGTTCCTGTCTGATTTGTTTTGTTTTGCTTTGATTTGTTTGTTTGTTTGTTTTGGTGAGGAGATGAGCCAGACCTAAAAGAATCATCTGGTGTAAAAGACCTAGAGATCAGCACTGACAGTCTTGATGATTAGAAAGTTTTACTCGTGCCTTCTTTTCCTATGATGTAAACGCTATGACAGATCAATTATGTCAGTATCTGAAGAGCATCACACTCACATAACAGTCACATTTAAGTAACTGCTCAAATTAGTCTTATGTGCTTTAGCAATATTTTCAGATGTAATTAGTGGCCAGATCACTAATTTTTATGCCAGAGTAATCACAGTTCGTTTGGATACAGGATGTTTTTGTGACACTAAACTTACAAATTTTATCCCTTTTAATAGGACAAAGAAATATATGTGGCATTTTTTAACTGTGGGAATTGCTTTAACCAACAGCCCAAGTCATTCGGGATATAGGCTCTGGAATGAGCATTATTGAAACCACCTTACTAAAATAACAGCAATAACAACAACTGTTGGGCAGAATGACAGATACAGGTGTGAAAATCTGGAAATGGCATTAATCTTATCAATTTGGAAATTATACGAATTGCAAAAATATTCCAATAAAAGTCAGTCCATGACAGCACCAGCATATCCAATGAGTTACTTCCTCAAATGGGAATCAAAAGCAAACATCAGGAAAAGTTGTTTGACTCTGCTTTAAATTTGACTATCTTTATCATTTTAAAAACTGCTTATGAATGTTATTCCCATTTTGTAGCCCACAAGCATGTGGCTAAGTAGAGTTATGTGTTTTGGTGATTTTTTTGAGTTGGAGTCTCACTCTGTCACCCAGACTGGAGTGCAGTGGCCGCTCCCGGCCACCGCAGCCTCCACCTGCTGGGCTCCAGCGATCCTTCTGCCTCAGCCTTCCGAGTAGCCGGAATTACAGGCATGCGCTACCACGCCCAGCTGATTTTTTGATTTATTGTAGCGATGAGGTCTCGCTGCCCAGGCGGGTCTCGAACCCGCGGGCTCAGGCAATCCACTCACCTCAGCCTCCCAAAGGCGCGGGATTACAGGCTGAGCCACCGAGCCTGGTGAGTTATGTGTTTTAATAACAAAGGTACTATGCAACAGGGATAGGAGGTGAAAGTGGGTCTGAGTTATTTCAGAGACTTGGTTTTTCCTTATCCATCATGTTGCAGAGTCTCCCTAGTCAAATAATACAGAGAAGAAAATTAATCAATAATCAATACAGAGAAGAAAATTGATGCAGTTTTTATAATGACTGGCCTCATTATTTGAATTTGATAAGATTAATTTATTTTATTGGCAGGAGCTGATAATAACGGAATAGTTGCTTGCACAACTTAAATGTTTATTGCTTTTGAAAAATTATTTCATGTGGTTTTTTGAAATGTTAGTGGAAGACTACAGTTGGCATGATATTTCAGAGATAATTGAACAAACTCTGTAACCCTGCTTTGTATTTATTTAGTTTTTATATCCTTAATGGAAAAAAGTAATCTCATTTTGTATTTTCTGTGGTTAAGATTACTAAACATTTATTAAGTTGATCTTAGAATGCCTAGGTGGGTATGCAAAGATAAAACACATATTCGGGAATCGGTTGAGTTGTTGTAACCTGATTTGCAAAAGTCATAATGATTTGAACATATTTTTAAAAAACAGATACTAGGAATATCAAGTTACAGTTTTATGGCTGAAGAATTTTACCATAGGAAGAAAAATACATATTTTGTGAAAATATTTTTGATTGCCATCAAAACAAATACATAGAGATTAGAAAGAGTAAGTCGAAAGGAAATTATATTTTCTCAGTATTGTGGATGGAAAGTAAATTGTCTATGTGAAATTCACTGTTTACCAAACTAACTGAATAAATGCTTATTAATTAAAGCTTTGCCATTCTCCATTCTTGTGATATGCTAAACTTGTTCAATATTTTAAAAGAAAGTTAACATTTCCAAAACAATATTAATTTTGTTATAAAACACATGATATATTTTAATCAAACTGACTTAATTCCAAAAATATTCTCCTATAAAAATATGGATCAGGACCTAAAACTTCAATAATTAAGAAATCAGCTGAAGAGATTTCAGAATCAATACAACTTATTTTCAAGTTCAATAAATATGTAAATGCAGTGACAACAATGAGAATAATAGAGGATAAGCAAAAATATAACCTCAATTTTTTTTCAGTTCCTAGGAACACATAATTATACCTTTTCAAAGGATTTGTGTGTATGTAATTTGAAGATCACAGGATTCTGTAAAAAAGAACAAAAAACTTGTCCACTCTGTTTCACTAGAAAAAATTCCCCAAGTAATTTATTTTTTCTTTATGCTTGGAGCACAGAGACTAAGTGGTGGCAGCAGTAATTTTACTCAAAATATTTTTCTTTATGAGAATTATTTAGCTTTGTTGTGCTTTTATTCATTCAAGTCTTTTTCCAGTTCATTTATTCAGCAGCCCTGTTCCAAAGTTGTCTACAGATTTCTTTTTATCATGTTATAGATTGCCCAAAAGAAGGGCACATTGAAATTTTTCAAATTTTAAGTAACAGAAATGGGTTTTGTTGAGTCAACTAAAGATGAGTTTACACTGAGGATACAAGGAGGGGCAAAGGAGAGCAAGAAACAATTGCACTGCACAATCACTGACAGTGATGAAATCCTTACCAGATAAAAGAAAAAGGAGAAGAAACACAAATCACCTAATAAGAAATGAAAGAGAGCATACCAGTGCAGATATTTAAAAGTATAATAATATTACAAGCAATAAATGTACATAAATTTGACAGTTTACATGAAATAGACCAAATCCTTGAAGACAAAAACTACCAGTAGATAACCTGGACAATTATCCATCTCATGTATGAAATTTATATATGAAAACCTTCCCCCCAAAAGAAAACTTTGGACCCAGATGGCTTAATGGGCTAATTTATCAAACATTTATGAAGAAATAATATCCACAAAGTGCTATGGGGAATCCACAGCTCCCAACTTCAAAGCACCTACTATCAAGAAAGGAAGATAAAAATGCATAGAAGGGTCTTTAAAACAGTACCAGTTAAGAGATATAGAGTACTAAAAAAAGTGTTCAACAGAGAGAGTTACATAATTTTACTTAAAATGCAATTTTGTAAAAATACACTGAGATACCACCTAACTTCAGTCAGGATGACTATCATCAATAACTCGGAAAACACCAGTTGTTGGAGAGGATGCAGTGAAAAGAGAACACTTCTACACTGTTGGTGGCAGTGTAAACTAGTACAGCCTCTGGAAGACAGTGTGGTGATTCCTAAAAGATCTAAAAATTGACCTTCCATATGACATAGCAGTATACCTGGAAGAACTCAAATCACTCTATAAAAAAGATACCTGCACATGTATATTTATCACAGCGTTGTTCACAGTAGCAAGAACATGAAACCAACTGTGCTACCTATCAAAAGAGAACTGGAAAAAAAATGTGGTACAAATGCACGATGGAATATTATGCAGCCATAAAGAAGAACAAAATCATGAACTTTACAGCAACCTGGATGGAATTCGAGTCTATGATACTGAGTGATCTTTCACAGAATCAGATGCATATCATATGCTCTCACTCATGAGTGGACTTGAACAATTACCATAATACTATAAGAAAAGCATTGGCAGAAGTGGGAAACTCCCAGGGGAGAGTAGGGGGGAGATTGGCAGTAGTGGGAATCTGCCAGGGGAGGAGGGGCATACTTCATCAACAAGGGTACCTGCATAATGAACATTTGAATACCTAACCCTGAATTGTGCCCCACAAATTTAAAATAAAAAAATTAAAAGTTGAAAGAAAGAAATAATATCAATTCTTCACAATCGATTCCAGAAAAGAGAGAAGGGTGGAACACCTCCCAATTGATTAGAGGGCACCTGTATGACTCTGAAGCCAAAATGAAACAGAGACATTATCAGAAAACTGCAGACAAATGTTTTTTAAGAAGATGGTTTTTGTTTTTATTTTCATTTCTTCAAAATAAGAGTAAAATGTTTAAAAATTCACATAAGATTTAAGTACTATAATCCAAATGTTTATCTCTTACTTACATTTAAATATTTTAATAGATTTTTTATTGAAACAAAGGAGAGAAATTAATCATCTAAAAGAAAATCATAAGTATCTTTTTGACAGTTTCTATTTCATTTTGCTTATTTTGGCACACGACACTAGATTTTTCCACCCATAGAAGACTGACTGGTTACAGTTAGATAAATTATTTTAAGAAACAAATTTTGGAGTTGCAATTCAAAATATTAATTCTTGTGTTCTAAAGCCTTAAAAAGTTTTAATCCTCAAATAAGGTGCAAAGCATGAGCATATGATCAGAAGCTGAGATGAGGTTTCTAACTCAAGAAGGATGAATGTGAGATTAGGATGGAAGAGAAGAGAAAATTTTGATAACTTGGGTCATTTTACATTTCACTGTAGAGTGCACAGAAATGATTTGCCCAGGATTTCTGAGGGAGATGAGCAGGTTAGAAGGAATTTTAATCCATGCAAGAGTCTAACCCCAGCTAGATCCTAGTCTCCCTACATCAAGATTACCATATAACCTTGGGCTGCATCTTCAAAAGCCTCATGACTGCTTGAACCTGTCAAATTTCAAATTTCCTAATACATGACTTCCAATTCTTTGTTCATCATCTCTGCATACTCTTATTCCAATACTAGTGTATTACAAAAATACAACTTTTTTAAATTATAGAAAATGATAGAATGCCATGTGTAAACTCTAAAAAGCCAGAGCTATGCCTGGGATTACAATTTAATGTCTGTATGCATGTTGAAGATAGTGCTAGGACTGCTCTTTGAAGAATTCAAACACATGCTTATTTCAAAGAGCAAAACTGTTTACATTCCAGAATCCCTATGCTCCTTCTCCTAATATCCCTTACCTGATGTTGCAAGTGTTTCTATGTTCGAGGGAACAGGGCTTTCATTTAAAGTTGACATAGATTCTCTCTTCTTGTTTCTTTTTTAAATTTTTTTTTATTTTAAAGATGTGGGGTACATAAGCAGGGCATGGTGGCTCAACTCTAAAATCCCAGCACTTTGGGAGGCCAAGGCGAGAGGATTGCCTGAGTCCACGGGTTCAGACCAGCCTGGGCAACTTGGTGAGACTTCATCTCTAAAAAATAAAAAATAAAAAAAATAAAGAGGTGGGGTTCAATTCAGGGTTAGGTATACAAATGTTCATTATGCAGATACCCTTGTTGATGAAGTGTTCTCCCTCTCAGGCAGTTTCCCACTACTGCCAATCTCTTTCCTATTGTATTATGATAATTGTTCAAGGCTCACTTATGAGTGAGAACACATTCTGGTTTATTATCACAATTCACACATATAACGACAGCATAAGAATTTTATTAAGATACTGAAAACTTTTGATGTATAAATGCAATTTGTTAAATGCTATGCAGAAGCAGTGCTTGGAAGTTAAATTCTCTCACTATTGATATCTTGGTAGAAATTACACACAATCATAGTATTTCCATGTATACCGAACCTTTTTGGTGATCTCTATTTTTAGAGATTGGCTTTAATAATTAATAATTAGCCGGGCTCCGTGGCTCAGCCTGTAATCCCGCACCTTTGGGAGGCTGAGGTGAGTGGATTGCCTGAGCCCACGGGTTCGAGACCCGCCTGGACAACTTGGCGAGACCTCATCTCTACATAAATCAAAAATTAGCCGGGAGTGGTAGCGCGCGCCTGTAGTTCCAGCTACTCGGAAAGCTGAGGCGGAAGGATTGCTGGAGCCCAGCAGGTCGAGACTGCGGTGGCCGGGAGCGGCCACTGCACTCCAGTCCGGGCAACAGAGTGAGACTCCAACTCAAAAAAAAAAAAAAAAATTAATAATTAATACATCCAGCCTCTGGAGCTTCTTTTGAACAAAGACCAATGTTATCCCTTTGGAAAATTAAGGCATGGTTTAGAATTTAACTTTGGGAGTAAAATATTTCAGGAATAGACTCCTAATTAATTTTCCTGGTCCCATCTACAAATTTTATAAGCAGAGTAAGGAGAATAGATTCTGTAAACAATTTATTGTCAATCTTCATCCTAATTTCTGAATATCTTGACAAATACTACTTGCTAATAGATACTAGTATACAATTATCTTTGTCATTATATATCCACTTACAAAGTGATTTCCTGTCATTAATTTTGGAATTCATGAGGGTTTGGAAATATTCATACTGTGAGTTTTTCAGTGGAAAAATGTTGTAAAGTTCAATAAACATACATTTTTAAATAAACAGTAGGACATATTGTTAGTGGCTGCCAACAATTACTTTTTAAAATTTTGGAGTAATATACATAAATTAAATTTACTAATCTAACCTTTTTAAAGTATGATTCAGTGCCATTTAGTACATTTAAAATATTATGCAACATTATCTAATTCCAGAACATTTTCATCACCCCCAGGAAAGCTTACACCCATTTAGCCATCATCATTCATTCCCTATCACCTCCAACCCTTGACAATCATTGTTTTGCTTTGTGTCTCTATGAATTTGCCTGTTTGGGATATTTCATATAAATGGAATCGTGTAATATGTGTCCTTTTGTGACTTGCTTCTCCCACATAATGCTTTCAAGTTTCATCCATGGAGTATGGATTAATATTTCATCCCTTTTTATGGTTAAATGATGTTCTATTGTATGGATATATGGCATTTTGTTTATGCATTCATCAGCTGATGGATGTTTGGGTTTTTTTTTATCTTTTGACTATTGTAAATAGTGCTGCTATGAACATTCATTTATAAGTTTTTGTTTAACACCTGTTTTTAGTTCTTTTGGGTATATAATTAGGAGTGAAATTGCTGAGTCATATGGTCATTGTCTGTTGAACTTAATGAAGAACTAATCTGTTTTCTGCAGTGACTTCACCATTTTACATTTCCACCAGAAAATATGGGAGTTCTAGGTTCTCCATATTTTTCTATTTTCCATTTTAGCCATCTTGGTGATTGTGAAGGGGTATCTTGTTGTAGGTTTGATTTCAAAAGTGTATTTTTAACATTATATTTATACATTTGGAATAAAAAATGATGTAAGGTACATATTATCAACTTTGAATTTCTTTTATTACACATACAAATTGGTTATACATAAATTAGAAATGAGATTATGGAAGAAATTATGTGTTTGGTTTAAAAAATAAGGCATGTAAAAATATACTGATTTGAACCAATTCCAATTCTGTACATAAACTGTATGCATTATTCTCTGGTGATTATTCACTATTGAAATAGTATTCTCCTGTGCATTGCTAATGAAAAATCTAATTTATGGGAATAAAAATGTGTGAGAGAAATTTGAATTGCTGAAATTTGATAGCAAATACTTTTCCTCTTTTCAATCTAATGAAATGATCAGATATGCTTTTTTAAAAGTTTATTTCTGCCTTTATCCTTTGTATTTTGATGAGCTTTAATATTTGAAAAACTTAACAAGTAGTATTCTGTTCCTAAGTGATCTAAGACTTATCTTACTTAAATGGGGGGTATAAATACTCTTGTATGTCAAAAAGAAGTACTGTTGATATGGATTTTTCAGGTCTACCTGGGCATCAAGAGTGTAAGCTCAATGGGTCGGCCAGCCAAGCCCCAGAGAGGGTCAGCTGGATGAGCTGACAAGCCTAGCCCCAGAAGTGTTGGCTCTAATGGACTGGTAAGCCAAGCCCTGAGAGTGTTGCTGACTTCGTGGGCTGGCAAACCTAGCCCCCAGAGTGTTGACTCTAATGGGCTGGCAAGCCAAACCCTGAGAGTGTCACAGCCCCCAGAAGTGTCTCAGCTTTGCAGTCTCCCCTTCTTGCAGCAGCTCTCCCAGTTCAGCTGGTTCTGTCAGCTGGCTCTGTCAGCTGGCAAGCTAGCCTCCAGGTGCATGGCTCTTCTGCTCTGATCTACTGCAGCTCTTCAGGTCAGGGTTTTTGTCTCATGCCCAGGAGGAATGAAGGACACAGACAGCCAGAAAGTGAGAAAGCAGGATTGAGAGGACAGAAAAGCTCCCACACAGGGAGGGGACCAGACGAGGTTGCTGATTTGGAGCTGAAACCTGGGGCTTATCTAGCCCTAAGACTGAGCCGATAGGCTAGCACTAGTTGTAAGCTGACTGGTTGGCACTAGCTGTTCTAATTGGTCAGTACTGAGGACCAATTGGCAGGAGGTAAGGGCCTAATGGTGAGCTGACTGTTGTTTTTCTATCCCAGCAATGAGTACATGAGCTCTAGCTTGAGAGGTAGTGAGTGTATCAGTCCAGAGGCCTGCTGAAAGTTTGCACGTTGTTACTGGGGGACAGGCCCTGTCTGCCTAGTTTTTCTCCAACAATCTCCTCTCTCATTGTCACAAATAGACTAGTTCATATAATTGAATTATAAACAGTGTTAAGCAAATTTATGCTTCAAAAGGTTCTGTCTATACTCAATAAGTGAAACTATAGGATGGCTGCACATTTTAACTGTATACATTTAACTGTATAGGTTAAACTTCACATGGTGACACTAGTAGATCCCCAGGAGCTTTTCTAGAAGGGCCTGAATCAACACACTATGAGAGATTCAGGACATCTGTCACCGTTATTTCCTGTCTGTGAAACCTTTCCAGTAAACAGCACCCATAGGTGAGCAACTATACTGATGAATTTTAGTTACAGAAGGAAGATATTGTATAAAATGTAAGGTCAAGTTTTCCTTGACCTGATAAATGTGGAAACAAGTGAACAATACATTAAATAGCTCTAGAGATACTTTTTACTTGACAACACATCTGGATCCTATAATGATAATTTAGCATTTTTACTCTGACAGGGAAGAAGATATTGAAACATGCTCTGAAATCTAGCTATTAAATATGCTGTAATAATCACACTCTTTTCTAAATTTTTTTGGTATTCCTTATGTGGCACAATAAAAAACCTAAAAGAAATACATTTGACTTATGTTTGATTTTATAACTACTTAAAAAAATAAGCAAAGAGGTAAGTAATAAATTTCACCAAGGATAAGCAATTAAAAGTAAATGACAAATGTTAAAATTGAAAAGAGAAATAATGTGTGCACAAAATTATACATAGACACAAATACAGATTATAATATAGCATACATGTATTAATATATGTTAAGTATATATGTATATATATTTTGATGCTTAATAAATTTGATTATATGAAAAAACATAACTGAGAAGTCATATGCTCCTTTTTCATTGATTGACACATATATGATTTATTGAATTTTTTTTTGGTCTCTGTTTCATGTGACAGAATATTTGCCTTAAGTTGATTTCAAAATAAAGTGTAATAGAAAACTAAAACTTCCTGGGAGACAAGGACCTTAAGCAAACACCCTAAAGATTTTACAGTGTATTTGAAAAAATATTTAACAAGTGGCATTGCTGTTTACCTATTACCCTTAAGTGGCTCACAGAAGGAAAGGTCTAGGAGACTTTCCCATTTTGTAGGTGCCTACATTCACGGCCTACATTTTCTTTTCTGCCGGCCTCTTCATTTTGCTCTTGGTCTCTTCCAAATGCACAGAACTCGAACGATTTTTAAAATAATCTTATTATTTAATTAGGTGTTGGCTTGATGTGTATGCATATCCAGGGCACAGAAACGAAATGCAGCTGCCTCTGGGAATTATGACATATTCTTGTTGTTAGGAGCCAAGAGGAGTGGCTGCAAAGGAACAAAGTGACTGAAGGGGGAAAACATAAAAGTCAGAGTCTTTCTTCTGAAAACAGGAGAGAGAAACATGCAAATTCTTGGTCAGTTTTCACAGTTATTTAAGCCAATTTGCCACATCACAAATCCTCTCCCTTTACAGAGGTTGTGTAAGAATGAATAACCATGATAAAAGAAATTGATTCCCCTAAGAAGTTGAATATGTGTCCATATTTTTCTATATCATTTATCAAACGTGGTGAAGCTCAAACATTTCAAGGACAATATCAACTGTAAAATTATTCTTTTATCATTACTTTAATTGAGCATGAAATGTAAGCTAGATAGTCTGTTCTTGTTTTTCTACTGTCTCTGGGAGAGGTGATATCTTACATGGATATATTTTCCAAGTAACTAGACACATTATGTCAAACAGAAAAGGTTTTTATCATTTCAAAATGTCATGAATCTTGGATAGCTTTCTGAAATAAACTATTCACAGTTGTATTAAATAGATAACATGGAAGGTAATAAAGTATGTCATTATTTTCTAACTTGTGTTTTTAATCATATTTAACAATATAATAATAATAAAAGTTATTATTGACTGAAGCTTACTGTATGCCAGGGGTTCTACTATGAATTATGGATTATGTTACTTAAACCTTTCAATAAGTCTAAAAGATGGAAATGTTGCCTAAGGTAATATCAAGACAGGAACTGGAATGTGAACCCAGGTCAAATTGGATGTTCCTAGGGCTTGCTTTGATGATGACTAAAGATTATATATATATATATATATATATTTTTTTTTTTTTTTTTTTAGTAAATTTTCTTTTTCTTCTTTCAGTGGTAGTCACTCACTGTCTTTCTCTCACACAGCCATTAGGTCTACAGATCTTTTCTTAAAGTCTTCTTGTAGTTGTACAGTTTCACATCTGCAGACTGGACAAATAAACAAGAATCTTCAAGGAATTGTTATGGATATCATTTGGAGTCTGAAATTCATTATAAATCCTTAACTTTTTCTGTAAGGTATCATCATTTATCTTGATATTTGTTTCATAGCAGTGCTCAGAATTCTCAAACGAAGTTGAATCTTATTGTACAGAAAATATTACTTCATTTATGTTATTAACTTTAATAATCCAATACTTTTATGATGAAGTTTTTTTTGTCCTTTGGGCAACTGAAATTAAACAACACATAACATTTATTTATTACATATTTTTCATTGCTGTTGTAGGCTAGCTGCTGAATTTAAAAATTACACATATTTTTTCACATAGAACATGAAGACCAGTGGGTAGAAAGACAATAATGATTTTGCATTTATTGCAAGTTTAAAATGAGTAGAGGACACATTTTTATATACCCATTACATTAAATAGTTTCTTTCCCCCTTCCTTTTTCCCTCCCTACCTTTCTTTCTTCCTCCTTCCCTCCCTCCTTCTCTCCTTTCCTCCCTTCTTCCTTCTCTCCCTCCCTTTCTGTTTCCTTCTGTCTCTCCTTTCCTCCTTTCTTTCTTTCTTTCTTTCTTTCTTTCTTTCTTCTTCTTTCTTTCTTTCTTTCTTTCTTTCTTTCTTTCTTTCTTTCTTTCTTTCTTTCTTTCTTTCTTTCTTGCTTTCCTTCCTCATCATGTTGCTATTAAAGGAAATAATGTCTGTAGTCTCCTTTTTTGCCTTCCTTTTTCTCTTCAAATGAAAGATTAAAATATACATTTATTTGACACAATATAGTCTAGAAACTGAGTAACTTAACAACTTCATCATCATAATGATAAAAAATGGTTACCACTTACTAGGTGCTCAGTTGACTTTAGGCACTGTTTTAAGCATTTAGTATATTCTATATATTTTATTTAATTATCACTGCTTTATTATGTTTGCATTATTATCACGGTACAGTCCTACAGATGAGAAGACCTGTCCTGAAAAAATGTTAAGCAAATTTCCCAAGGTCTGACAGCTAGTGGAATAACAGAGCCATGTGTCCATCAGATCTAGATTTTTGAGATGCCTATATTGCTCTTAGTGTATCATTTTCTTAGACTGATAATTTTATGACCCTCTAAAACAATTTTTCAATCTTTGTGTTATATCTTTACTATCAGATAATTAATTGTATCTCTAAATATTACCAAAGTTCATTGAATCAGACTCCATTGATTGCACTATGCAGCCTCAATACACCAATAACAGAAAAAGTGTTAATAGTCAATAATGACACATCATTGATTATAAAGCATATCCTAATTTCAAGAATGTTAAAATGTAAGCAGGAGTGTCTTAGAATTGATGAAAACTGCATAATATGCATAAAAACCAAAAGGACAAAACAAAACACAATCAACAATGGTTACACAAGGCAAGTGGTAAAGGTGAACACTGAAGCAATAGGGGTTGCCTAGAATGACTGAGTGTTTTCTTTTTCTTTTCTTTTTTCTTTTTGAGACAGTGTAATCCTCTGTTGCCCAGGTTGGAGTGCAGTGGTAAGATCATAGTTCACTGCAGTCTCAGTATCCTGAGCCCAAGAGATTCCTCTCACCTCAGCCTCCCGAGTAGCTGGACACCACCATGCACACCACCATGCCACCACCATGCGCACCACCATGCCAAACTAATTATTAGTATTAAAAAAAATTTTTTTTAGATTTGGAGGTCTTACTATTGACCAGGCTGGTCTCAAACTCCTGGACTCAAGCAATCCTTCTGCCGCTACCTGTTCTGAGATTACAGGCATGAGCCACTACACTTCATTGAAATGAATTCTAAAGGAAAAAAGCTATTAACAGAAATTTGTTTAACAAATTCTGGACAGTAAATAAAAGCTCAATCACATAGTATAACTTTTGAGATGATTCATTTATTTTATACATAACTACTACATTATACATACAGGGATGCCAAAATAAACTATACACATTTTAAGTATGATGTTTGCCCAAAAGATGGCGTTAATCAAATGAATGCTAGCTTCACCATGCAACAGGCAGGACAAAGAAAATGCCGGAAGCATGGTAGAGCGAATGTCATACTACACATTGCTACCATGATTTAATTCAACTTCAAAAAGTAATACATAGATAACATCTCTTAAAATGTATATACATTTATTTTGGCACCCCCTGTATATTATACACAAACACACACATATGTAAATTATACTTGAAAGTTAAGTTCTGTTCTAGCAAGCAGTTAACTTCCTGGATGATGATCTTGACCCTGTGCAGGCTTCCTTGGGCTGGTCTATTCTAGGTTTGTCCTTATCTATTGAGTATGGCATTTACTACTAGGTATAATTCTGGGAGTAAGAATGTGACTTGTTTTTTTTTCTCAACTGAATGCCTAGGATGTTCACCTAAATTCTTTATTAAGTAACTCCTAATTCCCAGCAGCTTTCCAATCTTCAAAGTCTCTCCCCAGCCCCAAACAATCTCAGAAATCACCATTCAGCTCTCAGCACACCCCCAGCACTGTTCTAAGTTGATCTTCCAGAATTATACCTCTGGCTGAACCAGAGATAATTTTTATACAGACTTTTTAGTTCCTTCTCTGTGGATCTCTTCTCTCTTGTACTGCCATCCAAATTCCAGTTGCCTTGGCGGATCTTTCTTTATTCCTCCCAGGAAAATGCCACTCAGCTTAGGCTCTCTTTCTCTGGCTTGTAGGTTGAAAAATTAAAAGGGCATATTATGACATTGGGATCCATAATGCTAAGAAATTTTATTATTTTTTATTTTTATAGAGATAGGGTCTCATTCTGATGCCCAAGCTGGAGTGCAGTGGTGCAATCATAGATCACTGTAACCTTGAACTCTTTGACTCAAGCAAGCCTCCTGCCTGCTCCAGCCTCCCATGTAGCTGGAACTACAGACACATGCTACCATGCCTTTTTTCTTTTTGGTAAAAATGGTATCTAGCTATACTGCCCAGGCTGGTCTTAAATTCCTGGCCTCAATCTATTCTCTTACCTCCACCTCCCAATGTGTTGGGATTACAGGTGTGAGCCATTATGCCTGACCTAAGTTTGTTTTAAAATCAATAATGTATATTGATGTAAAACCAAAACAACTAAGACCAGCATATCGTTTTAGAGAATATGATACAATGTATATGACATTAGCAGTTGAGTTTCGGATATTTGATTTGATTAATTTTTTTAGTATTTTATAATTAGAAAATTTAATAGACTGGATTTGCCTATTATGAGTATGAGCTTAGAACATTTTGTTTATAATAAAGTTATAAAAGTGGACACTAAAATTTTTAAAAATATAAAATTTGAACAACTGAATTGAAATGTTCAAACTCATGAATACATCACCAGTTCTCTGTTGCAAGTATTTCTTAAATATTTTTTGAAATGATTGACATATAGACAGGATATTTAATGTAATTTGATTCCAACCTGTTACTTTCTAGTGTGTCCATATGGTTGATAGTCTGAGTCATAGTCTTGGTTTCCTAACTTCTTTTGGGGGAGAGGAAATTTGAGGAAATATTAGAATAATTTAGATATTTTATTAGTGCATTACTCCACATGGAGAATAACTTGAAAAATAATGTTAACATAATATATTGGATAATTTCTGTTAACAACATCCTATGTGCATACAAAAAAAGTGCTAATTGATATTTACAAGTTTTTTTATTATTTCTGTATTTTATATAGCATAGAAAAATTTTACCCTTGGTATTTTCATACCATTTCAAGTATAATTATAGTATAAAAATATATATTCTCAAAGAAAAAAACTTAAGACTTTATTTTGCTAAATATAAATGTCGTAAGATAGTAAGCATACAAACGATTGAGGAATTTGTGTTTCTTTTTGTTTAATATTCTATTTAATAATTTTCAGGGATGCAATTTTACTGTCATTGAACATAAACTTATGACAATGAACAAACATCTTTTTTTTCTATATCTCAATATTGTCAAGTTTGAGAGGTACACAGTAAGTCTCAGTTCTGGTTAAAATGTGGTAGGAAATCTGTGCAGTTGTGAGTTGAGAAACAGATTATTTTCAACATATTCTGTCATGTATCTTTTACTAAGATAGTTATTAAGTAGTTGTTAGGTAGTTGACAAAGGTGGAGACATTCAATCCTCTCAATGTCTAGTTTAAAAGAGCACACAGGTAAAACACATTATAGGTTTTTTATCATGCGTGCAGTCATCTTGTAGTTTATAAGTTACTGAATTTTTAAGTACATTTAATGAACTCAACAGCAAACAGTTGTAAGATGCAAAATAATGCAGCTAAGACCTAGGATGGAAACTACTACAGCATGGAGAGCAGACCGACATTTCAAAGGAGTGAAGGCCTGCCAAGACTCCTTTGAAAATGCCTAAGTCACACATACCTATGGCTCCCACTTACAACAGACTCATAGGAAAAAAAACAAAGCCTCAGTGCACACCACATGCAGAGAGAAAAGTGCACCACAGAAGCAGAACTGGAAAAAAGAGTGAGTCACGGCATTATTCTTCATTTTGGAAACAAACAGTAAAAGAAGAAAAAGCCCAATGGTACCTGTTTTCTCAGAAAATCAAAAATGCCAGAAGACTCTGACATCTTGGTTAGAACAATTTTTTTGAAGTGTCTATAATTGTTGATTTTGTCACAGCAAAAATAAATACTTTTCTTTTTTTAAATTTTTTTGTTTTTCTTAAGAAATAGGGTCTCACTCTATTGCCCAGGCTGGAGCACAGTGTCACAATCATAGCTCACTGCAGTCTTAAGCCCACGGGCTCAAGAAATCCTCCTGCCTCAGCTTCCTGAGTAGCTGGGAAGCTGGAATTACAGGCTCACACCCCCAAGCTTGACTAATTTTTAAATTTTTTGTAAAGACAAGGTCTTCCTGTCTTGTCTAGTTTGGTCTCAAACTCCTGGCCGCAAGTGATCCTTCTGTTTCGGCCTCCCAAAGTGGTGGGATTACAGATGTGAATCACCACTCCTGGCAGAAGGTTCATCTTTATTTACACACTGGGTTCTTCCAGAAACCTATCATTTTAAAAAATTAATGCCAAAATTATTCTTTATTGGCATAATTTTTTGAATATGATAAAACATTTGAGGGCAGGTGACATGATTCTTTTCATTCTTGGTGCACTTCTCAAGCATAATCTCCACATATAGTGAGCACTCTGTTAATATTGCAATTAATATCAATTCTGCTGCATATAAGTTTTGCCATCATATAAGGAAGACTAGTCATCTGTTTAATGCTATGATAATAGTATCCTATCTAACTATTATGCCAATTAGTTTTGTTGCATAGAAAACTACCCTAAAGCATAGTGGCTTAAAAACATTTATTTACCGCATGCTTCCATAGGTCACCCATTTCTGTAGGTCACCAATTTCAGCAGGGTCTGGTCAGTTGTACTGGGCTGGACAAATTTAGCCGATCTTGCTTAAGATGTCTCACAGGCCTGCAGTCAGTTGCCAGGTAAGCCAAGGGCTGCTTGGTCAACAATGGTTAGATACTACAGAGTATAGCTTGTAGGGGAGGAGGGCGATAAATTGTGGCACCTATTTTTTTTTTGCTATTAACCACAAATATATTTTCAACATTCAAAAATTTAACCAATGGTTTCAGTTTGTTTGCTTTTTCATGAACCCTGCCTCTAATACCAAGTTGACTTCCAGTTCTTTAGCCCCTTTAAGGTCTTGTGGTGATACCTCCAAGTATTTTTTTTTTTTTTTTTTTGAGTTGGAGTCTCACTCTGTCGCCCAGACTGGAGTGCAGTGGCCGCTCCCGGCCACCGCAGCCTTGACCTGCTGGGCTCTGGCGATCCTTCCGCCTCAGCCTTCCAAGTAGCCAGAATTACAGGCATGTGCTACCACACCTGGCTGATTTTTTGATTTATTGTAGAGATGAGGTCTCGCTGCCCAGGCGGGTCTCGAACCCGCGGGCTCAGGCAATCTGCTCACCTCAGCCTCCCCAAGGCACAGGATTACAGGGTGAGCCACCGAGCCCGGCACCTCCAAGTATTTAACTAGGCTAATCCTCTATTAAGGAGAAGCATCTACAATCCCTAAGCCAAATCTGGCCCACTGCCTCTTTTTGTAAATAAGATTTTACTGCAAATAAACCTGTTTATTTGTTTACTTATTGTCTCTCTCTGCTTTCATGCTACAATGCCAGAATTATGATAGAGAAAATATGTTTCTCCAAAGCTAAATATCTACTATCTGGCCCCTATTCTGTTTGATTTCCCTCCTAAATAGTGATAAATGCTGGCATATATTTTCAAGGCTTTCAATATTTTATTTACTATAAATAATAATAATATAATAATTATTATTATAGAACACTTCCTCTATGCTTGGCAGTATCTAAGTTTATTTATTTCAACTAATTTAACCTTGAATGTCTTAGTGTAAATAGTAATCACCACTGTATAAATGAAGAAACTGAGGCATAGAAAAGTTACACTTATATCCAGGTTCCATGGCTTAGAAATCATACTCCGTCTTCCACATTACTGTTTCTATTTTATGGAATGCCAATTTTTTTTTTAACAGTCCCAGGCGTATTGACTTTTCTTTCAATTTCTTAAATTTGTTAAACTCTTGACTTCTTTATGATCCTTACATATGAAACTTTCTTTATGGAATAATATTCTGGCATCTTCAGATAAAACATTTTCCAAATTTCTGTGGATTTCTCCAAACTCTAATTAGCAAAAGAATAGAAAAAAAGAATCTTTTAAATAAATAAATATAAGACATGACACATGAAGGTTTCTGTATTTTAGTTTGGAAAAACTCAACCCCACAATATTTGGATGAGATTATTAAAACTCCCTGGCTCCTTTACTTATACTGTACAATTAAATGACTAGGCAAAGACCCTTAGTCATTCTCCCAGAGCAACATACTAATTTATGGGGCCAGATGAAAAATCTGAGTCACTTATTGTTGGGATAGATCATTCTACCAGGGCCTAAGCCCAGTAATTTAGATGTATGGTGGTAAATAAATTATGACTTCTTCATTCTTGTTGACCAAGAATCATTTATATATTTATTTCTCTCTCTTTATGCTTGGTATTTAAATATCATGTTACTGTATTTTACCAATGGCCTTACAAGTAAATAGTTATCAGTAGGGATTGAAAGAGTGGAAAGGGAAAGTAAAAATGTTGAGGATGCAATTTCTTACAGGGTAGTGAGGAACTAGTGTGCAGTCATAAAAATATATTTTGATGTGTGGCTATGGTTTTGTCTTACATGGGTTACTTCTGTAGCTCTGACTCAGACTCATGTGCTTTTGAAAATCCCTTGTCAAAGGAGATTATCCCATGTTTTATTGTTATATGTCAGATGACTTGTCAGATGACTTTCACTACTAATTATCTGTTTCAGCAGTCATTGGCTCCACTCTGCTGGGAAGTTATGTTTCTGCTTTTTCAAACCATTCTACTCCTCTATATTGTTTTGATAGTTTGTCTGTTTTGTTTCTTTCAGTGTTATATTGTCAATATGCCGGGGTCATAGTAGGTATTTAATACATCCCTTTGAATGAATTAAAAATGCACAAATGTAGCACCTAAGGTTGTCCATCTGGTGATAAGTATCTCCCTAAATTTGCATGTTCAGAAGAGTTAAATCATAATTAAAACCACTTCAGGATCAGTGGCCAAACTCTTTGACGGTGAAACTATGCTGTCAGATCATTTCAATTATAATCATTCGAGTTGAACTGCTCTAGAAATTTGATGCCAAGATTTTGATAAATTGATGTCCTATTGACATCTTAGAAATTGAATTTCACCTTTCCAGAATTCACTTATACCTTGAACTTGATGTAATCTTTGTCATATTGTATGTTGAGCTATTTTCTTTCATTGTTATTTTCAAGTAATCAAATCTTAATTAGTTGTGGTGATTAGTACCTTGAATGGTCATTAGCACTTTTTTCATCGTGAAAATTGTTATTTATAGAGGATTTGACAATTTCTCAAATTAATCTTAAACTCTTTCAATCTATCTAACTTGCAAGGATGCCATTTACTAAATCAATAACAGAACAGCTAAGCCAAAGGTATATTTTTATTTTTAATTTTTTCTGTTTCTATTTAATTGATTCATAACTTTTTGGTTATGAAAAGAGTAATAGTCCAAAATTCTCTTGTTTTTTTTTTTTTGCCGTTATTAGTCTTCTTCTAAGGGAGAAAAAAATAAATTCAACCAGATGTTAGATACAGATATGTACTGCTGAAGCCAATAATATGCCACTCTTTTCCAATGAAAATTTTATGTATGTTTTTGGCCTTAATCATATACCACTGTAATTCAAACCCGAAACTCTGTTAAATGAAGAAACTTAATCATAATTTGATATATAAGGAGATATTTTCCCTATTCACCTGTACCTGTTCAAATGTCCCATAGATGTAGTGGACCTATCAATAATGCATTGAATGATATAAGTTTTTTGAACAAACCCACAATAATATATGGTTAGTGGATATCAAAGAAAGAAGAAAAAAACAAGTTTAAGTTGAATCTTATGAGCCAGCAATACAAAGATGCAGGATACACAATGATAAATATTATTGCCCTTGAAGCCAGACCACCTGGCTTCAAATCCTGACTCAACTCTTTGTTAAGAGTGAGATTGGGGAAGTAATTTAATCTCTCTTTTCCTAGTTAATTCCCTTGTGAAATGGAGATAACAATAATACCTAATTCATAGGTGATTATTGCGAAGATTAAATGTGTTAACGTGTTTCTTAGAAGAGTGATTAGCACATAGTAAACAGTTTTAAAAATTACTTTTATCACTCCTACCTGGGGGAATGTAAAATAGTGTTAATAAAGGTAGTGATAGACAAAGCTATGTTAAATGTTTCAGAAGTTGAGTAGTAGGATCTACATATGCATGCTTTTTTCATGGCAAGTATATCTATTGGTTTGGTTGACCTCTGCTGCATGTATAATGCAAAATTCTTTAAATTTTTAAGTAGAAAGCATAACCAAGGAATAATATAAACAAACATTCTTGTGATATTGTTAATTATCTATTTGCCCTTTTCTAATTGAAATACCATCTTCTTTCAGGTATTCAGCTTTTATCCATTCTGCTTGAAAGGAGTCTGCCCTGTCTTCTAGAAATGGGCTTGATTTAGTCTGAAGGAAATGGCATATGGAGGAGAAGGAAGCAAAGAGAATAAGAAAAGTAGAGCCTTAACTCTTGCCAAATGACAATAGATCATTGGCTTAGCTGTAGTCTCCTTCAGTTATGTGATGTAAGGTAGTCTTTTTTGTTGTTAAAATTTGTTATATTTTTTATGTTTTCTGCAACTGAAAGTCTCATAACCAATGTACAAACACATTCACACATTCTGCACATTCAGTTTCAAAAGAAAATCCATGGCTGTTTTCATTTGACAGAAAACTCAAACTAAAAGTGGCTTCTTACAGTAGAAAACTCAGTTGATCATAAAAGATGGACCTTGACTTATGATGTTCAATTTAGGGTTTTTCTACTTTATCATGATGTAAAAACTATATGCATTCAGTAGAAACTGTACTTCAATTACCATACAACTATTCTGCTTTTAATACAGTATTCAAAAAATTACATGTGACCTTCAATACTTTCTTATAAAATAGGCTTTCTGTTGATGATTTTGCCCAGCTGTAGACCACTATAATTTCCTGAGCACATTTAAGGCAGGCTAGGCTAAACTATTATGTTCCATAGGTTAGGTGAATTAGGTGTGTTTTTGATGTACAGTATGATTGGTTTATTGAGTGTAACCTCACAGTAAGTCAAAGAGTGTCTGTGTTTTTTCTCTAATTCTCTAAGGCTGGCATTTTTTTTTTTTTTTTTTTGGTGTGTTGGCTTCATCTTTAGGCAATGGCAACTCACATGCACACATGATATTCAAGGAAAAAAATAATACCTTTCTCTTAACGAAAAGAAAATTTTGTACTTAAGGGCATTCAGTTAACTTCTGCTTGTGTTTTTTATTAGTCTGAAGGGGGTCATAATTTTATATTCTGGAGAATGTGTTAATTTACTTAAGCTTTAACAAGTTATTGACAAGGAGAATGGGATGACCATAAGTGGCTTAGATTATAACCAAACTAAAACTTCAAGAGAAATACTGAAAAAAAATAGTATTTACTAAATTACTTGCATTTTTTTTATTTTGAGTTGGAGTCTCACTCTGTCACCCAGACTGGAGTGCAGTGGCCGCTCCCGGCCACTGCAGCCTCGACCTGCTGGGCTCCAGCAATCCTTCCGCCTCAGCCTTCCAAGTAGCCAGAATTACAGGCATGCACTACCATGCCTGGCTGATTTTTTATTTATTGTAGAGATGAGGTCTCGCCAAGTTGCCCAGGCGGGTCTCGAACCCGCGGGCTCAGGCAATCCACTCACTTCAGCCTCCCAAGGCGCGGGATTACAGGTTGAGCCACCGAGCCTGGCTTACTTGCATTTTTAAAGTTAGTAATGATGACTATTATTTGAGTACATGTTGCAATATGTTTTAAATAGTACTATAGGATTTTACATTCATGATATTATATATTTCTCACAAGAAACCCGCAATTTATTATTATGATTTCATTTTGCAAAAAAGAAAAATGAGGTATAAGTAAAAAAATTAACTTGACTAGATAACAGTTTGCAAATATCATGACACAGACTCATATCCCTGTCCACCTGTAGAGGCCATGCTCTGACTCAGTATGCAATGCTATGTCTCTATTACTCATAGTAGTTGAGGGAAGATAAGATTCAGAATATAACGAATGAGAGTTCATTCTTGGACCTTGTCATTAACGGTAATTCTATTTCAGTGGATGAATTCTTGGAAATAAGCAGTAGTACATTTGGGGAATAGAGTTGCTGGAATTTGTCTATTGTTTACAGGGGAAGGTATTCACTACAGAGAATATTCTTAAATTCTGAGAATTTTTCTTTTCATTTCATAAAGTATTAGGAGGTAGTCTATTTTAAAATAAATATGAAACATTACAAAATATTGATGTATGCTATTATAACATATAATAGCATAAAAATTACAGAATAACCATGTAATGTTATTCAAGTGCCTCTATGAGAAAACTTTTGATTGATCAAGAAACGCATTTAATTAACAGTGCTATTCATATGATAAAACATGTGACCTAAGCATCATGAGAAGTTGGATACTGAAAAAATCCAATTATTTCTATGGCTAAACAAACTAGAACCAAAATTTGTATAAAACCTAAAACCTTGCCTTCCTCAAAAAAATAAATAAATATACAGTAAATATACTATTGAGGCTATGTGGTTTTTCCTAGGACATTGTGTGTGTGTGTGTGTGTGTGTGTGTGTGTGTGTGTGTGTTCATACCTATTATTAACTAGGAGGAAGGCTGTTTCTCTAGATAATGCTAAATTAAGACCTACATCTACTTTTATTAATTTATTTCACTATGAAGACCATTTTGATGTTATATATGAATACAAATGGTGTTTTTTTTCTATGTTTTTGTTTTAAATTGCTATTAGTTAAAATGGGGATACAGGGCTGGATCAACATCTGCAACAGCATAAACATAATTAAATACGTCAACAAGTGTAAAGACAAAAACCACGTTAGACATGAAAAAGGCCTTTGATAAAATCCAGCACCCCTTCTTGATAAACACCCTCGAACATCTAGGCATAGATGGAACATACTTCAAAATAGCAAGAGCATCTATGAAAAACCAACAGACAGCATACTGCTAAACAGGCAGAAATTGGAACCATTTCCTCTGAAAACCAGAACAAGACAGGATGCCCACTCTCACCCTTCCTGTTCAACAGAGTATTGAAAGTCCTAGCTAGAGCAATCAGACAAGAGAAGGAGATCAGGGGTATCCAAACAGAAAAAGGGGAAGTTAAGTTATCCTTCTTTGCAGACAACTTGATTCTATACCTCAAAAATCCAAGAGAATCTGTCAAAAACCTCCTTGCACCGTAAAGAACTTTGGCAAAGTCTCAGGGTATAAAATCAATGTGTAAAAAACAGTCGCATTTCTATATACTAACAATAAACAAACAGAAATCCAAATAAAAAGCACAAGCTCATTCACAATAGCCACAAGAAAAAAACTACCTTGGCATCCTCCTAACCAGAGATGTGAAAGACCCATTATGATGAAAACTACAAAACGCTGCTCAAAGAAATCAAAGATGACACAAACAAATGGAAAAATATTCCATGCTCACGGATTGGAAAAATCAACACTGTTAAAATGTCAACCCTACCCAAGACAATCTACAGATTTAACACAGTACCCATTAAATTCCCAGCAGCATTCTTCTCAGACCTGGAAATGACAATACAGGAATTCATATGGAAACATAAACAACCACAAATGGCCAAAACAATCCTCAACAACAACAAAGTGGGAAGTATCACACTCCCAGACTTTAAAGTTTATTATAAAGTTGCAATCATTAAAATAGCCTGGTGTTAGATACAAGACGAGGCATACAGATCAATGGAATAGGATAGAGATTCCAGAAGCAAAAACCTCAATTTCTCAACCAACTCATCTTCGACAAAGCCTCCACCACATACCACTGGGGAGAGGACAGCCTATTCAATAAATGGTGCTGGGAAAACTGACTGACCACATGCAAAAGATTAAAACAAGACTCCTACCTATCACCTTACACAAAAATCAACTCTAAATGGATTAAAGACCTAAATGTTAAACCTCAAACTATAAGAACCTTAGAAAATGCAGGAGATATCATTATGGGAATTGGAACTGGCAACCAACTCCTGATCAAAACCCCAAGCACCCATGCCATAAGAGATAAGATAGGCAAGTGGGACCTCATTAAATTGAAAAGTTTCTGCAAGCCGGGCTCGGTGGCTCAGCCTGCAATCCCGCGCCTTTGAGAGGTTGAGGTGAGTGGAATGCCTGAGCCCGCAGGTTCGAGACCTGCCTGGGCAGCGAGACCTCATCTCTACAATAAATCAAAAAATCAGCCAGGCATGATAGCGCATGCCTGTAATTTCGGCTACTCGGAAGGCTGAGGCGGAAGGATCGCCGGAGCCCAGCAGGTCGAGGCTGCGGTGGCCGGGAGCGGCCACTGCACTCCAGTCTGGGCAACAGAGTGAGACTCCAACTCAAAAAAAAAAAAAAGAAAGAAAGAAAAGTTTCTGCAAAGCCAAAGAAACCACCAAGAGAGCAGGGAGACAGCCCACAGAATGGGAAAAAAATATTTGCCAACTGCATATCTGACAAAAGCTTAACATCTAGGATCTACAAGGTCTCAAACATGCTGAAAAGAAAATAACAAACAATGCATTACAAAGTGTGCAAAAGATATGAATAGGCACTTCTATATAATAGTATAGAGAACATACGAGCAGTCAACAGATACATGAAAAATTGCTCAGCCTCACTAGTTATCAAAGAAATGCAAATTAAAACTACACTGAGATACCACCTAACTCCAGTCAAGATGGCCATCATCAATAACTCAAAAAAACCAGATGCTGGAGAGAATGTGGGGAAAAGGGAACACTTTTACACTGTTGGTGGGAGTATAAACTAGTACAACCTCTGCGGAAACAGTTTGGCGACTCCTACAAGGTCTAAAAATCGACCTTCTATTTGACACCCCGCAATTCCCCTACTGGGAATATAACAGGAGGAACCCAAATCACTCTATGAAAAAGGTACCTGCACATGCATGTTTATTGTAACATTGTTCACAATAGCAAAAACATTGAACAAACCATGCCTCCATCGAAAGAGGACTGGATTAAAAAATGCGGAAGGATCCCCGGAGCCCAGCAGGTCGAGGCTGCAGCTGGGAGCAGCCACTGCACTCCAGTCTGGGTGACAGAGTGAGACTCCAACTCAAAAAAATAAAAAAATTAAATAAAAAAATAAAATAAAAAATGCAGTACATATACACAATGGACTATTACACAGCCATAAACAAGGACAAAATTATGAACTTCACAGCAACTTGGATGGACTTAGAGTCTATAATACTGAGTGGTCTATCACAGAAACAAAGAACTGAGTATCACATGTTTTCACTCATAAGTGGGCCTTGAACAATTATCATAATACTATAAGAAAATAATTGTTGGGCAGGGGATAGGCAGTAGTGGGTTTCTGCTGGGGTGACGGGCACACCTCATCAACAAGTGTACCTGCATAATGAACATTTATATACTCAACCCTGAACTGTATCACCCATCTTTAAAATTAAAAATTAAAAAAAAAAAACTGGCATATATTTGTGTATTCCAAACCTAAAATTGCAGCTTCTTCAGTTCTAGGGCTACTTATTTTTTTTCACACATGGAAGTTAAAGTTGTGTAAACTAGGTGTAGACGTGGATCAATAAACCACATTTTTTAATGTATTAAGAAGATTTTAGGCTGGGCTGGGTGGCTCAGCCTGTAATCCCAACGCTCTGGGAGGCCGAGGTGAGTGGATTGCCTGAGCCTGCGGGTTTGAGACCCGCCTGGGCAACTTGGCGAGACCTCATCTCCACAATAAATCAAAAATCAGCCGGGCGTGGTAGCGCATGCCTGTAATTCCGGCTACTCGGAAGGCTGAGGCGGAAGGATCGCCGGAGCCCAGCAGGTCAAGGCTGCGGTGGCCGGGAGCGGCCATTGCACTCCAGTCTGGGTGACAGAGTGAGACTCCAACTCAAAAAAAAAAAAGATTTTATATAAACATCAAAAAGTTCTCCATGGTGATGGTTATTAATCTCCTTTTTTTCGTACTTGTTTTATTTACTATCCAAGAAAAGGGATGAGTTGTGGAGAGTCTCTTATGCCTCTCACTTTCCCATGGCTTGTCACTGGTATCTGTGGCAGCCATAAAGGTTGACACACAGACCTTGCTTCAAGATAGACCCTGTCAAGAGAAATAAAGTTAGTTGAGAATATCCAGTTATGCGTGCTTTCATGACCTACTTGAGCTCTGAAGCTGAAGTCAAATTTTTCTTAGAAAATGCACAGAAAATGTAAGACAGAGTATGACAGAGCATGACAGGAGTCCCATTTCTGTTCAACTTTGCCCTAGGGGTCCACATTTGGATGACTAAGATATTCTCAGAGAGACCCTGGGAGGAACTTGAGACCCTTCCTACTTACTCTTCCTTTCTTAACTGTCTCTTTTCATGGGTTTCAGACCTACATCATGGCCTGAGGGCTTTTCCTGCTTATTCCTGATTTCTCTCCCTTTACCTTTCACAGTCATTATTCCCAATAAAGCTCTTATACTTTTAAATCTTTCTCAATATGTGATTCCTGGAGAAACCAACTGACACAATATCAAATGTGAGATTTTTCATATGACTTTCTATCTTCTTTGCGAAGGCATTCTCATAAGCCAGGGAAATCTTTGTTAGTAAGTCTATTCACTAGCAAAACATGATTATTTTTCTGAGTGAAGATATTATTTATTATTTCAAATATACCTGAGAGCTGATATGCTTCACACTATTCTGGGCACTTGACATATCAGTGAACATAAGTGATACAAATGGTAATAAATTAATGGGCAAAACATTTATGGCTTTGCAAGGTGTCAAAAACTTGACTATAAAAAATGGACAACTAGATCATCAGCTCACCTCCTATTCCAAAATAAATACTCAATTTCTTAACCATTAAATGTAAAATAAAAAAATATCCTACAATACCAAAAACAAAAGGGCAAGCTAAAAATAGTTGCAAATATGCATTTATATGAGATGCTTTGCTAAGCATAAAAACAACAGATTACATCACAAAAATATAGCATCTTACCACGTTTAAACTATAAAAGTAACTGTACTTCAAAAAACAGCAATGATTTCAAATGATTTTGATAACTCAAATAGTGGGTATCATACTAATAACTTCTAATATGGAACCACCATATTCCTTGCTATTGCATTATAAGCAGGGGAGGAGATTGAAACTTACAAAAACAAGGAATTCTAATGGGTAAATGAATGGCTAAATCTACAGAAATTAAAAAGAAAACACTTATAGTCTACCTAATTTCACATCTTGCAACAGTAACTAGCTAAACAAAAGTACCAAACTGAACTGATTCCCAACTTCCTTGGTTATCTACAGCTCTGTATAAGCATCCCTCTCTCTGCCCTTAGATGAAACCATTTGAAGCTGGCAGAGTCCCTCTTTCTTTCTCTTCCATGGATCTTTGACTCTTTACCTTAAATCTCTTTATATCAGGAGTTTTTAGAAATATATATTTTGGGGAGGGGTTCATTGATGCCTTTGACAATTTAAATAAGACTATAGATTATGTCTCAAAACAATTTTTAAATTAAAAAAACAAAATATAATACAGAGGATTTCAGAGGAAACCAACTGTATTGAAATGTTTATTAAATTTTTTAAAAGTATGTAATATACAATAATGTACTTTCCTAGTAATACTATAAATAATGATATTAGCAGCAAGTCTGTTGCTTGCTATTACAGTAATTTCAAAGTAGTGTTCAATCGGGGTACATTTTATTTTAAAATAGCTGCAGCATCTGTAATGTGATAGCAATGTATTATATCTCTAATTACTCTTGATGACAAAGTCACAATCATATTGCTACTGTACTGTTTTTAACATACATTTATAATTGAAAGTTATTTTAGTTGGAGGTTAGTGCAAATAAATATGTAGTTTATTTTCATACAAATTTTTGGATCCTGAGAATTTTTTGCGGGAAATACAGTTCAGATCTAGCAAGGAAATAAAAGGAAGTAAGAGTGAACTGGCAACAGTATGATGTTTTCTGTGATGCAGTTTGCATGACTGAAGCACAGGATAAATAGGAATTAGGGTAAAATTTGGTGGCAAAGCATGTTCGTAAAGTATACTTATCCTGTACTCTCTCAACTTCAAGTATTAAAAAACTGAGAAAGAAGGAATAGTGGGAAAATGCCATCACAATGTAGAAGAAGTAACCTCAAAATTATGATGGCAAAAGTAAGCTGGTCTAGAGACAATATACATTCAAAATTTTGAAATCCAAAGATAAAGGGAATATTCTCTAAGCAGCAAAGCAAAACAACACACATACACACATATATACGACTGATTGGCTACTTATAAATGGATTAAATGTAGTCAGCCTTAGACTCTGCCACACAAATTAGGAAAACAGATGGAATATCACCTAAGAGTGCTTAGGTAAAGTAACTGAAGACACACATATCTTGACAGGTTTTATACTTGACATAAAAGTACTTGACATAAAAGTACTTGAATATACAATTCAAAAGCTAAGGATTGTAATAAAATTAATAGCACAACAAATAAAATGTGTTGACATTAGAAAAATGAAGGATAGAACAAAATCTCGTTAAACAGGCGGTAACTGCAAATATTTTATGCATCACTACAAATGTCAGAAACTTTATTTACTTATATAACATGTGTTTAATTATTTATTACCTTTTAAAGGTACAAATTGCAATCTCTACCAAAAATGCCAAACTAAATTAATTAAAGTAAACTAACTTAATTTAACAAGTATTTTCACTGAGAATTGGAAGGGGAGAGAGAAGGAAAGTAAATGTCTACTCCATTCCCAATATCAAAGAGTAGATATTCAAAATGCTGTAGAACAGAAATCTGAAACCGATCATATCAAAAACAAAGTGGAACAAAAAGCATTAACAAAAGACAAATGCCTTGTAAAAACAGAGGATCCAATATTAATATGTCAGTAGAGAAGCCAAAGAAAAATTCATTCAATAGGAATCATGAACAGAATATTGATTAAAAGCTTGTGTGTGATGAAAAAGCAATGCTTATTTGTACATTATAATAGAAAAAGTAAAATATATAGGACAAAACACACACCAAAAAATGAGAGGCAAGAGAAAATCTTACTTCAATCTCCTCTTTCAAAACTCACTGAAAACAATAAAAAATTTTAAAAAATTAAGAGAATGTATGTAGTCTGTGATATAAAAGACAGCCATAGCCTCAAAGGCCAAACGATCAAATGTACTTACCACTACTACAAAGACTGTACTCAGATGAGGAACAAGAGGAGAGTTGATATTTGTAGCCTTTAAACTTTAGCCAACCACATACATATTTCCCTAAGGTAAGCATCACCTTATTGAAAGGCAACACAATTGTAGTTTGATTAGGGGGAATAGACCTAACTCAGTGTTGGTTATAGGTTTTCTGTGAAATGTCCAAAAAGAAACCCAACTCAGAATGACTAAGTAGGGAAGCTGAGAGAAAAATCAAACCAATGAGTAATTTATTTTCTTTAGGATGTGATTTCCCAACACAAGCAGATTATGGAGAGTGAAGTAGAGTGAAAAACAAAAGAAGAGCCAGACCACAAAACAGAGACTAAACAGGAATTGATGTGAGCCTCACGGGTCTCTTGAACAGCAAAACTAGAGAGCGTTTTGTCCTTAGAGTACGAAAAACATAGAAAACTATATGTTCTAGAAAATAAACTCATTCTTTCTTATTTCCATCTGCCCTTCTTTACACTCTGTTTTTGGGGAAACCAGTGTTCTTTCGGAGCTTCATCAGCAATAAACCAATAAACTTCTTGTGCATAAAAACTGCCAATGTCAAAGGAAAAGACACATAATCAAAAGACACATAATCAAAAGACAAACATCATACTATATTTTGGTGGAGTGATTCTTTAAAGTGTGTGAAATGTATCTTTTGATTATGTGTCTATTCCTTTAATGTTGGCAGTTTTAAACATTTTATAAACAATGCAGTAAGAAATTGAAAATAGTATTTAATAAACTGAAAATAATGAATAAGAAGAATCACTGCCACCAAAATATGGGAAGACTTTGGAAAATCATCTTTTATACTTTCCAAATAATGAAAGGTAATAGTTTTGGAAGAAGTATAGAATTAAAGATAAGAGTTTTATGAGATCAGAAAAAGGTCACATGAGTGAAAACAAAAAGCTTGAATCTAGAGCATTGGGAAGTGAATGTAAAATGTTCAAAGTACCATAGAAACAAAAAAGAATAAAATAATTGAAAAGAATGTAAGAAATATGTAAATGTTTGAGTCAAAATACACAACAAAAGGAAAATACCAAGGAATTAAAAAGCACTACAAAAAATGAAAAGTATGGTAATAAAGGACATTTGGGTCACATATGATTGGTGGTTTTGAAAAGAACAGAATACATAGAATTAAAAAAAGTCAAATATATAATAGGAGGAAAGTTTAACTGAAACAAATAAAGACTTGACTTTGCAGATTTATGACAAAACTGTTTACCAGAAGAAAAGGATAGAGAACAACAGGAATCATACTTGTCTTGAGTGCTTAATGTCACTCACAAATGGTGTCTGGACAGAAAGAGTCGGCCTCTTACACCAAAAGGCAGTGCATTATATCCAGCAAGTGATATCTGCAAAACTTTGACAGAAAGGAAATATGATCCGGTTTTTACCTAAGTAAATTTTCTTCAAGTATAGCAACACTTGTGTATTGATGATCACAAGTGTTCAAGAGTTTCAGCAAATTTAGTACCAGGGACAAAAACCAACAAACAAAATTATTTTGTGACAACCAAGCTAGAGGTGAACCACATAGTAGGTACAGGATCATAGAAAGGTGTTGGAAAAATAAACTTGTGTTGTGTGTTAGGAGGGTGATAAGTCCTTTCAAATACAAAACTGCTAGAGGATTCTGCTAGAGGATTCAATTAACACTAAATATAATCATTTTAGTAAGATTGGAACACATTGCTAAAATTAAATCTGTATTTTTTTTCCTTTCTCTCTAGAGAGTTACCTAGAATTATACTAACAAAATGTTATTGAGGTTTTTAGTACTGAGATTTAGGAGATTTTTAAAAACTACTCTTTCCACATTTTTGAAAAACATGATTTTTTAAAAAGTAAATTAAAAAATGAAATATTGATAAAAAAGTAAATAATGAGTAAGTTAAAAAATATATATACATACTCTTTTCTCCATATTTGGGTACATGTGTGACTTTATGTATACATATTCATATATGGAAAAAGTATATATACACATACATATATGCAAATGAATAGTAGTGGAAAGATACATCTTTTAGATTTCAAAAAGCATGTCTATTATTCAGAAAGTATTTTTATTAAGGTTGTTACATTTTCAACTACTATAAAATATGCCTTTCTTTCAACTTGGCCACCAACCAAAAATTTACTTGCAAATAATATCATTTGTCAAAAAGTAAAATTATAAGAGAAACTCAAGGAAAACTGTCACAAACATGGAAGAAAATGAGTTTTCTTAGTACATGAAAACTTAATCAAATTTGCCTTATACATTTGCTGATTATGAACCTGCTGCATGAAAAGAAAGTATTAGAAGAAGTAAAAAAGGGGGAAGCTATTGGCAGTAGTGAAAAACTGCCAGCGGAGGAAGGGCACACCTGTATAATGAACATTTGTATACCTAACCCTGAATTGTACCCCACATCTTCAACATAAAAATTTTTAAAAGAAGCAAAATACATTAAATATTTTCTAAATACTATAGTAAGAATTGAAAATAGTACTTAACAAATTGAAAATAATTACACAACCCTTTGATTTCAAAGTTTGAGCTAATTAAAAAATGATAATTAATAAATTTTAAGAGTGAAATTAGAGAAACTATCCTCATACCTTCATTTTGAGTTTGGAAATTGGAACAATGTTAAGGAAAATTTTTTCCAGTATAGTCAATTATTTAAAAACTGTTCTTTCTTATAAAGTGTTCCAAAAATTTGATTTCCAGGAATTTCTCTTAAGAATAAAGACATTCTGGCAATTATCTTGAAGCTATTATGGTGTGGTATAATATAATAGTAAAGAGATAGACTTCAGAGAAAGACTGCATGAATTTAAATCACATTTCTGCCACTTTCAACTTATGTGATCTTAACCTCTCTCGTCTGAGTTTCTCAACTGGGAATAAGGATAATGATAGTATAGATCTGTTATAAGAATTAAATGAATCTATATAAAATGTGATTGAAACAATGATAGATTAGCTAGTTTTAACTATCTTTATTCTGTCTGTATAGTGGCATTTTTATTCTATTCAGAATAGTGGTATTTTTAATAGCAAACATTATCACCTGCCTACATATCTAAAAATATTGGAATGATTAAACAAATAACAAACTGTATATAGAATATAAAACCACTATAAGAAGATCATTTTTGACATGAGAAATTTTCATTTATAGAAAATACTAAAGGAGTAATTTAAGCAAATTATAAAAGTTATCTGAAGTAACATTAAACTATTCCAAAGTCTAGATAAATATTCCAAAATGTTTATAGGAATCTAGTGATCTATGCCTGATTTGTTTTCATGTTTATTGCATTTTACAAATTTAGACATTTAACAATTTTTTATGTTGACTATGTATTAATTGAATAATCAGATATTAATCATTTAAAGATAAAGTCATTCAAATAAATACATAGTAACTGCTTAAAAATTTTAAATGTATATTTCTCAGTTTGTGGGTTTTGGCTACATTTTAATTTTATACCCTACTCAGATAACAAATGCATCCTGGAATATTTAAATTGGCTAATAAATAATGAATTTATTGTCTTCTTAAGTAAATACTTAATATTTATTAGCAAGATGTATTTGAAAGGATATGTAAGATTTGAAAGCAAGATGTATTTAATAGGATTGTAAGCCAATATTCTCTCCCTCTAGTTTTGTCACATAATGATTCTTATTTCCTATAGGGTTGCTAACTTCTTTACTACCTGCTCTGAGTATGCTTAAAAAGAAAAAAATAAAATAAAGCTGCACTGAAAGGGAAGACTTTCTAATTCTATCCCTGAAAATAAAAAGTCAGCATGAGACAGACAAGAGACACTCTAATTTGTGATTAATGAAAAATCAAGGAAGAAAGTGTTAACTTTTTCCTCTCTGCTTGCTATCTCACATGCAAAATGACATAAGCCAACAATTTTAATTAAAACATAAAAGCTATACTTACTTTTCTGTTAAGAACATATCTAATAGAATATTCCCAAAGAACATTAAAACAGAGAAATGTAAAACATCAGAGAATATTTTATCTCATATTAAAAACACAATTTCCGCATGAAATAAATATTATCTAAGTCAATATCAAGAAATACTATTTAAGTTTGTGTTGTGTCTGTAGTAACAACAAATGGAGAGTACTTCAACTTGCTTTGAGCACGCTTAGAGTAAATATTCTATGTTACTATCTAGTCATACTCCAAGCCATGAACTTTATTATAAGAACTTCCTTAGTGTTTTAAAATTTTGGTAATTTGTTACAAACACAAATAACTATATATAATTTACACATTGTTAAAAAGGCATAAAGAAATGCTTCTATTTTAGATGCAGTCTATTGACCTAAAAATGCCTCACTTCAACTTTGCACTGACATCTAATGATGCCAAGTCACCTAAACATTGACTTTTTAGTGCACAAGTTAATCTCATAATATGGAGAAGATACCATCTAAAGTATAAATGAGTTTGGTTTGGAATAATTTTAATATATCCAACTGGGGCTTTACTTCATGACAAACCAAAGCTTTAAAAAGACATAAAAGAGACAACCTAAACAAAACAGAGAAGACACAGGTACAATTTTATTTTTCTTGTTGACTCAAACCTAGGTGTTGTATTCAAAACAAAACAAAACAAAACTTGGTTGCTGCTATTCTACCATGAGGGAATATCTATAGTAAACACTAATGTCTCTTCACATGAAGGAGAATGGTGATGATACGATGTATGCTGAAAGTTGTAATCCCTGAAACACAATGCCACATCTCAGGCATTGGAAAGCAAATTGATGATGGAGCAAATGCTGGTAATTCTAGTTTTAATGTTGTCTATGTAGTCAGTCTACAAGAGCATCAAATAAGAAGAAAAGTTAATCAAATAAAGAAACAGAGTCGATAACTATAGTCACACCCTACCTGTGGGTGCACACAAAGTTCAGCTCCCTGAATAAGACGAGGAATGAGATTGATAAGAAGAATTATACAGAATCATGGGAATTAATAACAAATACTGGGGTTAACATATAAATTAGATATGTTAAATATCAAAATTAACAGATAATAAAATCAATTCAGTGATATGAAAAAATATCTTTAAGAAATTGAGTTAGAAGAAAAAGATTTAGATATAAAAATATTAAAGCTATATGAAAAATACAGAGAACAGAAATTTGAGATGCAATGTGAAAAGTGATTTACTAAATAAAATGTAAGTAGAAATAGAGTAAGAACAAAATATAACAAAGAAAGCATTTCTATTTACACCAGAAGGATTGCTACATTTCCAACAAACTACAGGATAGCCATTCACACCTAGACAGGACATAACAGAATTTTAATTACAAAGAAAACAAATCGATGATCTTTCCAGATAGAAGGAAGCTGAATCCTATGTGGGCACAGGGGAAAGCCAAGTCTCACTCTGTCGCCCAGACTGGAGTGCAGTGGCCGCCCCGGCCACTGCAGCCTCGACCTGCTGGGCTCCGGCGATCCTTCCGCCTCAGCCTTCCGAGTAACTGGAACTACAGGCGCGCGCTACCACACCCGGCTGATTTTTTGATTTATTGTAGAGATGAGGTCTCGCTGCCCAGGCGGGTCTCGAACCCGCGGGCTCAGGCAATTCACTCACCTCAGCCTCCCAAAGGCGCGGGATTACAGGCTGAGCCACCGAGCCCGGCTGGCACTCAGTTTTAAACCTCAGATTTCACTCCCAAAATATCACTAATTGATAACAACGAAAGTGTTGAAAAAAGTGACACTAGTATATAAAGAAATTGTTAAAAGTCTGTTTAAGGAACACTCAGATCTTCACTTTCTTCCCAAATCGGGGAAGCTAATTAACTGTTCCACTTGGTACACTGAAGATTTATTTTTTAGGCATGGTAAAATCCAGAATATCTGGACTGGGGGTTGAGAGGCACAGTTATGAGCAGAGATATATATGCTGTGCCAATGTGCTGACAAAGAGAGATGAAAGTTTACCTAGATAGATGAATTCTCTGCCACACTATTATGATAATTTGGCTACCAGTACACTCTCAGGTAGGTCTGGAACATTTTTAGAAGATACTACTAAAGAACCTAAGAGGAAAATGTAAGATATTTCTTCTTAGGCGATTCATTGAAACCATTAACCCAAAAAACAGAAATAAAAACAAAGAAAACCTCTAAGTGTCTCACTCTTAAATGTGAGTAAATCTGAAGACTATAAAAAAGGAAAATAATTTGAAAGTAACACTCTTTTTACCTTTTAGATAAAAGTCTGAGAAAAAAAATCTAAATCTTAATGTTGTGCCTTCAAATAAAAATAGTAAATACACGAAATAAGAAAAAAATGCTCTGAAACATGATAATTTGAAGAACAGAAAAATTCATGAACATTACTAATAAAAGAGAAAAATACCTCTTTTAGAGAGCTGAAAGATAAAATTGGGAACATGTCTTAGAAAGTAGAGGAAAATTACAAAATCGTATAAAGTAATATAACACAAGAATATTAGTAGTCCAGTTCAAACAGTCCAACATTTGAAAAACAGAAGTTTGCATACAAGAGAACAAAGGGGAGAACACTTTTAACAAGTGACCAAAACATAAATTTGAAGAGTCCAGAAGATTGTCATTCATAATGGAATAACAATAGGCCCAAATAAGCTTCATTATTGTCAAATTTCAGAAGACCAGTGACAAAAGATGATCCTAAAAGCTGCCAGGAGAGGAGAAAATGGCCACAAAATCCAATGGTTGAATAACTACAGAATACTCAACACATTGGAAGCTAACACAGTGAAACTTTTTCTTTTAAATCCTTGTAGGGCTTGTGTGGAATGTTTCAAACTAGACTATAAAATTAGCTGACTGAGTGGTCATGTTAGAAAGTAATGTTGGCATACAAGGACTCTATGCATTTGTCTTTTGTACATCTATCCTCAGGAAATTTTTGGAGAGTATACTCCACAAATTTGAATAAGCCACACAAGAACTGAAATGACATATTCTACAGGAAACAGCATATCTGACAAAGGGGTGAGGCAAAGAGAAGTCCCCAGATAATGAGGAATGAGGATGGCAGCCTATATCGAGCACAGAGAGAAAACAATCGAGAACAGAATCCATCAATAGACTCCAGAAGAAATTTATTTCAGAAAACGAAATAACAGGTTTGGTTTATTTAGATGTATTCAGACAAATTTTTAAATATGACAAAAAAGTTAGGACTGAAATAAAGAAAATATACAGGAATTAAATAAACTGAAAAATGCAAGTCAATTATTAATTTCACCAAAAACAAAAGTTGTGCATGAAAGACATGTAATCATAAAATATGTAATCACAGTACCTGCCTAATGATAATGGATTGAACTAACTATTGAACTAATCAAAGGTGCAACTCAACAACATCTGGAAAGAAGTAGTGGGAAGCAGGAGGAAGTGAAAGAGAACTTAATCTCCAACTTTTAGATAAGTAAGGAATAAATAAATAATACTTACAAATGAAAATCAATAACTAAAAAAAGCTGTAGTTACAGAGATGATATAATATTTAGTTATATGGCAGTTGTCTCTGAAGAACTGTAAATACAATATGAGAAACAATGTGATATTTCTTTTCTTTGTTAAAAACCTTGTGAAAAGATTTTCCCATTCAAAACATATAAACTGGCCAGGTGGATTGGCTCAGGCTGTAATTCCAGCACTTTGGGAGGTGAGGTAAGAAGACTATCTGAGCCCAGGGGTTTGAGACAAGTATGGGCAATTTGGTGAGACCTCGTCCTACAATAAATCACAAAAACTAGCCGGGCATGGTGACATGCATCTGTAGTTCCAGCTACTTGGAAGACTGAGGCAGAATGATCACCTAAGCCCAGCAGGTCGAGGCTGCAGTGGTCATGAGTGTGCCTCTGCACTCCAGCCTGGGTGACAAGAGTGAGATTCCAACTCAAAAAAAACAAAACAAAACCAAAATATATAAACTACATATGCATTTAAATTTAGTAACAATAATAAAAGAAAATATCACTCAGAATTCTTTGCAACCATAAGTGCCATTAAAATAGTATATCCAGAATATTTAAGAAAAGGTAGAGAATCTAAATGTGATTATATGTAGAATTTTATCTGGAATTTAAATTTTCTTTGAATTTGTAAGGGCAACAGACTCTCAAAACTTAGGAAGGATCAAAGAGTAGATTCACGGGCACATAATAAGTCTAATAAAACATTAACATTCCTCCCATTTATGACTCAGCTGCTCCAGGACACCCAAGCCTAGGGACTTTTTAAAATTTATTTTTGAAAAAATAGAACAAAGGTCAGTTACCCAGACATTTCTGGAGCCTATGCTAACAGGGCTTTAGCTCACTTATGGGTCCTATCTTACAAGGCCTTAAACAGAAATGAGCACAGCATGCTAAAAAAGCAGAAAGAAGACATGGGTATATTTGCAGTGAAGTGTTAGGAGAGGAGCGGTATACTACGATGTTTACATGGAAGGTAGGGACCAGATTATTTAAGCTGACTAAAGAGTCTGAATTATATTAAATGTGAGATGAGGAGCCACTGAAGGCTTTCTGGGAGATATAAAATCTGATTTATAGTAATCAGACATTGTGGTGTGAAGATCAGTTTTTTGAGGAAGGAAGAAGTCTTAGAAGGTGAATAGTAGGCAAGAGCAAACACAGAAAGACCTGTTAGGAGTCTATAATGTAGTTCAGTTGAAGATGAAGATAACTTGGAGGAGGATGTGAAGATGAGAGAAGTGAATTGAAACTTCTTTTCAATGTTCAATGTTCACATAGAGGATTTGTTGTTAGATGCTACCTGGGAAGTAAGAGATGTAAAAGGATGACCCATAGATATATTTTTGTGGTGCTGTTATGTGTGTCTTTATGTGTCTATATTTGTTTTCTTTAGTAAATAATTGAAGGATAAGAGGAAGAATACTGCGGAAGAATTTTTAAATAGGGGTTTTACTGAATATTCTGATCATTTCTAAAACATTTTTTAAAAACAGTATTTGAGGAGATTCCGATGTAGAGTTTATCGTCTAGAGTTAATGACAAATTTGACATTGTTATTTGACATTTCCCCCTTTCATCGCTCTAATCTTTTGTCTTCTATTAATTATCTTTTGTCTTGGGTATGTACTTTGAATGTAACATAATAAGGACTTGCTAATCTAATATTTTGTGTGTCAAAATCCCTTTCCACATTAACCTTTTACAATTATTTTAGAATAATATTATGTTTACCGAAACAACTGTAAAAGAGAGTACAAATAATTATCATATACTCCACATCTAATTTTCCTATTATTAACGTTTAACATTTGTATGGTACACTTGTCACATAAATGAAATAATACTGACATGTTACTGTTAACAAAGGTTCATACTTTATTCAGATTTACTTACTTCACCTAATTTTTTTTTTTCTGTTCTAGGGTCCCATCCAGAATACCACATTGCATTGAATACTCAGATCTCTGTAAGTCTTTTGATTGTGACAGTTTCTCAGAAATGTCCTTGTTTTTGATAACTGTGAGAATGTTTTTCTACTGAGATATTTTTAACCTTTTCCCTCAAGATTACATTACGGTTAAGATTTTTGCAAACAAAGACCTGTGAGGTAAAGTGCAGTTCTCATCCCATCTTATCAAGGGTACATGCAATCAACATGATTTATTCTTATTGATGTTAACCTTGGTCACTTGGCTGGGGTAATTTTTGTCAGATTTCTCCACATAAATCTACTCTTCCTCTCCCCCTCTTCCATACTGCACTCTGTGGATGACATTCATGCGACAGAGCCCACAAGTGAGTAGGGAGTCGAGCTTTACCTACCTGAGGGTGAAATATCTACATACATTATTTGATGGTCTTCTGCATAGAAAATGTGCCTCTTATTTTAAATTATTTATTTATTTAATCATGTACTTGTATCAGTATGAGCTTATGGATATTTAATTACACTTTGAGTAACAACCGAACCCTACTTCTTTCATTGCTCCATTTATTTAATTTGTTTCAGATCAGGCCACTGGAGTTCTACCTTCTATATTTCATTGTCATAACTCTATCATTTTAAAGTTCTTTTTCTTTGAGCATTCTTTTTTTCTTTCAGGCACTATAAGATGCTCCATGCTCATCTTGGATGTTTCCTGTCCCAGTCATGGAATCAGTCATTTCATCTAGAAACCTGTTTCTTTTTATTGCAGAATGGTATTAGAAACTAAGATTTGAGCTATCGATGTGCTCATGGCTACTAGAGTGTATTGTGTCTTCTCAGTCACAGATGACAGGGTGAGGAAATAGATATGTGCATACTAACCTGTACAAGCACATATACTATACATATGATCCCTGACTTATGATGGTTCAATTTATAATTTTTTGACTTTACAATAATACCCAGACAGCCTTTCTGTTTTTCACTTTCAGTACAGTACTTTATAAACTATATGAGAACTATATGAGATAGTCAACATTGTATTATAAAATAGACTTTGTTTTAGATGATTTTGACCAACTGTAGTATAATGTAAGTATTCTTAGCACATTTACAGAAGGCTAGGCTAAGCTAACATGTGAAGTAAGTTAGAAGTATTGTTTCAACTTATGGTGATACGATGAGTTTGTCAGGACATAATCTCATTACAAATTAAGGAGCATCTGTACAGTTTTCTATATTTGGTTATTTGCATTATGTAGAGGGGGAACCCACCAACCCAGAATTATCTTTTGAAAGGTGGGTCCTTGTAGTATAGGCTTCCCCCATTAGGTAAGTATTCTAGGAATCTATTGCCATCAATGTACTAGCTAGCATTGTTTTGAGAGGCTATGCTGTGCTTCACTGAATTTTTTGTGTGTGTGGCAAACAGGTGACTGGTTCTTCTACCGTGACAAAACACCTGCCCACATCAGGCTGAGTGTTCAGAAGTTTTGACCAAAAACGGCATGACCTCTGTACCCCACCCTCCCTATTCACCCCATCTCACCCTGAGTGACTTTTTTATGTTTCTTTGGTTAAAAAAAAAAAAGGTCGCCAGGCTCGGTGGCTCAGCCCGTAATCCCGCGCCTTTGGGAGGCTAAAGTGAGTGGATTGCCTGAGCCCGCGGGTTGGAGACTCGCCTGGGCAGCGAGACCTCATCTCTACAATTAAAAAAAAAAAAAAAAAAAAATCGGCCGGCTGTGATAGCGCATGCCTGTAATTCCGGCTGGAAGGCTGAGGCGGAAGGATCGCCGGAGCCCAGCAGGTCGAGGCTGCGGTGGCCGGAAGCCGCCGCTGCACTCCAGTCTGGGCGACAGAGTGAGACTCCAACTCAAAAAAAAAAAAAAAAAGTCCTCAAAGGGAAACGTTTGACCAATGTGAAAGACGTAATAAACAAAAAACGGTAGAACGACGAAAAGGCTTCAAAATTGACGAGTTCAAGAACTGTTTTGAGAATGGAAAAAGGAACTTGATAAATGTATGCATCAAAAGGAGGCGACTAAAATTTAAACATGTAAGAAGAAATGCACAATTTTTTATATGTAAATTCTGGATTTCTTTGTCCCCCATATATAAAACTGAACATGAATTCACACTGATGTCTCAACTCTAATCCACCACATCATGGTTCCTTCTTATACATTTCAGAATTGCTGCCTGCATCTCTGAGAAAAACAACCTTATCAAATAAAGATAAATACTTATGTACATTTCCTTTTGGCTTTATTGTTACAGGCACACCTATATACAAGATCATTTAGGTTATTGGCATTTCCCCCACAACTTTTTGGTGCGGTAGTTTCATACATTTGTAATACAATTAGATGTTTTTCTTACATCCTGCATTCCATCTTCAAATTCCTTGACCTCTAAAATAATTTACTTTTAAATACTTTTTAATGTTACTTTGAACATTAAGTTCTTCTCTTTGTGCCATAATGTTCTTCAGGTTTTGAAAAATGCATAGTGTCATGTATCTACCATTACAGAATAGTTTCGTCACCCTAAAAATTTCCCTATTATTTCACTCAAGTCCTCTCTTATCACCGGAACTTCTGGCAACCACTCATCTATTTGCTATCTCCATCATTTTGCTTTTTCAGTGTCCTAGAATTGGAGTCATCCAGTATGTAGCCTTCTCAGAGTAATTGCTTTCATGGAGCAACATGGATTTGACTCATCTGTCTTTGAATAACTTAATGGCGCTATTATTTTTACTGTTGAATAGTATTTCATTGTAGGCATGTATCACAGTTTGTCTATGCACTTACTTATTTAATAAGGTCTTATTTTTTATTTAATAAGGTCTATTTTTTATGATTATGAATGAAGCTGCTACTTAAGAGGCAGTTTTTGGTGTGGAGTGGTTATTGTGTGGACATAAATTGTCAAATAAATAGAGTAAATACATAAAAATGATAAGTGCTAGATAATATTACAAGACTATTTTTAGCTTTTGAAGAAATGCAAAATAAAGCAAGCAAACAAAAGCATTCAAAAACGTAATGCCCTCTGGTGTGGTTTTCCCAAGCACACTTGCCTCATAATCACAAGACTAATTTGAGTTTCCATAAAAAACAAAATTTTCTACACCTTTAAACTTGTATTATGTACTTGTGGAAAAACTTGCATAATCTGTAATTCCTATAAATTTTGTGTCATACAATCCTAGGAGAATATTCAATTTGAAGTTTGTTTTGTTTTGTATTGTCCTCTGTCATTCATTTAAATCTTTTAAAACACTACAACGTGTCTCATAACCATGGTAATAAATTGTAGGCTGCTGTTGTACCCATGTATGCAGAAAAGTATTCATAGCATAATCAGCAGGAGCCCTAGGCATGCTGACCTGGAGCCAGCAGGAGGTGACCCAAGGGCAAAGTGCACTGGAGGTCAGAAGCCAACTGTGGAGTCAGTGACATCCAAGATGGATTTCTGTAGCAAGTAAAAATTCCAAGAATTATTAGAGAAAGGGATTCTGTTACAAGAAAAGTCTACATGAATTTCAAACCATTGTGATTTTGTCATTAAAAGACATATAAACTCTTAGACTACTGAGGCTCAGAAGAAAACATTACAGTGAAACAATTGCTATTTATTTATTTCTCAAATATATTCCTAAATTGCTTAATAGTCAAAATGTTTCCCCTACAATGTCTGAACATTTTACAAAGTCATGAAATTATGATGAGTTCTACAAAATGTGACCAGAGCAAAAAATACATGAATTAATTTGTATTCATGGTATTTCCCACTCAAAGAGAATGTTGTCATTGCCTCACTGTGTTTCTCCTTCTCCTTCTCCCAAAATGTTAAGGGTTCTATCTTAATGAAGATTGACTATGTTAACTTTTGTAATAAAGATAGGATAAATAAGAAAATGGAGATGACTCTTTTAGAAAGTTTTTTGGGGATAGAGGAAGAGTGATGAGCAGATATGATTTTTAAAAGAGTGGGGGATTGGAAAAGGATATTAAAAATGTCACTGAGAATTATATACTTTAAACTGCAAAAAATACAAATTAATTATTTTTAGCTGGGGAAATACTTTGGTTGCTGAGCTTCATTTGTTTGACCTCTAATTGGTCCAAAAGCAACTACAGTTGTGAGTACAATTGCTATTTCACTACAATAAAGTATTTGTAAACATTCTTGTAATATACCTAGAATAAAAATTGAGGGCCGGGCTCGGTGGCTCAGCCTGTAATCCCGCGCCTTTGGGAGGCTGAGGTGAGTGGATTGCCTGAGCCTGAGGGTTCGAGACCCGCCTGGGCAGCAAGACCTCATCTCTACAATAAATAAAAAAATCAGCAGGGTGTGGTGGCGCATCCCTGTAATTCCGGCTACTCGGAAGGCTGAGGCGGAAGGATGGCCGGAGCCCAGCAGGCTGAGCCTGCGGGGGCCGGGAGCGACCACTGCACTCCAGTCTGGGCGACAGAGTGAGACTCCAACTCAAAAAAAAAAAAATTGAGGAAAAACTATAGATTACCGATGATAACTTGCCTAAGCTCTTTGGCAATGTTTAAAAATCTCTGGGTAGGAAAATATAGATACAGAATTTAAAAAGCAAAGCATTGCAAGAATTTAAAATCTCAGATTATTCGATAAATTATAATGTATAAAGTATTTTTAAATCACTGTGAGATTATTGAGTTCATTTTTATTAGAGAATAATGACTTGGGAAGAATAAATTTATTTTTTAAAATGTGAACGGGAATTTTTTTGTATTGTAGGATCTTGCATCCACCATATGATATTAAGATTATTTTTTTCCCTGAAATCAGCAGCCAGTGGGCCTTTGTTATCATGTTTCAATATTGATATTCTTTTTAACTCAGTATAGATATATAACTCAATTTTATATCATAACTTTGCAGTTAGTTATAGCCATCATCATTATTTTTTATTAAAAATTGCAATATAGGTGGGCCGGGCTTGGTGGCTCAGCCTGTAATCCCGGCACTTTGGGATGCCGAGGCAAGTGGATTACCTGAGCCCAGCTCAAGACCAGCTCCAGCAACTTGGGGAGACTTCGTTTCTACAATAAAAAATCAAAAAATTAGCCGGGCAAGTAGCACACACCTATAGTTCCGGCTACTTGGAAGACTAAGGCAGAAAGATCGCCAGAGCCCACATATCCCTTGGGGAGGCGGTGAGTGTGCCAGCCTGAGGGACAAAGTGAGACTCCAACTCAAAAAATAAAATTAAATAAATAAAATAAAATAAAAATAAATATGGCTTTTAAAAAATTGCAATATAAAACATCTTGCCTTCCAAACATGATGCTCAGAAATAATTTTATAATATAAATACTATATCAATATTGACTTATAATATTTATGTTATTTTAGTTTGTTTCTGATAATACTATTTCCACTCTTCATGAGCTAGTGATTGTATTTATTAAATACCTAACTATCCATACCTACACATCTTTTTCATTTAGGAATTTTTGGAATGATATGCAATATTTTTATGTTTTCATTCTCTTGATGTTGAAATTGGATTTGCTTTTCAGTACTCTGCCTACTCTAGTTCAAGTCTTCTTGCACATTTTATAAACTTCCTAATTACTAAAGAAAGTTTCTAATTTATAAAATGTGGAGTCCAGCTGTTTTCCGCTTTCATGTTTTATGTGCAAACTTGCTTACAAGGCACTAAAATAGGATTATGTGATTCATGATGAAGTATTTTCTTATATTCTGAATATAGTTTGAAAATAGTCATTGAACAAGCCCTTCTCAGAGAAGGAAGATGAATTTACTAAATGATATGACCCAGGTGGAATTTTGGCGAAGCATGATTTTCTGGAAACAACATCTTAAAACATGTACAATTCCAATACTGTTTAGAAATAACTTCTTTTCCGCTATGTAGAATAGTCAGTGGTGTTTCCTAAGATAATCTGTGAATCTGGAAATTGGCTACTTGTCCCTTTCTCTATGGTTTCAGAAATGTTAAGCTCCTACTTAGCTCCATCATCTATGCATGAATATAAATTACTGCAGCAGTGCCTCAAGCAAAACTTTGCCATGCGGTGATGAGGAGAGCAGCTAACCGACAGCCTCCAGCTATTATTGTCTTCACAATCTGCCTTAGCTTTTGTGCCAAGGCCGAATATTTCTGAGCAGTCCCATGCAATGACTGAGCACAATTCGGATTGTAGGTCCTGGTAATTTCTGCAAAGTGTGAGACTTATCTAACTCCTCCAGAGCTCCGCTTTTGGTTGGCTAAATCTTTGTCATAGATGCACTATAGTCTGCGATTCTCCCTACCCAATCCTACCTCTGATTAAGATGTTACCTCTCAGTAAATCTCAAACTTTTAACTCCATTCTATTGTCTGACCTTATACTATTGACTCCATACATCCACTATAAAAAACAATCTATTTCTGGACCTTCGTTGATGAAGTAAGAGGAAAAAACTCTGGATATGGGTTTTCCAATTTTATGACTAGTGAAATCATTTAATCTCTCTAATAACTAGTTTCCTTATCAACAAAACAATAGTCATAATAGCTACATGCCCTGAAAACAGCTTGAGGCTAAAATGAAAGCATGCATGTAATAGATTTGAGGAATGCTCTAATTCATGAGTTTATTAAGTTGACTAAATTACCACCAAGCCACAACTTTGTGGGGTTTTTTAGTTTGTTTGCTTGTTTTTATTTATTTGTTTGTTTTGAGTTAGAGTCTCATTTTGTTGCTCAGGTTGGAGTGCAGTAGCACAATCACTGTTTACCACATCCTCAATCTCCTGATCTCCTGGCCTCAGGAGATCCTTATGTCTCAGCCTCCTGTGTAGCTAGGACTACAGGCATGTGCCACTAGGCCTGGTTAATTTTTTGATTTTTTTTTTTTTTTTGTAGAGATGCGATCTTGCCATTTTGCCCAGGCGTGTCTCGAACTCCTGATCTCAAGTGATCCATCCCTCTGCCTTGGCCTCCCAAAGAGCTAGGATCACAGATATCAGCCACTGCACTCAGCCAACTTTGTGTTCTTAAATCTCCTTCTTATCCAGTTCTCTATCAATAATGGCTGATCTCTAGATTGACAGGAACCTTTTACATGAAAGAACATACCAAATCATTGATCTGTAAAGAGAATATTACCCTATTTCTGCAGTTTTTTTAAAGGTATAATGGATATACCCCACGTCATCATTTGTGCAAAAACATTCACGTAGAAAATTGAATGCTGATAAATCAAACGGGAGCAACATGGGATTTCTGCAGTCACATTTCTCAGACTCTAGTCAGACATTCTGCAATGCAAACACATCATCATAACAAAAGTTCAAGACAGTGGAATCAATGCATTTAAGCAACCATGGTGACACAGGAATAAGTGGATAATTAACTCCTGCAGTGATGGGGAGGATTTTTTTTATTATGATGTTTAATCTTAACATGAAAAGGAAAATTAGATATTCTCCAGTCCAACAAATGTGGAGTGAGGAACAGAGATACCAGGCAGATGAACTAGCATTTGTGAAGGCCTTGGGGTACAAAAGAGCAAAGTTCTTTTGGCAACATAATTTGATGTATTTGTAGTACTAGTATATGTGGTGTTTGCATGGGGCAGAGGAACAGGTGTACTTGAGAGAGATGGGAGTGAAAAAAAAGCAATCAGATCACGAGGGGTCCTGGGTCTTAAAATTAGGACTTTGAACTTAGTGCAGAGGGAGGTAAAAGACTGCGTTTTTTAGGAAGAGACAAAGTTAGATGCTTTCCAATGAAGACATTTTACTCTGACAGTCATGTGCAGGTAGGACAGAAGTGGGAGTGAAAAGGAGGAGACTCTAATAATAGTTCCAGTGTGAAATGAAGTCATATAGTGGTGATAGGCAAAAAGCATAGATGTAGGTGAGGCAGGCTAGCTAGCACAGATTAGGCATAGACAGATAAATATCTTGTACGCAGGTTTTAGAAAGTATTCAGACAGCCTGTCAGCAGACTGAACAGCCGTGTGGGCTGGAATGTGAATTTATTTTGGACTCCCAGTCCACTCCATCCTCTTAGCTGGCCAAAGGAAAACTCCAGCAAGGTTCCTAAACAGGCAATCAAAAAGCCATAGAAATGATAATAAGGTCACCCCTCCACTGATCAGAGGCAGTGGGGAGAGGCGTCAATCTCTCTAGAGCAAAAGTTACCTGGGCTCCTCCCTCTTGAGCATATCAGTCATTAGAAGGTATATCAGGCCTATTGTAAAAAGCAAAAAGTGTGGTTTCTCTGCCCAAGCCAGCCCTGGCATGTCTCACTATCTTTCCTCTCTTCTTTCTCTAATAAACTTTGTTTTAAAACGTTGCTGGCCATTCTAAAATTCATTTTAGGGTAGGGCCAAAGAATCCAGGAATTTTGTGCTGCACCCCACCAGACATCCTAGGTAAAGAAATGATAATGCCTACCTATTGGATGTGGGGTAGAGGCAGTGCCATAACGCAGAGAGGAAGAATCTTGAAGTGGACTTCCTTATTTCTGGATTAGGTGACTGGGTGTGAAAACGCAGGAGAAGGCAGATCATTTTTCTTTATGTTTTTATTTTTCTTTTTGGAAGGGGGAAAAGGAGAATGGATCAGAGCTCAGTACTGGATCTAATAAGTCTAAATTATCTCTGAGACACTCTGGCATGTGAAGTGGGATTCATTTACTTAATACTCAGGAAGTTTTTGAGCTTTGCCTAAATTGAGGCCTTAAGAGATTAGAAACCAACACTATGGAAGTGCTAATTAAGTCCATATGAGCCTTTCCATTTGCCTAGGGGGAGAGGGTGAGCATAAAAAGGGAAGTTAAAGGGGAAAAAAAAGGTCTGTTTGTAAATTGTGCTTTTTCATACAGTTAAGCCAGTTTGAGGGTTTATATCTGCCTATTTGCTCAACGTGAAAATTTAATTATATATGTAGAAGAATAAATCTAACTCAATATATTTTAATTCATTTTCTTCCACCATGAATTTTGATGTGAAAATAAGTTTTAAAAACCAGTATGTTCTCTAGTTTAAGATTTAAAGGCAAACTTCTGATAATAACAGATTCTAGCTGAAGCTGTTGCGGAAATCATGGGCTGCTAGCGACAGAGGGTTTTAAGCTTCAGGATTGGAACTGTCAGTACCTCCAGCTTTGTCAGTAATACTCACTTATGATGAGCCAGTTTGGTACCCTAGGGAAGCAATAGTGTCTGTATCACCAGCCCCAGCAAATAGATATCTTGCTTTGTTCTTTGTTTTGTAATGAAAATCAAAATAAAACCAGGTGCAGAGGTTCATGGCTATAATCACAGCACTTTGGGAGGTCGAGGAGAAAAGATTACCTGAATCCAGGGGTTCGAGATCGGCCTGGGCAATTTGGTGAGATCTCATCTCTACAATAAATAAAAGAAGTTAGCCGGACATGATGGCATGTGCCTGTAGTTCCAGCTACTTGGAAGGCTGAGGGAGAAGGATCAGCTGAGCCCAGCAAGTCAAGGCTGTGGTGGCTGTGAGCATGCCACTGCACTCCAGCCTAGGTGACAGAGTGAGACTCAGACTCAAAAAACAAACAAACAAAAAAACGTAAACCAAAATAGGAAATATGGTATCACTTTTCCATTTCAAGAACAAATTATCTGGAAGAAAGTGAATCTTCTTGGAAAGAAAATAATTAAGCCACAATTAACTGTGTGTTAGGTTAAAGATCTCGGTGGGATTTCCAAAAACGTTAGGTTAAAACATTTCTCAACGAGGCCTCCAAAATATTAGGTCAGATCCTCAGAGGTGGGGTTGTGAGATTCGGTGCCGAATGAAAGTTGCAAAGAATTTCGCAGAAGTTAGATTGGAAAATATAATTTATTTAGAAAACAAATTACAGAAAGAAAAAAAGAGAGAGGGATTCGCTTCCCCAAGATATGGAAGGGGCCAAAGCCAAGAAACATGATGTTTATAGCTCAGAGAGCCTGTGGACACACCAGAGTTTAACAAAGCAATGGGACTGCTGTTTGATATTGAATGCTTTTTAAACTTTCCCTTCGGTGGGGGTAGGTGGTTAAGGTGACTGGGTGGTGGTCTACACCACGTCATCACAGAGAGCAGGTAAGCACAGGTACTGATGTCAGGTGATGGATGGCAGGCAGATGGGTGGGCTAGTCACATGATCGTTTCCATGGTGGTGGGGTTGGGCAGTCTTTCTCATAAAAGTCATGAAAGGCTGATTAGGTTAACCTGGGTCTTGAAATAGAAAAACTAATTAATGGAAAATAAGCTGGGGAGGAGGTTGTAAAACAATGTTAATGGCTACCTCTGAGAACCTGGCTCTGTCCTTGGCTAGTGGATTAGAGGATAAATTAAAGTGAACTGCTAGAAAAACATGACAACTAGGCAGTGTTAAAATGGCTGCTCATTGGTTACATTGACTCTGTGTTATGTCCTTTCACTGTGCCTACAAGATTTTCTTTGAGATTTACAAGTTAACTGTCTTCATATCACTTGAACCCATGGTACGTTAACTACCCTTTTGGTGAACTTTGTTATTAGAGATTTACCGGTAATCTGTTTTACAATTGGTTTCTGCAAAGAAAACATACAAACGGCCAGTGGGTATATGAAAATATGCTCAATATCACTAATCATTAAGGAAATGCAAATAAAACCCATAAATGAGATATCATCTCAGACCTGTTAGGACGACTAAAAAATATATATATATTAGAAGTGTTGGCAATGGTGTGGAGAAATTGGAACCCTTCAAAGCTGTTGGTATAAATGTAAAATGTGCAGCCACTATGGAAAACAGTATGGAGGTTCCTTGAAAAATTAAAAATAGAACTACTATATGATCTAGCAATTCTGATATATATTAAAAAAAAATGAAAATCAAGACCTCAAAGAGACGTCTTCATTCCCATATTCACTGCAGCATTATTCACAGTAACCAAGTTATGGAAACAACTCAAATGTTCATCCACAGATGAATGAACAGATATCGCATATACAAAAAATGGAATATCATTCAGCCTTTGAAATAAAGGGAATCCTGTCATTTTCAACAAAACAGATGAATTTGGAGGACATCATGCTAAGTGAAAAAGACCAGGCACATAAGGACAAATACTGCATGATGCTCCTTTTATGAGATACCTAAAATAACCAAATTTGTAGGAGCAGAAAAAAGATCAATGGTTACCAGGGTCTGCAGGGTGGGAGAAATGTAAAATGTAGCGTTGTTCTTCAATAGGTATAAAGTTTTAGCTATGCAAGATGAGTTAGTTCTGGAAGTCTGCTATGCAGCATAGTGCCTATAGTCAACAGCACAACACTGTGCACTTAACAGTTTATTGAGAGAGTAAGTCTCTTGTTGTGTTCTTTCCACAAGCAAACATAAAAACACAGGGACACAGAAAAACTTATGACAGTGATGGATATGTCTATTGCCTTGTTAGTGGTGATGGTTTTGCAGGTTTATGCATATGTCCAAACTCATCAAATTGTACACATTAAAAATGTACAGTTGTCTATGAAAGGGCAGACCGAGAGTGGGAAGCCATTTTTTGTCTTGTTCTTAAACCCTGACACAATGATGAGAAAGTAGAAGCTATGCTTTTGGAGGAATGCACACTTTAAGTAAAATTAACTTTACCGACTTTGTCTTCCTGGTGCCAGGTATCAGAGTCTCTCATAGCGGCAATCAAGCTTGCCTAGAGTAAGGGGAATTTACAAGGCCTAAGACATCATGCATTAGTCAAGGATTATAAAAGTCATGAAACTTGTAATTACAAAAGTTATGACTGCTCAGAGGGAGAGCAGGTAGGGATTCGATCTTCCAGTAAATTGGGCATTATATACAGGGAAGCCAAGGATCCCCCGAAGCTACCCACTGGAAATGCAGGAGATAAGGGGAGGTGCACTCTCCATTAGCTCTAAGGAATGTAGTTCAGGAAGGTGCAGGAGAATTAGAATCCTTGTCACGCCATTCTCTAGGGGCTATGATAATGTGGGCTGACATTAGTGGGTCTCTGTGTCACAGGTTCTCCAAGACATCCACAGGAGGTCGATAAGGAAGTCACAGCAGTCACGTCTACCTAATTGCAACATCTGCAGGGGAGAGGATTTAAGCCAGGACTTTGCGGGGCTACGACGCCACACTCACCTGGAGTGTAGTCCTGCTTCCTGTCTGTGGGGGTGGGGGTGAAGCTTTCTTAAATAAATCTTTTCTTCTCTCACCTCTGTGTGTTGCGATTCTTTGCATTTACTCGGATCTCTGGGTTGCCAGCGCGGCACCTCCGGCTTGCTGGCTCTGGTGGTGCTGCACCTCCTTGTGCCTCTCCCTCTCCATCCATCCACCCTCACAGGTCCACCTGTCTGGACCCTAACAGTCTGTATATCAATTACACATCAATAAAGTTGTTAAAAAAATGAAAAGATCACTTAGTTCTCCTAATTTTCAGTTACTGTCACTTATCAGTAGCATGGATTTAAAGCCACAGTTTGAAATGATTCAAAATGAAGGTGTTCCTGTAGTAATTACTATTAATATATGTTAGATGTCTACCTCCTTTTAACCAAAAAAGACATTAGATTTTTCTGAACACAAGCTATTTACTAGGTGCTTCTGACAAATAAATGATACTTTTTAAGTCTTTTGTTTCTGCAAAATTGCTATCATTATTTTCAAATATATTTGCATCACCTACTTTCTCTGTCCTTATACAAGAAATTTCAAAACATGTGTTCTGAGCTGCTGGAAAGGTCTTTTCCTACAGTGTTGAATTCTTCCACTAGTGGAGATAAATTAGAAAGAAATAAGATTATTCTACCTGGATACAAAGAAATGTAATCTATATATAATTATTATTTGCATTGACTTCTCAAGATCAGTGAAAGATGAGCAGATGAGCAGAAAATATACTAGTCTAAAAAGATGCAGGTTTTTTAAGTATCCTATTAATGTGGGTTGCATGACGTTTCTGCAAATGTTTCCATGTGTTCTGAGATTTTTTTAAAATAAACATTCTAGAATAATGTGAAGAGAAATAAAGATGCTTTTGGGAGTGGGAGGGATGCTTTGGAAATCATCACATTCCAAATTCTCATTATCTCCTAAAATATGACCTACTTCATTTAGGGATAAAATAATATGAAGATGACAAATCTGTGAGATCACTTAAGTCTGTCTTTCAAGTATCAGGAGAAGGTATAATGATCTTGTCTTGTGCATCGTATTCATAGAGAACAGATAGAGACAGTGATGTATATCAGCTATCTTATCTTCTAATATTTTGTGGTCTTTTTCATTCTATCCTATTTAAAACACAACTCACAATAAAAATGTCAAATTAACCATTTTAAAAGTTTGAGTGATTTATTTTTCAGTAGAATTCCTAAGTGTTATGATTCATGATAAAGGAATCTATTGCATGCAAATATTTAGGGAGTAGATGTACTTACTAGAGTTTTATTAAAGTATTAAGTCAGTTGTAATCACTTTGTAATCTAAAGGTTAGATATTTAGGGAGTGCTTATCAGGTAAAATATTAGTTTTGAAAAGACTTTGTGGTAAATATCCTATGATTATAATTTAAAAAATACTATCTGACCATATAAGCATTGGCAATTATCAAGTTGTGCTTTAAACTGTATTTCAAAGCCAAATCATGCTTGGCCATTGTATAGTAAATGAAAATGTAAACAAGTTTAAAAATAAAGCAAAGTAAGGAATTAAATTATCATTTCCTGTCTTCAATTTAAACCAGCTCTTTCTGTCTCTTCTCCTCCTCCAAATGAAAGAGTTAATGTCATATTAAATAGTAAGAAGAACTAAAACATCAAATGTCAATGCAAAAGAACACATTTATGTGCTGATAGAAAGAGAATCAACAGCAGTGATGGCCAGATAGTATGGAATCAATTTACACCTGGCAATAAAACTAAAAGGATAGCATTTCTTCTGTGAAATATTTTCCACATTGGTTCCAGCAATTTATGCATCATTAGTAACATCTGTGACCAAAAAAAAAAAAAAAATTAGTTAAAGAAAGGAAGGAGGGAGGAGAGTGGGGGGGGAGACAAAGACAGAGAGAGAGAAGGGATGAAAGAGAGTTTTAAAAAAAAGCTTTGGTTAATCTAGTTTCTTAATTTATCTCCAGTTGTTTGTGTTGTTTTCCATTATCATGAAGTCATAAAGAAATCTGGGGTAAGCTAGACACATGAAAATATTTCCACTATACATGTATATCAGTTCACTAAATACAATTACATTTTAGTTCTTTTAGTAAGGTGGAGAAGGCAAGCACTTCTTTGGATGATTTTTTTGGGTTAAAGGAGGCTAATTGAACATGATCTTTAGGTCTTCACTTCTGCTCGGCAGGTTTTATATAATAGCTACGCATGCTGAATCATGTTAATCAGTCATAACTTGTGTTGGTATTGCAACATTTCTATCAGGATAATATTTTTAATGTTGATCTTGTTTATATTAGACAAATAATTGTAGTTCTTTATGGGCAGTATGTGTAATGAATTATCCTACAAGTTAAAGGGCATTTTCTTTTCTCTTGGACCAAGTTAAATCTTAATTGGTTGCCCAACACTGTGAGGCTGGGATTTGTGGAAGAAGAATTTCAGTAAGAGTCCCACATGACTGACAAGAGCATTTTGGCCCATTCTGAATGCTCGGATGTTTTCTTTCAAAATATTATTTCAACTGTAATCTTTCAAGGTAGCAGCATTAAGACTTACAGGAAACATTTTTCTCCAAGGATTTCACAGAAAAAGTAACAAAGTGTACTAAATTCAATTTATTTACCATGATTTCAGTTCCAACTATGCACCTACTATGTACATGAAATTGTGTTTAATGCAGATATTAAAAAAAATAAAGGAAATATAAAATTATAATGAACAATCCAAAGTACAAGATAAATTTGAAAGCTTGGTGAAATAAGAAATGCATTAGAGTAGATCTGTCCTCACATTTAGCAGTCTGCATGTCATTCTGTAAAACCTGGTCAGTTAACATAGCTTATTAAAGGCTAAAGATACAGTATTATCAGAAGTCAAAAAATATTTCAAAGGTTACCTTGAGATAAGTCTACTATATATGTATTAGACATTATATATTGCACTATTTGCTGGCAGTAGGAACTTTATTCTCACATGAATACTTCATAATATGGTGTAATATCATGAGAGACTTAATAATATGGGAAACAATCAGATTGAACAAATTAGAATTGGTACTGACACTGGCCCTCTGAATATCAGTAAAAGAAATCCATTCTTTCTTCTCATAACAGAAATATGGCACTATTCACAAACACACACAGACAGCCATAACATTTGCTCAGTAACTTCTCATCAATTATGGCAGGCTACCAGAGAAATCAGAGTAAAGTCAAATTAAAAAAAAAAAATTAGCTGTAGAAGTTATTTGGGCTCCAAAATAAGGATAACCACTTTACTGAAAAGTTATTTTTAAAAGGTAGATAATTTGCTTTATTAATGAGAAAATAACCGATCAATAGCATTAAAGCAGCTTATTTGAAAATTATATATCAATTCTGTAGTGGAAAGAAAGATCATTCTGGAAGACAAAGGTATGATCTCCTGTTTCTCATCACACACACACACACACACACACACACACACACACACACACAGGAGTATGTGAAAATATACATAAAGAAGCAAAGCCAGAAAGTTTCAGGCTCTAGAATTTTGTGTATGTATGCATATATGTGTGTATATACATATATCTATATATTATATTCTATATACTATATTATGTATAATTATATATATATACAATGTGACTAATACACATTTAAGATTTATTTATACATACATCTCTAGAGACTCAAACTTTCTAGTTTTATTTCTTTATTTATAAAAATCAGAAAGGTGAATAAATTTATGTTATTCAATAAATTTCTGGTAAAAATGGCCACTGTAAACTGGTATGAGAATAAGAAAAAAAGTAGTCATTCAAGATTTCTAATATTGTTGTAACCATTTTCTAACTGTGTACTAGATCTTCTCAAATTAGTTAATAAAAACTGAAAAAGTCATAAGTATCTTAATTTCTTAAGGGTCAGGATATGATTGTTAATAGAAGGTGCAGTTAATAAGTTTAGAGGAATCATAATCCTGATTAACTATCGGGACTTTTATGCCCAAAGCTAAACTCAAATAATACGGAACCAACCTGCCAAGAATATTAAAAGTTAATCAATCTGTTAACACTGGGCTAGTTGTTAAATCTGCCAAGAATATTAAAAGTTAATCTGTTAACACTGGGCTAGTTGAAAGATATCTTGAGGCTTTCCACTTACAGGAATAGTTTTACTCCCACTATGTAAAAAGTATTTTTCTTTGATCTGCATTCTGTATTTAAGTGCATTCCTCTGGAATTTTAAATATGCAAGCATGATAACCTTCTGGGTAGAATGAAAACCGTGGGTAAATGCAACAAGTCTAACTGCAACATACTTAAAACTCATTCTTATTTTCTGTTGTATAACTCTAAAATATTGACTGTTCTTCTATTCCATAAAATTAAGCAATACTTTTCCCATATTCCTTCTTTTGGTAGGCAAATAATAATTTATCCATTCTCAAGAAATGAAAAGGAAATTTCACGTCTTCGGTGCCTAATATCTGAAACAACCATTGTAATAAATCTTAGAAAAGATTTTTATTTTGGTTATAATTGTTTCATTTTATATCTATGTACTGCCATATTTTCCCTCCATTTTATCCAAATACACAGTTGTGCTTTGAAATATGCATATTGAGTCCATATTTAATTTTTAAATGTTTCAATATAATTTTAGAGAAAAATATTTCAAAGTTTGCTATGTTTGTAACTTGAACTTAGCTATTAAAATCTTATTGTAATAAGTAACTTGTTCTGAATTTCTTAATGACAAGAACAACACTGACACAGCAGATCAGTTGAATAAAACACACAGAGGACAGATTTTCTTTGTTCTAGAGAATATATACTTTCCCTCTGCACATGTGTGATGATAATTTATGCCCTATATTCTCTGAAATAGACATGCTATGGTGACAGTAATAGAGAGAAAATGTTTAGGTGTTTGTATTTTGGTAACGAATGACGTATATTTAGAAAAGACTAGAGAAATTAGTGGGACAATAAAGTTACACCCTCCCTGTTACGTGTTTTTTTTTTTTTTTCTTTTTCTTTTCCTTTCAGAGACAGGGTTTCCCTCTTTAGCCCAGGCTGGAGTGCAATGGCATGATCATAGTTCACTGCAGCCTTGAACTTCTGGCCTCAAATAATCCTCCCATCTCAGCCTCCCAAAGAGCTGGGAATACAGGCATGAGCTATTGCACTTGCAATCAACTGTTTTACTTTTTTTTGGGGGGGAGGGGGATCGTGGGGGCTAACAAACAAGGGAAATAAAGATTTATCTGTTAAAAAATCTATCCTTTGAACCAGGTGGAGCAGCAGGACATATACATTGGTGTCAGTGGCTGATCTGGTGGCTACTTTCGCTCCAGCTGCGATAGGTCAGCCCAACTCACTCAGTTGCTCACTCTGTGCCCAGGCACAATTTAAACCATTCATTAGACAAAAACAAAAATGAAAACCTCTTTCTGCTATTTATTGAACAAATAGTATGCGTACTATGTGAGTTACTGGAGATGATAAGATGAAAAAAGAACATGTACGTAGCTTAATTGGCTTGTACTTGAAAGAGAACAGTTTGTAATTAATTACAGGTGTAGAACCCATGGGAAAAGCTGGTATTTTACATGCAACTATGTAGAGACTGTACCCCACATGTAGTCATATACCCTCCCTTTCACCACCATCACCCAGAAAAGGCAACTCTGGAAGCATTTTGAAACAAGTTTATTTTCTTTCTATATTCGGGTAACTTCTTTAACATCTGAGAATTTTGTTTTATTTTCTGGGCCTATTATCTCTCTACTTTGTCTTCTTACCCCACTTCGTCCTTTCCTCCTCTCCAATATCCTTTATAGCCTCAGGTGATTTATAATCACCTCAAACTGCATTTTTTACACTGTGAAAGTAAAAATGTAGCCTGGTTACTATCTTCCTTCAGGAAAATTTCTTCAATTTAAGAGCATCTTATGACATAATCCCAGCAATTTATAAGGAAACACTCTCTCTTTTAGGAGCAGGGACTGCATTCTCTTGCTAAGAAAATCAGATTTTTTTTCTGTTCGAAACACAAACAAGGTACATACCTTTTTACACAAAAATTAAGTAGCAGAAATTATGTAATTGTGTTAGTCTTTCATGAGACTATCAGGGAGGACTTCACAGTGGAGGTAGCAATTGAATTGAAATGTAACAGCTCAGTGACTAAACGGAGCCAAAAGGCCATGGGAGTGTCCTGCAGGCAGAACTTCAAGGCCTCTATGTTTCTTTCTCAGGTGCCAGAAAATGACCTAGCCACTGTCCCCCTCCTTTCTTTCTTCCTCTGTGCCACTTTCGACCCCAATACCATGCTGCTTCTACTCTCATCACTCAGCTAGGTGATCATGTTCATTCCCCAACAAGTAGGCGACTCATGGACTCATAGCCCAGATGTTGAAAGATCAGAGAGCAGCAAAGGCACAGAGGAGTTGTGGGATTAAAGGAAATCTCAGTCTTCCATGGGCATCAGGGATTTATGCAGGAACATTTAACCATATCACAGGAAATATTGCCAACAGATCTAAATAACAAAAAATATATATTAAAATACTAGTAACTTACCCTTTATGTAAACCGTTTTAACTTTTTTCTAGCTACCATGGTGAATGAAATGCATACTCGAAACACTAAATGCCATGGTAATGTTTATGAGTTTTTTTTTTCATTTCGAAAATAATTTAAAAATTATTATCAATACCTTCAGTGATACCACTATGTGTTCCCATTTTAATTTGACAATTCCATCGTTGGGAATTTGAATTTCTAAAAAAGAAGCAACCAGAGGACAATTATTCATCTTTTCAAGAATTCACTAAATAATTTCATTAAATTATAAGCTCCCCTAGGAATTTAGAACATTTATATCTACTTAAAACATTTTAAGGGAAAAAAGGTTATCAAAAATGTGATGCTGCTTTTTAATCTTACAATTTCCAGACAATATATAAGTATCAATCTACATGATGTGCACAAGATAATCCAACTCCTCAATGAGATTTTGTCTTCATCCACCAGAGCTGAAATTAGTCTTTCTTCTTCCTGTGCGTACAGTGAACTTTTTACCTCTTCCAATGTTCATCTTTTTTGTCTTTATATCTTTGTTTGTTGTCTATAACCTGCTACTCAGCTAGTTTTCTGGGGTCTAAGCCATGTCGAGTTTATTTTTTCCTTCATCTATGATCCATGCAAAATCGATAAAACATGGTAAATTTATAATAAAAGCTTACTAACATGAACATGGGAGTGAAAAAGTACATATTGGAATTTAGACATAGAAACAGAAGGAGACTAGATAAGAAATATATATATCTCACAGGTGCTGTTAGCAGTTATTTTTTAAGTGACTTAAACCAGGTCTTTATTCTTTGGAACTGGTATTACAGCCAATGCGCATATATATATGTCAAATGTTTCTGCTTTACTTAGGATGAAGAAAATCACAGGTGTAACTGTCAACATACCATTTTATCCAGAATAACATTTTGTGTCATCCAAATGAAAGGGGGAAAGTGTTTTTTTGAGTGAAGAATTCAATTCAAACTGTCAGAGCAGGTTGAGGTGGAAGATGCACCCCACGGCTTACAGAGGACCATTGGGACACACAGAGAGCAGGGAGGAGAGAGAACAGGCAACCGGTTTTGAAACCAGGAAGCCCCCATCTCTCCCTACTTATATTAGAAACAGAGAGTAGCCTCTGAATGTGGGAAATGGTGAATGAGGGAAATTAGCAACTCAGTGCTTGCTCCTGCCATAGACTGAGAAAGCCCTTGAGCCTCATGGGACTCCAGTCCCACATGGGAAATGACCTGGATATGGCTCAGCTACATGCTACTGGGGTCCATGTAGAGCTGGGAACCCATTCTATCCCTGAACACCTATGGCCAAAGAACTCATTGCTTTCAAGTAGCACTTGGTGACCAGCTTCCAGGCTGAGAGAGAACCCCAGCCCAGTCACCTTCACTCGCCCCAAAGGCAGCTTTCACCACTGCAGGCTTGAGTTTGGGGCAAGCTATAGTGTGAGACCTGGTTGCAGGAAGAACTTTTGAGTTCGGAACACGGCTTCTGGTGAGGTAAGGGTTGCCTGGAGGAGCCCTAGCACCCTGGTAAACCCTCTTTCCCTGTATGAATACTTCTGTGCTACAGATGGCTCTACGATTCCTGCAGCACTGTCACAGTGGCCAGGAGGTCCATTCCTTCACCTGATTCCCACTGAGTGCACACAGCTGGAGAGCTGGAATGCAGATCAGAGGTTTTAACCTGCAGGAAAAACATTGCTGTGGAAAGGCAATTTGAGTTCTGAGTGTGGACAGCCTCAGACAAAGGAAGGGGTTCTGGGGATTGTGGTGAGTGGGACAAGGTGTCATTTTGGCAACCTCTCTCTCCCTGTGTGAACACATTTGTACAACAGAAAAGGCTTGGCCATCCCTGCAGCATGACCACAATGGCCAGGTAAGCCCTTTCCCCACCGGGGTGGCTAATCATGCCCACAAGTGGAGGTCTGGAAAGCAGTCCAGTCTAAGTCTGCTTTTCGAGTCCCTTGACAGCCCAGAGACTGAGGATCTTTGGGAGTTCCCATAGCTCTACCCATCACCTAAACCATCTGCATACTTCCCTGAGAAACAAAGGCCAAGCAAAAAAGCCCACAGCCACCATCATAGTCTGCCGTCTCCTGTAAGTGCCACCTCCTGGCTGAACATCAACGGCATAGACCATTACAGCAAAAACAATAATACAGCTCTTGAGAATGAGATAAGAGCAAAGTCCATGTCACTGTACTTCTCTTAGGTTAGTCCATAGACTGAGGCATCAGAGAGCTTCTCCAGAGTGTACTCCCGAGAAGTCAGTGACCAACTCCCCTTAGAATTCAGTGCCTCCCTGTGCCTTCAGATCACTGGACATCTTATAGGAGCCCTTCAGCAGCAACCTAATTGTGGCAACCTCATAGGGCAACTACACTCAGAAGAGCAGTAGGACCCACAGTAGTTGGGCCCTCATGGACTATCAACCCCAGGTGAAGGGAAAGTTTACCATAATAGGGGAACACCTTATAGGATAAAAAATTCCCGAAAGGCCACCCCAACAGTAGCAATGTTATCTAACTAAAAAAACCCCAGAAAAACAAAAATAAGAATAAAAAGAGAAGAGTCTGTCTTCACAGATGAGGAAGTACCAGAAAAAAAAATCTACTGGCAATCCCCAAGATCTTAATGACTTATCAGCCACAAAAGGATCTCCCAGGTCCCAAGCAATGGAACTCATCCAGAATAACATGTCCCTTATGATAGACATAGAATATAGACTATGGATGGCAAAGACAGTCAAGGAAAGCCACAAGATCATTCAGGCAACAAAAACAATGCAGAAAATAAAAGCTGAGCTGGCCAATATAAGAAAAGTCCAATCTGAACTCCTGGAAATGAAGAATTCTTTCCTGGAATTTCAAAGTACAATGACAAGCCTGAGAAGTACTCAACCATGTAGAGGGAAGAATATCAGAGCTGGAGACTGAACTATTGAACTAACCTAATCTGAAAAAAACAAAACAAGGAGAAAAGACTCAAAGGCTCAAGAAGAATGAACAAAGGCTATGAGAGGTCTGGGATTATGTAAAGAGACTAAATCTATAGCTGATTGGCATCACAGAGAGAAGGGAAAACTGAGCACCCCCAGGACAAGCTTTTCAATAAGCCATCCAATAAAATTTCCCATATCTTTTCAGAGAGGCAGCCATGCAGATGCAAGAGATCTAGAGAACTCCCACCAGATATTACATGAGAAGACTATCCCTAAGATACATAATAATACATCTACACAGGTAAACATGAAAGAAAAATGTTTAAAGACAGCTAGAGGGAAGGGACAGACCACTTATTGAGGAGTCCCATCAGAATTGCTGCAATCTTCTCAGCAGAAATCCTACAAGCCAGAAGGGACTGGGGAGTACCATCTTTAGCATTCTTAAATAAAAGGAATTCCAGCCAATAATTTTCTACCCCACAAAACTAAGCTTCATTAATGGACAATTAAAATTCTTCCCAGAAATCCAGTCCTTGAGGAATATGCAACCTCCAGACCAGTCCTTCAGGAGAAGTTTAAGAAAGTTCTAAGCACAGAAACAAAAGAACAACTCCACCTATCACAAAAGTACAGGCAAGCATAGAGTTAACAAGCCATATAAATTAACCACAAAACCCCCAAAGCAAAGCAGTTTCTTCATAGCAATATAATAGGAATAAATCTCTACATATAAAAAATTTACTTAAACATGAATGGACTGGACACACACTCAAAAGGTACAGAGTGGAAAGTTGGAAAAAGAAAATATTCTTCTGCTGTCTTTAGGAAACCTATCTCACTGCAAATGACATCCAAAGGCTCAAGGTAAAGGGCTAGAGAAAGATTTTCCAGGCAAATGAAAAATGAAAAAGAACAGGAGTAGTTACTCTTATATCAGATGAAGCAGACATTAATCATTAAAAGCTCAAAGGGACAATGAAGGACACCACAGAATGATAAAAGGCTCAGTTCATCAGCAAGAAATATCCATCTTGAAAATAGATGCACCTAGATTTATAAAACAATTGCTAATTAAACCAAGAGAGGACATAGACAGCATTATATGCAATTATAGTCAGAGGCTTTAATCCCCACTAACAGTCTTAGAAAAATCATCAAGGCAAAACACTAACAAGGAAATCTGGAAACTGAATTTGACACTCAACCAATTCAACCTAACAGACATCTACAGAACACTTAACCCAACAACCTCAGGATACACATTCTTCTAATCAGTTCATGGAAAATACTCCAAGATAAACCTCATACCTGGGCATAAATCAAACAAATTTCAAAAGGTTGAAATCATACCAAGTATCTTCTCAGGCCACAGTGGCATACAAATAAATATCATCATTAAGAGGAACCCCTCAAAACACACAGATACATGGAAATTAAACAAGATGCTTTTGAATGACTTCAGGGTTAACAAAAAAATCAAGAAAGAAATAAAAAGATTTCTGACAACAAATGAAAACAAAAACACAAAACACCAAAACCTCTGGAATACAAAGAAAATGGTGCTGAGAAGGAAGTTTATAACATTGCATGCAGATATCAAGAAAATAGAATTCAAATGAATAGCCTAATGTCATCCCTAATAGGGCTGAAAAGTCAAGAGCAATCCAAACCAAGAATTAGTAGAAAAAATGAATTTATTAACATAAACTCACAGTTGAATGAAGTAGAGACCAAAAATCTCACAGAAAGTGTCAATGAGACAAAAAGTTGGTTCTTTGAAAGGATAAATAAGATTGACAGACCCCTGGCCAGATTGACAAAAAAAACAAAAGAAAGTTCAAATAAAAAAAATTAGAAATGAAAAAGGCAATGTCACAACTGTTCCTGAAGAAATTAAAAAGATTATTAGAGATTACAATGAACATCTCTATGCAAATAAACTAGAAAATCCAGAGGGAATAAGGGAATTCCTGGCAATACATAACCTCCCAAGATTGAAAAAGGAAAAAATTAAAACCCAAAACAGACAAATAGCAATCCAAGAAATCAACTCAGTAATCAGAAACCTCCTTGCCCTGGTCCAGATGGTTTCTCACTTGAATTTTTCAAGACATACAAGGAAGAGCTGATACAAATTCTGTTGAAAGTATTCCAAGCAGTTGAGAAGGAAAGAATTCTCCCTAGCTCATTCTATGAAGCCAATGTCAACCTGATACCCCAAAATGGCAAAGACCCAACAAGGAAATAAAACCACAGGACAATTTCCCTAATGAACACAGTGCAAAAATTCTCAACAAGATTCTAGCAAATTGAATTCAACAACACCTTTCAAGGATCATCCACTACGACCAGGTGGGTTTCATTCCTGGGATGCAAGGCTGGTACAACAAACACAAATCAATGTGTGATCCATCACATAAGCAGGTATAAATCCAAGAACCACATTTTTTTTGTAGAAAAAGCAAAAAGAAATTTTTTTTAAAAAAATTGTATCTGTATTAACAACAGCAAAAATAATTCAATTCAGAAGTTATTAACATTCAGGGGTGTGTGTGTGTGTGTGTGTGTGTGTGTGTGTGTGTGTGTTGTGTGTGTGTTGTGTGTGTGTTGAACAATACCAGGTACAGATAATAATGCCAAATAAACTTAAAGTGTAGACTCCCAAATCAAACAAGTCACACTCTTAATAATTAATGTATCAAGCAAATATTTTTAAGCCAAATTTTCTTAATGAGAATCTGACCAATTTATGCTTTTTCAAATACTATTTCCAAATTGCAATTTTCTGACACCCGTACCAACAAATGATATTAACAATCACTTTAAATATTTTTTTTCAGTATGAAAAATGAAAAATTGCCGGGCTCGGTGCTCAGCCTGTAATCCCATGCCTTTGGGAGACTGAGGTGAGTGGATTGCCTGAGCCCGCGGGTTCGAGACCCGCCTGGGCAGCAAGACCTCATCTCTACAATAAAATAAAAAAATCAGCCAGGCGTGGTAGCGCGTGCCTGTAATTCCAGCTACTCGGAAGGCTGAGGCGGAAGGATTGCCGGAGCCCAGCAGGTCAAGGCTGCCGTGGCCGGGAGCAGCTACTGCACTCCAGTCTGGGCGACAGTGAGACTCCAACTCAAAAAAAAAGAAAAAAGAAAAATTGTTTCTGTTTCAATATGCTTTATTCTAGTTACTAGTGAGGGTGAGCATCTTCTAAGTGATTATTGACCACTCCTATTTCATCTAATGTGGAGTGTCTATTTATATCTTGGCTTCTTTCTGTTAAGGTTTTTAATCTTTAAAAGTGGATATTTCAATCTTTTAAAACCTATTCCTTATTTTATTCCTTTATTATGTATATTGCAAATATTTATTCAGCCTTTTCACTTGTCTTTTAATTTGCTTTATAGAGTATATTTTTATACAGATATTTTTATTTTTATGCAGGCTAATATATCTTTTTTTCTTAGAGTTTATATTTTGAGGGCTATTTAATAGTGCTTTCAATTCCATACCACAAAATTATGATAGTATTCTTTATTTCTAAATTTAACATAATATAGGATTTTAAAAATAAATGTTTAAGTCTTTAAAACTTATTTTTTTTGTGTGAATATTTTAGGGTAGAGATTTTTTACATTTTTTTCTAGATAAAAGTCAGTCAAATGTCTGAGAACAATTTAATGTCTTCAGTTTTTCTCTTAAAAAATTTTTTTTCAGAACAGTTATGGAGGAAATTATGAGATGAACCAATTTAAGAAGAAAGAAAAACAGTCATTGGTTGGAGAGGGAGGAGAGAATCTTTGGGGTATGAGAACAAGACAATAGGGGGAGGTTGACAAGACAGAGCAGCAGTAGGGTGTTATAGTTAGGTAAAGTTTGCTTGGTTCAATCTTGTCTACTCCCTAAAGGAGTTGGAGCACGTTAGCCTTACAGTATTCAGTTGAGACCTAGAAGAAAGTTGATCCTTTGTTCTTGGTTTACAGAAGTGGTTGTCTGAGGTGGCGTACAGCTCCGCTCCAATGTTGCAACAAGAGAAAAATCCTAAGCATTCTGGATCTGTGCGCACATGAGGGTAGGTATTGTAGGGTGGCAAGTAACAAGAAACAGGCCTCCTGCTCCCGTGGTCTGTGGTGAGCAGTGATGTTTGCAGTCTGCATGCGGGCCTCAGGCATTTGTCAGGGTGGGTGGTCAGGCTGCTGCTTTGCATGAGTCAGAAAGAACAGACCCAGCTGAATATGTTAAAAAAATTAATTCCATCTTTTTTCTGTTGCAAGCAAGAATATTATCGCTATTAGCTAATGTTTAATTGGTATCTACTAGGGACAATTACTAAAATTCACAAATACTTATTTGGCTAAGATCTCTGAAGGACGGATGAGTAGATTCGAATCAAAAAATAAGCAAAATAAGACATACTCCATAAACGAAACTATAATAATTCCTATTCATTATGTGAATACTATTTACCTTTCCAACAACATGTAGAATGTCTACTTTAGAGAATAAATTGTTACTAAGCCATAGTAGAAAATTTCTGTGGTTTTTTAAAAACTCCAAATAACAAGATTTCTATTTATGTATGTGATTTTTGATAAATTGCTAAAATTTAGTGTCATTTTAAGTTTCTGAATTGTTTAGCATTAAGTATAAGAACTTACTTAGGTATTTTAAATGTTATTTACTATATGACATAAAACTGTAGTTTGATATACTTAGAAATGTTACTTCATAGAATTACAACCTCAAAGAGGTTTTTCTTACAGATGTATCAAATCATCACCTTAAGCTCTGCACCTGGGTTGGCTCAAATCCAAAATCCCATCTAATTTAATGTAAGTTTATATTGTAGTCTTGTCAGGAACGGTCTTACATCATTACGTTGTCTTGGTTTGAGTTAGCAAGAACTATGAGGCCAATGTAGCATGAGTGACTTTTTATCCCTGCTGATGCTGATGTAAAAATCACTGTGTACTGGGGTCAAAGAGAAGTGTGTGGCTGAATCAAATGCAGGAAAAAAACACCTATAATGCAGTTGAGTATTTGCAAATTTCAGAAGAAAGAGAATTTTTTAATGTATCTTTTTCAGCCTTCTTGATATATAAATTGAGGTACTGAGGCAAACTAACCAGACAGGAGATAGCTAGAGAAAGGCTAGGCAGACAGACAGGTGGGTCCTCTGGTAACAATGTAGCGAACTCCCAGGCCTCTCAGGATCAGCTTGGTAAACAAGCTCCCTGACAACCTCAAGCTAGAGCTTAAGTACTCACTGATGGGATTGAAAAGCAACCAAACAGCTCACCCTAAGGCCCCTACCTCCTGCCGACTGGTCTTTAGTACTGACCAATCAGAACAGCTAAGTGCAGACCCATCAGCTCACAGCTAGTGCTAGCCAATTGGCTGTATAAGTGCCAGATTTTGACTCCAGCAGCAGGCAACCCCTTTGGGTCCCTTCCCACTGTGGGGGCTTTTCTGTCCTCAATAAATCCTGCTTTCTCACTTTCTGACTGTCCCTGTCCCTCATTCTTCCTGGACATGAGATAAGAACCTCAACCCTGAAGAACTGTAACATGAAGAGCTACAGAAGATCATGGGATCCCAAAAGCCGTGTACCCCAGAAGCTGACTTGCCAGCCAACAGAGCGGGCTGAACCAGGAGAGCTGCTGGGAGAAGGCAATTTAGAAACTGAGACACTCGGGGGGCTAGGCTTGCCAGCCCACTGAACCAGCAACACTCTCAGAGCTTGGCTTGCCAGCTCATTAGAGCCGACTCTTCTGGGGCTGGGCTTACCAGACCCTCCAGACTACCCTCTCTGGGGCTTGGCTGACTGACCCATTGAGCTGACACTCTGAAAGCCCAGGCTGACCTGAAAAATCAGCATCACTAAGGGTAAGTGAGTCACCTGGTAAAGCATAGCTGATTTGTTTAGAGCTGAGACAAATTCCTCAGTTCCTGAATTCTAGTACTTCAAGATTCTTTTCTGATGTTTATCTACTTGTTTAGATGTAACATATTCCAATATCTAAATGCAAATAATGTATTATTGAATCTCTGAATTCTAGAGAATATTTTAGGGTTAAGAGTGTAAACTGTAGAGACAGATGGTATAAATTAAATGCTAACTATTGTCTCCTAATTTTATGACTCTGATAAGTCACTTAATCTCTCTAAATTTATATTTCTTCCATAGAAAAAAATAGGATTCCTAATTATTATATCTACCACAAAATCCATCATGGAGCTTAAATAAGGTAATCTCTCTAAAGAACTTGTATTGTACCCAACGTGTGCTGATCATGAAGTAAATATTACTGATTATTTTCATCACAATCTCAAATTTTGCTATTCATTATGACTTTGTTCTCTATCACTTTTTTGTTTCTAATTTTAGACACTTTATCCCATGTATAATGCTCTCTGATAGATATCTGACCTATTCTGGAAATCGGCATATACTCCATTCAGATGAACACTTTTTATGTGGAGCAAGAGGAAGTGTCTAGTTGTCTTCCTTTGAAAATTATAATTTGATATAAGTTGTTTTATACATGTTAATAAGAGACATATTGAGCCTATTTTATTCAAAATGTGCTTGTTAACTCGTCTTTTAGTAAAAGAGGTATCACTTCCATATATTAGACCTAAAGTAAAACCACAGGTTGTATTGCACTACATCCTGATTCTAAAGCATCCTGATATATATATATATAATAAATTGTATATCTTTGGAATTCCTTGATTAAACACGAATATGATTTGATATTTTATTTAATTTAGTTATTTTTTCCCAAATTTTAACAGCCTTCTTTAATTAGTTGTTATTTGCTTATATGCTATGCCACTTTAAAACCTGTGAGAATATCTAAGTATTTTTCTGAAATTTATATTCCGACAAGTTGGTTAAAGGAAAAAAGAAAAAAAAAAAAACACTTGTCATTGTCAGGTACTGTGGTAGATGCTGGAGATAAAAATGAAGAGAAAATAATTTCTCAAAATGATTACAGACCTCATAGTTTATGTATATTGTGTTAGAGAATAAATGCTTATATATCTAGGATGTTTAAAAGACACAGAATAAGGAAAAAGATAATTAATAATAATAATCTAAGTGGTTTTAAATTCTGAGTTTTCTAATTGGTAAAGTTTACCTGACTTACCAGAATATTCATATTTTTTTGCAGATGATACTCAAGAAAGAAAATCAACCTAGAGAAGTAACATGATTAACAGTTGGGGTTCTGCAGTCAGACAAGTCAGGGTGCAATTAATCTTTATTCACCACTTAGTGTGGACAAACTAGGCAAATTACCTAACTTATTCAAAACTCAGCATCCACATAATTAGACTACACAATAGTCGCTATGCAGGTTAAATTAAAAGCTATGATGAATGCAAAATTTTTAGCACAATATCTGGCATGTAGTAGGCACTCAACAAATTTTAATTATAATTTTATAGATATGAAATGCTGACATAGGTATTAATCACGAATTAAAACATAGTATTTTTGTATCTTGATTGTTGTGCTTTTGAGTATTCCTCTAACTCCTAGTAAAAAAAGAACAGTATAGAAATAGGAATCTTTTAAATGACCTCCCCCAAAACATCATACATTCTTGACAAATACTTAATTTTCATGATTGGCATAAATCCATGGAAATCATCATAAGCAGCTGGATAGCACATGAAAAAAAATAGGTGACCTTTTGAACTTACATTCCCAATATTCCTACTTACAAAATATTCTCTTGTTTCTTAGAATAAAGTCAATGAATTTATTGTTTTTTTAATGTCGTTGTTAATTTTATAAAATATTTTCCAAATTCCCTTACAGTAAATAACAAAAAGGAGCTCTGTCTATTTGTGTAAGTTTGAAGTCAGATAGGGTTTCTTGCCAGTGACACAAAATAGAATGCTATTATATTTAACAACATGCAGCCCATTATTCGAGGAAGGACATAAATGGATCAGAAATCCTGCTGGACTGAAAATGCTGAATATCATCTTCTATCATAATGACTGCTCAAAATCTGATTTATAACATTACCTCAGTCTAAAAATGACGAACCTGCTCAAGGATCAATTAAGTAATGGGTCATGTGAAGTCAGTGATATTCTATCTATCCAACAATTTCTTCTATAACTTTGACAAAGCAATAAAAAGCTGACATCATGGGAAAAGTTTTTTTTTTTTTTTTTTTTTTTTTAGTTGGAGTCTCACTCTGTCGCCCAGACTGGAGTGCAGTGGCCGCTTCCGGCCACCACAGCCTCGACCTGCTGGGCTCCGGCGATCCTTCCGCCTCAGCCTTCCAAGTAGTCGGAATTACAGGCATGCACTACGATGCCCGGCTGATTTTTTGATTTATTGTAGAGATGAGGTCTCGCTGCCCAGGCGGGTCTCGAACCCGCGGGCTCAGGCAATCCACTCACCTCAGCCTCCCAAAGGCGCGGGATTACAGGCTGAGCCACCGAGCCCGGCTCCGGGAAAAGTTTTTTATTATTATTTTAAAATTATTTATATTTATTAAATTGATATGAGTTGAATTTACTAACAAGAAAAACTCATTTTCACTGTTGCCCTTGAAATATTGGAGGACTTATAGAAGCATCTAAAATTATAAATTACATTATGAGAAAATATATTTTTCTCTCAGATAACAGTGCATTCTTTAATTTAGAAACAATGAACTATTAGGACAAGAGTAAATGAAGTGGATTAAGTCAAGGGAAGAAATGGAGACGAAACATGAACTGAGCAATGAAAGGATGTAATAGATCCTTTTAAAATTATTTTGAAGATTTCTCACACTTCTGGTTTTTATTTTTATTACATTTCAAAGAAATACTTAGAAGTAATCTGTGGCTATCCAAAGCTTTTTAAATCAAAATTTCCTTAAGATTTTGTAACTATGTTCTATAGACTATAGATCTTAGGAATAATAATAAATGAAGGCACAGATACTGATTTGGACATATGGTATAGTTCAGCTTTGAATAATGTTAATACTGTAATTTAAAACAGTAAATTCTAATGATCTATCAGAGAAAGATCGATTGTGCATGAATAATATGTTCCCTAAGTTATAGCAGAGAATTTAAGAAAATACAGTAAATTCCCCCCAAAGAGATTTTTCCAGGATTGTTAGGAACTATTGATATTTTAGTTGACTTCTTTAATGTTATGAAAGTATTAATATTAAAATTATACATAAAAAGAATGATCTAAAATTCAGATCAAAATCTCCACATTAAGAAGCTAGAAATAAAACAGAAAATGAATTTTAAACTAGGCATAATAAAGAAAATATTTGTCATTTTGTTTTATTATTATTGTTTTTTGAGTCAGGATCCCACTCTGATGCCCAGGCTAGAGTGTAGTTACATGATCCTGGCTCACTGTATCCTTGGCCTCCTCGGCTCAGGAGTTCCTCTTGCCTCAGCCTTCTGAGTAAATGGGACTGCAGGTGCACACCACCATGCCCAGCTAGTTTTTTGTCTTTTTTTAGAGATAAGGTCTCGCTATGTTGCCCAGGCTAGTCTTGAACTCATGGACTCAAGCAATCCTCCTGCCTTAGCCTCTTGAAGTGCTAGATTACAGGTATGGGAACACTAGTCGCATTAGCACAAGGGAGGAACAACAGTCACTGGGTACTGCCAAGGGAGGAAGGGAGGAAGAGAGGGCACATAACAAGAGTGCAAGAAAAAGATTGAAAACACATATGAATCAACCCCAAATCAAAAGAAACACAAGAAACAAACAGGAACAACAGCACCTCTATAAGAACCTCATGACAGGGATAAACTCTCACATTTCAATAATTAGCCTGAATGTGAATGGACTAAATGCACCACTGAAAAGGCATAGAATGGTAAATGGATAAAAATATCATAAGGCAAAAATGTATTATCTCCAAGAGACTCATCTGAAAGAACACTTACAGACTCAAAGTAAGAGAATGGGAAGCAAAATTTCAGGCAAATGGAACACAAAAGAAAGCTGGTGTTGCAATGTTAATCTCAGACACAATACCTTTTAAGCTATCAAAAATTTAAAAAGATGAAGAAGGTCACTATATAATGATAAAAGCCTCAATCCATCAACAAGAAATATCCATCCAAAACATATATGCACCCAACATAGGGGCACCAATGTTTGTAAAGCAGCTTCTAGGCAAACTTAAAAAAGAGATTGACTCCAACACTATCATAACTAAGGACTTTAATACCCTGCTTACAACCCTGGACAGATCATCAAGACAAAGGTCAGCAAGGAGATCCGGAACCTCAATGAGACTCTTGAACAAATGGACTTAATTGACACTTTCAGAACACTCCATTCAATGACCATAGAATATACATTCTGCCGGGCTCGGTGGCTCAGCCTGTAATCCCGCGCCTTTGGGAGGCTGAGGTGAGTGGATTGCCTGAGCCCATGGGTTCAAGACCCACCTGGGCAGCAAGACCTCATCTCTACAATAAATCAAAAAATCAGCTGGGCGTGGTAGTGCATGCCTGTAATTCTGGCTACTCAGAAGGCTGAAGTGGAAGGATCGCCGGAGCCCAGCAGGTCAAGGCTGTGGTGGTTGGGAGCGGCCACTGCACTCCAGTCTGGGCGACAGAGTGAGACTCCAACTAAAAAAAAAAAGAATATACATTCTACTCATCACCACATGGAATGTACTCCCAAGATCGACTACATCATTGGCCATAAAGAAAGCATAAACACATTTCATAAGATTGAAATTTTGCCATGCCTCTTTTCAGACCACAGTGGAATAAAAATAAATATCAACACCAACAAAGTACCCCCAAACCCACAAAGACATGGACACTAAACAGTATGATGCTAAGCAACTCCTAGGTTAAAAAAAAAAAAAATGAAATCAAAACAGAGTTTACAAGGTATCTGGAAACAAATGAAAATGAAAAAACGTCTTACCAAAACCTCTGGGATGCCATGAAAACAGTAGTAAGAGGGGAATTCATATCTTTACAAGCACACATGAAGAAAATGGAAAGATCACAAGTTAACAGCCTAACAAGTCACGTAAGGAAGCGGGAAAACTTAGACTATCAAAACGTTAACTTCAGAAGAAGGATCCAGATCACCAAAATAAAAGCCCAAATCCAGGACATAGAAGACAAAAAGAGAATACAAAAAAAAAATCAATGAAACAAAAAGCTGATTCTTTGAAAGGTTAACCAAGATTGATGGTCCCCTAGCCAGACTGACCAAGAAAAAGAGAGAAAAAAGACCAATAAACTCAATCAGAAACACAAAAAGATGAAGTCACAACTGACCCTGAAGAAATACAAAGACTATCAGAGACTACTATATACGATTGTATGGAAACAAACTTGAAAATATAAAGGAAATGGAGGACTTTCTGACATCACATAATGTCCCTAGGTTGAAACAAGAAGAAATTGAGACCCTAAATAGACCAATAACAATCAAGGACATTGATTACGTAATAAGAAAACTACCTACAAAAAGAAGCCCTGGACCAGATGGCTTTCCAGCAGAATTCTACAAAACATACAAGGAGGAAAGGATACCAATTCTATTGAAAGTATTCCAGGTGGTTGAGAAAGATGAAAACTCTCCCCAAATCATTTTATGAAGCTAATATCACACTGATACCCAAGCCAGGCAAAGTTCCAACAAAGAAAGAGAACTACAGGCCAATATATTTGATGAACATAGATGCTAAAATTCTCAGCAAGATCCTAGCAAACCAGATTCAATAAACATCTCAAAAATCGAACATCACATCCAAGTAGGCTTCATCCCTGGGATGCAAGGTGGGTTCAACATTGTAAAACCATAAACATAATTAAGTACATCAACAGACATAAAAACAAAAGCCACATGATTATATCATTAGATGCAGAAAAAGCTTTTGATAATATCCAACACCCTTTCTTGATAAAAACCCTTGAACATCTAGGCATAGGTGGAACATACCTCAATACTTCAAAATAGTAAGAGCCATCTATGAGAAACCCACAGCCAATATACTCCTAAACAGACAAAAATTGGAACCATTTTCCCTGAAAATTAGAACAAGACAAGGATACCCATTCACACCCCTCCTGTTCAGCATAGTTTTGGAATTCCTAGCTAAAGCAATCAGAGAAGAGAAGGTGATCAGGGGTATCCAAATAGGAAAAGAGGAAGTCAAATTATCCGTCTCTGCTGACGACATGATTGTGTACCTTGAAAACCCAAGATAATCTGTCAAAAGCCTCCTTGCATTGATAAAGGACTTTGGCAAAGTCTCAGGGTATAAAATAAATGTGCAAAAGACAATCACATTTCTTTACACCAATAATAAACAAACAGAAACCAAAATAAAAAACACAATCCCATTCACAATAGCCACAAAAAAAAAGAAATACCTTGGCATCTTCCTAACCAGAGATGTGAAAGACCTTTACAATGAAAACTACAAAACACTGCTCAAAGAAATCAAAAATGACACAAACAAGTGGGAAAATATTCTATGCTCATGGATTGGAAGAATCAACATTGTTAAGATGTCCATTCTACCTAAGGCAATCTACAGATTTAATGCAATACCCATCAAATTACCAGCAACATTCTTCTTAGACCTAGAAAAAAACAATACAGGAATTCATATGGAAACCTAAATGACCAAAAATAGCCAAAATAATCCTCAGAGAAAAAAAAAAGCAGGAGGTATCACACTCCCAGAGTTTAAACTTTATTATAAAGCTACAATAATCAAAACAGCCTGGTATTGGTACAAGAGCAGGCATATAGACCAATGGAATAGAATTGAGATTCCAGAAACAAAACCTCAAATTCTCAACCAATTCATCTTTAACAAAGCCTCCATCACCCACTACTGGGGAGAGGAGAACCTATTCAGTAAATGGTGCTGGGAAAACTAGCTGACCACATGCAGAAAATTGAAACAGGACCCCTACCTATCCTTATGCACAAAACTTAACTCTAAATGTATCACAGACCTAAATGTAAATCCTCAAACTGTAAGAACCTTAGAAAATGCAGGAGACACTCTTATGGAAGTTGGAACAGGCAACCAATTCCTGATCAAAACTGGAAGTGCCCATGCCATAAGAAAAAAGATAGACAAGTGGGACCTCATTAAACTGACAAGCTTCTGCAAAGCCAAAGAAACCATCAAGAGAGCAGTGAGCCCACACACTGGGAAAAAAATATTTGCCAACTCCACATCTGTTAAAGGTCTAACAACAAGGATCTACAAGGACCTCAAATGTGCTGAAAAGAAAAAAACAGCCCCATTACAAAGTCGGCAAAAGATATGTATAGACACTTCTCAAAAGAAGGTGTATGAGCAGCTAACAGATACATGAAAAAATGTTCAGCCTCACTAGTCATCAAGGAGATGCAAATTAAAACTACACTGAGATACCACCTAACTCCCGTCAGAGCGACCATCATCGATAACTCAAAAAATAATAGATGCTGGAGAGGATGTGGTGAAAAGGGAACACTTTTACACTGTTGGTGGAAGTGTAAACTAGTATAGCCTCTGTGGAAATCAGTGTGACAATTCCTAAAAGTTCTAAAAATTGACCTTCTATATGACCCCACACTCCCCCTACTGGGAATATACCTGGAAGAACTCAAATAATTCTGTGAAAAAGATACCTGCACACATATGCTTATCGCAGCATTGTTCACAATAGTAAGAACGTGGGACCAACTGTGCTGCCCGTCAAAAGAGGACTGGATAAAAAAAAATGTGGTATATATACACGATGGAATATTACAAAGCCATAAAGAAGAACAAAATCATGCACTTCGCAGCAACCTGGATGGATCTAGAGTTTATAATACTGAGTGATCTCTCACAGAAACAAAGAACTGAGCTCCACATGTTCTCACTCATAAGTGGACCTTGAACAACTACATAATACTGTAATAAAAGGACTAACAGTAAGGGAAACAGTAGTGGTTGGGGGGGTGGTGAGGTGGGATTGACAATAGTTGATATCTGCCTGGGGAGGAGGGGGCACACCTCACCAACAAGAGTACCTGCACAATGAATATTTGCATTACTAACCCTGAATTGTACTCCACAATTTCAAAATAAAAATTAAAATAGAGAAAAAATAAATAATAAAGTCAAGTCAAATTGTGAAAATGTTTAATAATATAGATGAATATCTTCTCAGACTGCTCATTAAAAAAGAGAAAATGCAATTATTCAATGTAATAAATAAGAATTAAGAATACTCCTGATGCAGATTTTTCTGATGAGCCTGGGCTTTGAGAGTGCTATCTCAATGGGTAAGTCAGCCAAGCCCCAAAGAAACCCCAGAAGTGTCAGCTCTAATGGACTGGCAAGCCAGGCTCTGAAAGTGTTACTGGTTCGGTGGACTGGCAAGCCTAGCCCCCAGAGTCTATCTCAGCTTCAGAATCTTGCCTTCTCCTGGCAGCACTCCTGGTTCAACTGGCTCTGTCAGCTGGCAAGTCAGCCTCTGGGGTGCACGACTTTTTGACTCCGACAATCTTCTGCAGCCCTTCAGGTTGCAGCTCTTCAGGGTTGAGGTTCTTGTCTCAGGCCCAGGAAGAATGAGGGACACAGACAGCCAGAAAGTGAGAAAGCAGGATTTATTGAGTACAGAAAACCTATAGTGAGAGGGGACTCAAAGGGGTTGCCCGTCTGGGGCTTAAAACCTGATGTTTATATTGCCCTAAATTCAAGCAGATTGGCTAGCACTAGCTGTGAGCTATAGCTGTTCTGATTGGTCAGTCAACCATAAGCAGAAGGCCACTTCTGCAATCTAACAGAGAAACTCAATAAAAAACTGACAGCTAATATAATACTCACTGTAGTATTGAACACATTCCTCTGCAATCAAAACAAAAGCAAATGTATCCATTCGCACCGTTTCCATTCAAATAATAATGATTTCACAATCCATTTTTGAACTACCTTGTATGGAAATATTTGGGAAGTCGTTCAGGATCAACAGAAGGAGAAAGATAAGAAGAGGCAGTGTGGGTTCCAGGAAACACTCCCCATATTTGATCCGCACATATTGGGTGCTAGGTAAAACTTAGCTTTAAAAGAATAATTTTAATGTTTAAAATCTTTAAGATGTTGGAACTTGGTTGAGATGAATAATCTCTGAATTGTGAGATTTCTGTTAGAGATAATGATAGCTAAGAAGATATACATAAAACTTGTAGGAATTAAATTTCTGGCAAAAATCTATATGCCAATTTTGTCTTTTATTTTCTAAAAATATTTATTAGTTGCTCTGTCATGATAAGGAAAACTCTTTTATTTCAATATGTAATATTTCTGAAATTTGGTTGCATTTTGCCTGCCATGGGTGAGATAACGTTTGATATACTTGTTTTTATTTGTACTATACAAACGTAGTAATAAATGAAATATATATTTATCTGACAATCACTGCAGTTATTTACTTTAACATATCACATTGGATTAAATTTAATTTCAAATTAAATATCAAATTTATAATTTAAATGATCCCAAATAATATAGCAGTGAGATAAATTTTCTGTATACAATACCTATCTATACAAAACAGGCAATTAAAAAATACAGCCAAATGTCTTGAAACAGGACGTAATATTTTCTTAGCTACATAAGTCTATACTGGATAAATCAACTATCCAAAAGTTAAGAGGAGATCAAACTTTTTTTTGTCAAAGTTACCAGTTGACCTTTAAGGTAAGCCATTAACATTCCAAAAATGTATGACATAATAGAAGGGAAAAACAAAATTTGTTAATTCAAATAAAACATTGATATTCTTAATATAACTCAAAATTACAAAGACAGTTATAAATATGATAAAGAGCTCATGATTACAAAAACAAAAGTTACAAAATATGTCATTGTGATATTCAAAAGTAATTCAGAATACACTTTAGCTTCTCAAACATAGAGTTGGATCCGAATCTGCAAAAAAAAAGTGATGTTTAACGGTGGCAGCCATGGAGATACTCATCTCATCTCTCAAATAGCTTTGCAAGGAGCATAACTGACCAATGAGCAACAGCCCCATGTGCTGCACTTTGTGATTCATCACTATATATGCATAGAGGCAACACTTCCCCAGTGCCACTCTAAACCAATGATTGAGCAAGGTAGAAACTCAGAACCAGGCCCTTCTCTCACAGACCACGTTGACTTGAAGACCCCTCTCTGGTTTTGCTGAAACTGTCTTAGGACTGCACTGCAGTTTTCTCTTGAACTTTCCCTCCTTTTCTCCTCCACAGGGATAGAAATCCATCCTGAGAACTCTCCCCTCCTCTTCTCGCCCCCCACTCCGTTTTCCCTTACAGGGAAATAAATCTCTTATATGTTCAATCCTCATAAGAGATCTGCTTTTCAAATAATATAAACTAAAATAATAAATTAAATTCTGTTGGCAAATGTTTTATGTTGCTTGTAAGTTAATACAAAAAGAAAAATGCAATAAATATATATTTTTTATTTCCAGAAAAATCTGTTACTACATTTATGATGTATCTTAACATTTATAGCATCTTGGAGTTGAGAAATGATAGTAATAGAGATAATTTGTTGGCTATTTATTGAACACTTTTTAAATGCTATAACCCTTTTCTCTGAAGTTTTGGAGAGCTAGTACAAGCCTTCTAACCCGTTTTTGTGTGAAGTCAAATGTTGTGCCCAAGATTTCTACAAATTCCCTCATGCTTATATTTGAATGACCATGCCTGGCTCTCAATTGTTGCTTCCTCTACATTCTTTATTTCATTTTTATCTCTTCTTATATAATAGAATTTAATCTTTTCTCCTTCTGAAATATACACACACACACACGAGGCACTTGGTATATGCTTACTAAAGTTTACAAAAGATTTGGGAAATCGGAGATAAATTATAATAATTGGAATTTTCTTAAACATTAGGTAAATCTATTCTTTTAAAAATCTATTCTTTAAAGTCTTTTGATCAACTTGATACCAGGTTTTTACTAATCTACTTTGCTTTTAGCTTTCATCCTTCTGTTATCATACCCATATCTGTGTGTTTGTGCATCTTTCTTCATCTTTCCCTTCTCTTTTCTCTACTTTTATCCTTTTTTCAAATTTATATTTATTTCTTAGACAGAGATGTAAGCTATTTCTTTATTGACTCCTGCCAATCCAATCTACATTCTCAGGCCTTCCCCTTTTGAAATATTCAACAATTTATACAATAATTGCAATATAATCTCAAATTTTCAATCAATTATAACAACTCATATGGATTTCTCATTCATGGGTCACTGGGTTGGTTATAGTTCAGTTCTTCCTGTGGTTTTGTCTGTGTTTACCTGTTCTGTAGACTGGGATTCTTTTCTTAGTGGATGGTAGAAACTCAGGAAGTTAAGGTGAAACATGTAAATGCATGTAAATCTTGCCTTGGCCATAGTTGCTAATATTCATTTGGTCAAATCAATGTATAAAGTCAAGACAGGCCAAAATCAATAAAATAGATAAATATTGTCTATCCACTCAAATGGGAGGTACTGCGGTCACGTGGCAAAGTATACTTATGTATAATTCCATAGAAGGGAGAAATTATGAGCAGAGAATAACGATCCAATCTACAATAAAATCCAGCTCCCAGAAGACATAACAAGGTATTTTCTAATAATTGTGATACTTTTAAACATAATATAGTTATTTGAACTGCAAATACAAGACCTGATTCTGACCTGTGGCACTAGGGTTATGTAAGGAAATAATGACAAAGAATATGTGAAAAATCCCTCCAATTAAGTGAATACGAATCAATATTCAAAAATACACGAAGAAAACTATACTAAAATGGATAGTAAGCATCAACATTTGCTGGATAATTTTACTCTAAATACAATAAAAATGATAAAACAATCAGAAACAAACATCTCATATTGTAAGAAATGTATTTATGATTCTTAAAAAGATGAATGACAGCCATATACGATGAAGAAAATTCCAGAAGCAGGTAGAATTGGCACAATAAGCAAATAAAAACCCTAGAAATGGAAAATAAAATCACTGAAAGTAACGACAACACTAATTATTAAATTTGAAGATAAAACTGAAGAATTTCCCCAGGGCATAGCTTAGAGAGATACAAAGATAAAATATATGATAAAAAACAGTCTAAGAAATGGAGGTTAGGTTTAGAAAGGTCAACATAGGTCAATGAGGAGTTTCAGAAAAAAATAGTAAAGAATAGAAAATTTTTGGAAGAGGGAATAGATGCAATATTTTTTACAGAAATGAAGGCATGTAACCTCAGACTGAAAACTATAATTGAAAGTACAAAGTAATATATAAATGAAAAGTAATAAATAAAGCTAAATGCTTTGTAAGTACTGAGAAAAATAATGAGAAAATAATAGAAATAATGAGAGGAAAAAGACAGATTAATAATAAAAGAACAGATTATCAACAAAAGAACCAATCAACTGAACTCTTAAATCCAATTAATCTATTCTCCAAAATTGTAAGTAAAATAAAGATGTTTATAGATATACAAAGATGAGAATTTTACAACTCACAGATCACGCTGCAAGAACCTTTGTGGAAATATGCAAACAATTTTATATCATCTGACAATCCATCAGTGATCTAACATTTGCTAGCCTGTTCAAATTATCAACAATCAAAATTTGTGTTATTTATATAATCTTCAACAAACCATAAATTGAAGTTGCAGAAATGATAGGTAACATGCTCAATTTCAAACAATAGTATCAGCACTCTAACACAGGGCATCTGAATTTAATTCTTACTCTATTTACAACATATTAACAATAACAATAACAAACAATCACCCAATCACAGAAGATTTGGTCTCCCAAATAAAAGGACTGATTCTGGGATTTGTAATACAAACTAGGGGGTTGGTGGCTAAGAACAAGTTCTGCAAATATAAGTTACTACACATCATATTCTGTCAGACAGGACTGAGCAGCTAACATTTTCCTCACATGTTTGTCCAGAGAACACTAAAAGAGTCTTCTGATTTGATGAGGAGTATTCTCTGAGAATATGTGATGACTGTGTGTGTGTAGCTATTATTGTATTTACTTATTATCATTTATTTTGTTCACTTTATTGGATACATTATCAATAGATAACCTCAATGATTATTGGAGAATCTTGTGTTTGCCTTTCTGGAACAGTAGAAATATTATTCAGCTCACTTTTTCTCTTGACTATCGGATAAAGAAGGATTCACATATCATTTAAAACAAACAAAAATAGAAACCAGAAATTTGTTTCTTAGTACCTTAACACTGTGGATTTCTGTCTTTTAAGAAGATGCAGTGGAGACTCATTTTCTCAGTTCTATATAAACTCATAATACAGTGTTTTCTTAAGTATTTATTTCTGGGTAATAAGAAAGTCATATAATTGGCCCCATGCTTTAAAATAATTCTTATTCTGACCTCATGCTATGTATATGAGACGTGGTTAGATGCCAGTTATTGTTATTATAAAATATTATAAATCTATTCCTCTAAAGCACAAGAGAATTAACCACTGGTTGTTTTGGGGTGTGGTATAAATTAGTAATATTTTTGGCTTAGACTACACCTTGGAGAGAAGTGTGCTAAAAATCTGAACTGTTCCCGTAGCTGGTACATGTTCCTCAGAGTACATGCAGTAACTGAGAATTGTGTCATCATAGGGAGGAAAACTAATTATTTCCAGCGCACTCATCCAAATTTGAGTGGGTGCTAAAATATACCTGCTAGATTTTAATAGGGTTGGTGTTTACAAAGCTCTCAGTGGTTATGTGATCATGTCTATAAAAGAATATAAAATTTATTAAAGTTGGTAAAGTTACAAACCTGCAAAATGAAAGGAATGAGATTTAATGACTTCAGCACTGACATATTTCAGAGGCAATTTCCAACCAATGAAAGTGGAATTTGTGATTTTGAAACTTTAATACACATTTGAGAAGACTGATTATAATTGCTATCCTCCCACTGTGGGCTATTATAGATCCTACAGGATAAGATGGTGAAAGCAGGTATGCCTAGAGTCAGAAGACAAATATTGATAGACTCCAGGAGTAAGTTTAGTGTTAGAGCCAGAGAATTCTCTTAAATTCCTAGTAAGTAGCTGAGTCAGATAGGAAGATAGTGGCAAAGGAAAGAATGTTGAAACTAACTCAGGAAATACTAGATAAAGCAATCTTGCTCATGGCAGAACTCTTATATGTTCTATAGAATATGACTCATGGTCAAGTCTCAAGATAAAATAATCAAAGCAATAGCTAACGGCAAATGACTTCTATGTACTAGGCACATATCACGTTTATTAAGAGGCTATATTTAAGCCCTTTTAAACACAAAACCTTTTAACGTCACCAAGCATTATCTCACCTTCTAAGTCTAGTCTCATTTCCCCCTGTATATCTATTCTCCTCTATTTATACAAAGATTGGCTTTTCTTACAACATGATTTGTTATCTTGCTGTCCATCTTTACAACATCAAATGCATCTTTATTCTCTCAAACAACATACTTTCCAAGTTTAAGCAAAAAGTTAAACACAGGAAGCTTTACTGACTCACTACATCTAGTTTTTTGTTTTGTTTTTTAATTTGGGTAGTATGATAGCCTTTTAAATGTTTATTGTTAAGTGATTTAGTCTGAATAGAGAATTTTTTAACTTTCAAGGCCTTTTGTTTTAAGTAATGATTGCTTTATAGATATGCATCATTTATTTGCTGTGCTATCAATCTGCATAACCTACATGCTTTGTAAAGTAAATATCAGTAGTTTTAACATTATTGCTTAAAACACTGTCACTTCCCAACTTAAGTTGTAAAGCCAAATCTCCTCAGAAATATGCACATCATCATTTCATGGCTTGTCTCTGCAACTTCATCTCTTGCTAATCCTTGACTTACAGTCTATGTTTTAACCAACTAGCTCCTCAATAACAACGAACTGCTTTATGGCAGTATATGTGTGCTCATGTGTTGTCATCTTGCTTTCTTCACTCTATCCATAACTGATTCTTTCAGACACCCACAGAGTTGTGTTGATTATCTATCTTCTGCAAACATCGTAAGCATAGTACACACACACACACACACACACACACACACACACACACCCAATATTTGGGTAAAATTATGTATGTTTGTGTCACTTTCCTCCCTAGCCATTCTAGCTTTTTGAAGTGAGACACAGATTTTTATGCAACCCTGTATATCCAGTGCTTTATTCAGGACACAGGGCACACTAAACTAAATTAGAGCCAATGTCTCCTGCTTCTCTGTTACTTCACATTTGCAATGCAATGAAAAATGCGTATTGATAGATTTTTAATTTTAGACTATTTCAGTCTGTGTCAATTACATTGTTTTCACTCGCAAGTAACAGAAATCTCAATGAAATGTTTTAATCAATGAAAGGCCTGTGCCAGTTTGTATGGAAACTTAAAAATAAAGACATGTTTACAGGAATGATTTAATCAGAGTTCCAACTCCATTTCTCTCCTTTGGCCATATGTTGTTTTCCACCCTGGTGGCAAGAAGGCTACAGCAATTCCAGGTAACTGTACACACACTACCCTATCCAGAAAAAAAGAGAGATGGCATCTGTGCTCCACCCTGGAGAAGGGTGACTTAGACTCCTAGTCTCCACAGCTGAAGTTAGTGGCAGACACAGTGCCAGGAATTAATTAAAATGAGAAGTCCTAAGTCCAGCAATTTGTAATATATGACTATGTGTAGAATTGCATTTTTTCCTTTCTTTTTAGGTAGCTAAAGTAAAAATAAAATCTGTGCCATTCTTAGAATGTATGATTGGTCAGAAAAGGAAATATAAGCTTTAATGTTAAAAGTATTTTAATACAAGGTTGTTTATATAAATTTTTCACCTAAAATGTTCTAAAAATATTTCATATTCCTAACTCAAGGAATTTCCTCAAACCTTCCAGAAAAAACAATACAATGGGCAAAACAAAAAATCTCCTATGCTCTTGGATATATAAATATTGAGTACAAAATAAAACATTTTTGAAAAATAACAAAGATATCATATGTTGTAATGAAATAAATATTACTTGAGTAGCCAAGCTTCTTGCTAAAACAGCAACTAAAAAGAATAGGTAAAATTACCAGTTGTTTACAACAGTCTATGAAACAGCCTAAATAAAATTATACTAATTACTAAAATACTGAAAAATTAAACTAATATAAATCTAACTCAGAGAAAAAGTAGTATTTTATAAGAATTTATATATAGATTTTATAGGGATTATGCTCATAGTAATTTTATAGGAATTATACTTACAGTAATTTATGCATTTCAAATAAAATATATTTTTCACATTTGCCTTCCTTTTTAAAAAAAAAATTTTTTAGAACACATTTTATAACTACCTTATCTTAATGTTGGCTGTGTACTGTACATATTAAATGTTTTGGAGGTGAAGTAATTGCAATCTTCTGGCCAACAAGAGACCAGATTTCTTTTGTACTTTTCAAGTAGGAGTCTTTTTTTAGTATTCTAACATTGCTGTTCAGTGCTGAATTTATAAAATTATTTATAATGCATAAAATGTACACCACCTTTTCTAACTCTTCTTAAACTGTCTCTATGACTCACATACCTACAGAGTAAGATCCATACTACTTAGCACCCACATCTACTGTAGCATCTCATTTAGAATCTCATCTCATGCTTTTTCTTTATTTTATTTTTTATTTTTAATAAATATTTTACACAATACTGTCTTTATAATATACTTCTGGGTGTTTGTACCAACATTCTTCTGATGTCTATCACCTCTCTCTTCTCTGCTTAGAAAACAGTTTTCCTTTAAGAATCAGTTCAAATGTAACCTCCTATGTGTAGCATCCCTAAACCCCAATCTATTTGTTAAAACTGCCTCTGTAGTATCACAGAATTCGAGGGATTGATAAGTCCAGCTACTCAAGAGGACATGGACCATAGAATATCTTTAATCAATGATTATTGAATTAATAATCCATTAATCTTGTGAATTTGTAAAAAATTATATAGCTACAAGTAAATGTCAGCTTTATGCTGCTGTGTTGCATCTGCTGTTTTAATAAAGTATCTGTGAAGATGGAAAATACTAGGCTAATACTTATGATTAAAAAGGAAATATTAATTGCTTATTATTCTATTATTAGAGTTTTTATCATAAGCTCCTATGTCTATAAACTTAACATTGATTAAAACGTTTCTTAAAACTTTATCCCTAGCATGAAGCTAAAAACCTATAAAACTTAAACCTCTATTACTATGAATTTGTGAGAGTTCCTGCAAACTACATACAACTATATTCTGAATGTGTTTCTGTAAAATTCATTTTAAAAATTTAACCTCATAGCAGTGGTATTAAGTGGGGTCTTTTGGGAAGTCATTCTTAATGTCTTGAGCAGAGCCCTTATCAATGGGATTGTTGCCCTTCTAAAAGAGATTGAAGGAAGCTGCCCACCCCCTTCTGCCATGTGAAGCCCAGTGTTTGCCCCTTCTGCCACATGAGGACACAGCTAGAAGGTGCTGTCTATGAGGAAAAAGAAAAAATACCTATCTAGACATCGAATCTGACAGTACCTTTATCTTGAACTTCCAGTTTCCAGAACTGTGAGAAATAAATTTTTATTGTTTATAAATTGTTCAGTCTAGGGCATCTAAAACAGCAGTTGAAACAGACTAAGACACTTCCCCAATGTTCATTTCCCCAGATTTTGTTTGATGCCAAAAAGTGTTCAGGTAAACATAGCAAATTTCTCATCCTCTCTTTCTTTTGAGGCCAGTCATATTTCTGGTTCCAGAGACAAGACTATATGTCTTATTGGGTAAATTTTTGTTTTCATGTTATAGGTGTCATACATTTTTTTCCCACTGAAATATGGTCATGAGTGAGAGGTGAAGAAGTCATACTGTGATCCTAATGATGAAAGCTACATGTAAGGGATGGTTGGTCATAAGTCTCTGATCTTTGAAGACAAGCTCAGGTAGTTATATAGAAGTCCTAACCTGCCCAGTGTCGGAATGGGTAAATATTTCTTTTGAAATTTTAAAAAAGTTTTATTGAGCAATAATTAATATAGCATACAGTTATTCTACCTAAAGTTATTCCATCTAAAGTATATAGTTCAGTGGTTGCAAATACTGGAACCATTACCAAACTCAATTTTAAAACCTATTTATGACCTCAAAAGGTTTGCCCCTTACCTATTATTCCCATGCCCCAGTAACTCTAAGAAACCATGAATGCATTTCTGTCTCTGTAGATTTCCCCATTCATAAAATTATGTGATATGTAGTCTTTTGTCATAGATGTCTTTCATTTAGCAAAATGCTCCAAGGTTAATCAATGTTGTTTCATGTGTCAGTACTTAATTCCTGTTTTATGACTGAAAATTATCCCCTGGCATAGATACACTGCAATTTGTTTATCCATTCATCAATTGATGGGCATTTGGGCCATTTCTAACTTTTGACTGTTCTAAATAATGCTGTTATAAACATTTGTGTACAAATTTTTTGTGGATTTATGTTTTAATTTTTTCTTGCCTATATACCTAGGAGTGGAATTGCTGAGTTACATAGTAATTATATATTTAATTTATCAGGGAAGTACCAGATTATGTTCTGAAATTAACCAGACTCCTGAAAAGAAAGTTTCATAAGTTTATGACATCAATAGGTAATGACTTGCTCTACCCTTTCTTTAATTTATGTTTTAAATATTCTACCAATTCTTTGCTCAATGTAACATGTATGATAAAATTTTATAGATTCCTCACACTAATCAACATAAATGAACTGAGTAATTTATGTCATATTTACTTGTTATATTACCTTAACAAAATTCATTGTATAACAACTTAAAAATTTAGGAAAAAAATCAGGCACAATAATTTAAAACTGAAAGATTTGCCCCCTCATTTCTTTAAAGAAAAAAAAAACTTTTTAATGTGAATATACAATAATAAAAATGTCTTGACTATTAAACACCTTTTTACAGTCGGGCATAGTGGCTCATGCCGGCAATCACAACATTTTGGGAGGCTGAAGCAGGAGGCTTGCTTGCGATCAGGTGTTGCCAACTTGGGCAACATAGCAAGACTGTCTCTCATCAACAAAATAAAAATAGTCGGGTGTGGTGGCATACACCTGTACTCAGGAGGCTGAGGTGGGAGGATCACTTGAGCCCAGTAATTTGAGGTTTCAGTGAGCTGTATATCACACCACTGCACTCCAACCTTGGTGACAGAGCAAAACCTGGTCTCAAAAAATTTAAATATATATTTATATATAAAATATTTTTTTGAAAAATGTTATTTGAATAAATTAAATTACATATATTTTTATTTCTATCTTATGCGTTGGTGAAATAAGATATTAAAAGAGAGGATAGTAAGACGTAAGAAAATAAAAGAACAGTTTTCTGTGAGTAATCTTCAACCAATTGAGTCACATTTGGCTTAGTTTCACCAGAGAGACTGTTTAAGAAATGTACCCTGTCTGTAATTTTATGGTCAGTCCTTAAGGTATGGAATATATTCCATATTACTTATCATCATAGTGTGCCAAACTAATGAATTAAAAATTGTTAATGCTGAAACTAAAAAAAAAAAAAAATCCTGCCAAGTTGAAAGAAGTAGATTCAGACATACCTAAGCAGTAAAGAGCAGAAACATTCATCTTGTGCTCCAGTCACTTTGCATGCAGGATACATGGCAGGATGGATATAGGCCGTAATGTACAACAGATGCTAACAGAGAAATAGACATTGATTTTAATAAAAATTTCACTTTTAAAGGAAATAATAGTTTGCTGGTTGTATTAGGAACTCAAGTATATTTTCTAATACCTTTACAAGAAGGAATATTTTAAAAAGTGATTAATTTATGAATAAAATAAATTTTAGCAAAATGGTTATCAATTCTGCCTATGGGCAGGACTCTGCTTTGAAGAGCCACTCGTAGCCCAGACTGAGCTTCACCAATGAACCTGGCCTTCAGGGCTCCTGTGCCTGCTGCTTCCCCATGGACCAGTGGATAATGCTGTTCGCCATCAGAAAGACAAGTATATCTTCTCTTTATTTATTTGTTGTAAATGAGATGATGTCTTCCAAATGCAAATAAAGATATGTCATTTATATCAATTAAACTTTAGAAATTGTTAGTGGATGAAAGTAAAATAAATGTTTGGCATATGTGAGAGACAATGGATTTCACAGAATCTGATCACTGAGTCTGCCAAATTCTAAGCCAGAAATATGCATATGTCATCTTTTCTTTTTTTTCTAACTACCCATATCCAAATGACACAAACTGACTTTATTTCTTTATTGTATATTGAGTACCAAACTAAAGTACTCATTATCTTTTATGTATGTAACCAAAATACTTTGTTACAATCTTATGTGTCACATATATTGAAAAAAAAGATATTAAGTGAAGCAAAATAAGGTTTTTCTCAATAGTTCCCCATGTCCCTAGATTTCCTCCACAAGAAACATCATGTAATTTCCTTTGTATGTTTTAAAAATGCTGGATGGAAATATAAATTAACTTATACGCTTGAGAGCACACTGAAACATATTTATATTGTTTGTACAGGTGCTAGCATATTCTCATCAGTGTTCTCCAATTTACACAATTTCACTTAACAATATATCTTAGAGATCTCGTGACAGTTCTTATCATGGTAGTTCTTATATAACCAATATATGTATGTATTAATGGTAGCATAGTATTATTTTACATAAGCAAAACATATTCAATACATTCACAAAATGTCTATTACTTCTATGTCATACCTATATAAAATACAATAAATGTCTTTTATCTTTTATTAATAAATATCTGATATATTTCTAAATTATACAATTTGGGACACTTGGGGAGTAAAATAAACTCTTGGAAGTGGTTATACATAGATACTCTTTGGTTGATATTGGCAAAGTGCTCTCCACAGAGGTTCTATCAATTTCCCCCCATTGAAAATGTCTGGGATTGTCTGTTTCTCTTCCTCCTTGTGAATACAACACGAAAAAAAATGTTTAAATTTCTACCAATGTGATTGTTGAAATAAACTTAAGCTTAATTTTCCGTTTTTCTTGTTGCAGGTTAGTTTTTATATATTTTCACAAGTTTAAAAGTCATTTATTCCTTTTTATGTGTACAATTTATGTCATTTGTCCATTTTTAATTGTGCTATTGAGTTTTACTTGTTGATTTTTAGGAGCTTTCAAAAAAAATTAAAAGTTTAGCCTTTTTTTCTGACACAGATTCTTATTTGGCTTTTTAAAGGGATTTATTTCAATCATTTTATACTTTTTATAAATTCATATTTATACCTTTTGATCTTTTAAACTGTATTATTCTCCTTCTCATCTGTCTCTGTTAGCCACCAGCCCACTGCCCAGTCATAGAAGACTTGGGCAATTTGTTGAAAACACTGTTGAGTTAAAGGAAGTCAGTATTTATTTTTTTAATCCAAAAATCCAATATATTTCAACTCAGTATCTATTAGATAATAAACTTTGTAAAGGAAGAATTTATTCCTCACATTCTTATGTCATATTTGCCCAGTAAAGTTTAGACTGAAATTAGGATAAAAGCTTGAAGCAGTTGGTAGAGGTCTAACATTTTTAAATGCTGAAAATTAAATTCTATTTTTAATTATAATGTACATATTTTATAAACAAAAGTTAAAAGTTATTTGAATTATTTAAGTTTCAGATAAAAAACGTTGAAATTACTTTAGCATCTGACTAAAGAAATAAATTACAATTTATAATTAAAAATTTATGAAATGAACACATAATATTATATTAACTATTCTCATTGCATTAAAGCAGGCTTATTGCATTATATAATTATTTCAAATCATTATCATGTGTTGAACATCATTAATAGTGTACTATATTTCCCCAAAATTTAGGATTGGAAAAGGCATTTATGCTTTACTCAAAAGTCCAACATAATTTGCCATTAGAAAATCAAACAAGAATATGTTCATCCATATGCCGAGTTAATAGTGAATCCTATATGCAAAATAGACTCAACTGCGTGCTCAATGACTCAATATTTTCTGCATCATTAATTCCATTCCTTTTAAATTTATATGTCCTTAAGGAGTTCAAGATGAAAAATATCTGTCAATTAGTAGTATTTCAAAACCATTTTAAACTTTGAATTCATGAATACATTTAACAAATTGTTGATATAATTTACATTTAATCATAGAAGTCATAACTTCAAAATTAATTGAGAGGAACTCTAGTTTTGCTTTAGGATGTGGAAATCTCGAAAGAATCTTGCTCCCATCCCAACAATGACAAGTTGGATAATATACAAATCACAATTTTTTAAAATTCCTCAGAGAGCTGGGGCCATAGGACAATCAGGCAGTATAAAGTCTAAGGAAATACAGATCCAGTCATAGAGAAAAAAAGATGTGAACCCTGGTTCACCTGCAGAAAAGCATAATAGGAAGGCACATGGGTGCCAAACAAACTGACAAGAAAAATTCTGCTAATTCTTTCACAAATTTCTGAATGTTGAGTGTCACTTAATATGAGAGTATAAAAGCCTTATAGCCACAGGCTTAGGGGAGATTGCATCTAATCTCAGGCTTTTGTTCATGTACTTCTCCAGGTGCTCACAAGAAGATTTAAGAGAGAAAAGCACAAGTTCTACCTGGATCATTCCTGCTCACCTCCAATATCAAGCCACCAGTGGTGCCTTGCACCACTGAGAGAGAAGCAGAAAACTGTAGCTTTCAAGAAACACATGAAAATCCATTTCAGCTTGGGAAAATAAAAAGAACAACAAAAACATCCTTGAGACTGGAGCAAAGTCAGGATGTTAGAGGTTCCCTACCATGGTGGAAGTAGAGCAACTGAAAAAAACCATTAAGACTTGGGAACACAGGGTATGCCTAAGACTGATGCAAAAGCAGAACAAGAGAGAATCCTTTCCATTGTGCATCAGAAGACTACAACGTGATATATGATAAGGAAAATCGATCTACTGACAAGGCAGAGGCAGAAACAGGGAGAGATATCTTCTCTAAAGAGTAAGTCTATAGTTAAGTCTAGAACGAAAAGTAGAAGAGAATCATTGAGAAAAACTCTCTGTAACTTAGGCCCCATAATAAGCACAAAGAAAAACTAGAGACATTTGAAGCCAATGGTGCCCTGAAATCACTGAAACAGCAAAATCCAAATCTTGCTCAAATCCTGACTAGAGTCACTCAATCTGCCACACTAAGAACCTAGCATAAAAAAGATATGTGTCCATTTCAAACATAAAACATTGTATTTTAATTGGTTTTGTGTTAGATGCAATGTCCAGCAATCAACAAAAAATTACAGATCATTGAAACAAGAAAAACAATATGCTGACAAGATACATTAGAATCAATGGAACCAGAACCATATCTGATCCAGGTGTTGGGACTATCAAACAGGAATTTAAAATAACTGTGATTGATGTATTAAAAACTCTTGTTTAAAAATGGATAGTATGCATATACTACACTAGAGAGTTAAGATTATAAGAAGAAATTTAAAATTTTATCTGCATGGTGAAAATTATAAGAAAGAAATGGAAATAATACTATACAAAACAGTAACTGAGATTTTTTAAAAAAGGCCTTTGATAAAGAAAAAAAAGAATTAGTAAACATAAAGATTGTTTGTTAAATATTAACCAGGCTAAATAACAATGACTAAATTAATAAAAGGAAAAAAAAAGACCAACACATACAAGACCTTGGGGACAATATTAATTGGTCTAACACAGGTGTAATAGGAATCACAATAGAAGAAGAGAGAAAAAACATTTAAAAGAAATACTATAAGTGTTAATGGCTGGAAATTTCCCCCAAATTAATAAAATACATAACATCACAGAGAAACTCATAAAAAACTAGACAATAAACTGACTAAATAAATAAATCATCTAGACAAAGCATATTCAAAATTCTGAACACTAAAGATAAAAAGAAAATCTTGAAGAAAATCAGAAAAAGGAACATATTTAAACACAGAAAAAATGTGTATATGAATTATAGCAGACTTCTCAAGATTTTGCATCAGAAATTATTGAAGCTAGAAGAAACATTTTTTAAAATTCCAGAAGCAAAAAATAGATCAATTCAAAATACTCTGTATAAATAGATCTCAAAAATAAGAAAGACATTTATTTATAACAAAATAATGTTATAAGAACATTATAACAACAAAAATGTTAAAAGAAGTTCTCCAGACAAAATTAATATCATAGCAGATGAAAACTTGGACCCACAGACTGAATGAGGAGAACTCATATATGTTATTATAAAGCAATAATAAAATTAATAAATAAAATTAATTTTATTTATTTATTAATAATTTGATAAATAAAATTAATTTTTATTGCTCTATTGACTTCCTAATACAAGCTGAATTATGATCAGCTTATGACTGAACTCTTTCTCAAGTCTGTAATGCAGTTACTCTGTGTGATGGATTGTTATTCAAAGATGAATGTTGAACGTCAAATATTTGTTTGCTTTCATATAAACTGATGTCTGAAAAAGTTAATCAACAAGGAATTAAATGGCAATTCTCATCCCCTGTTGTACACTATCAATACTGGATGAGCTGATTTAAAATTATTCAAATAAAATTATTGCCCTCTTTCTGCTTGTGAAAATAATTATAAGGAAGATGTATGGGAGAAGATTGGAGACATAAGAGATAATGGTTTACATCTTGAAGCACAAAAGTTTACCTTTCTTCAAACACAGATTTAATCAAATGTCAGTGATGTAAAAAGAAGTCATATATGAAGCAAGATATACTTTTGATTACATATAAACCAACAAGGAGCAACTTCAGGCCTTAACACAAACAAGCCATGATGCAAAAACAAATTGTGTTTTTCCAACAGTATCTGTCATTGAAATTCAGATACATATTTATTACTACAATTGAGTTTAATAGCAGGGTGGACATTTCTATTCAGTACTCTTTCTAGAATTTTGCTAATAAAGAGTTAAGGGAAAGAATGTTGAAAGCCAAAAAATCTGATGTCAGTAAAATGTTCATGGAGATTTAATGACAAATATAATTTTTCTAAACTTTCAGTTTCACTAAAGAGCACCATAACTCTGTGTCATTTAGAGGTTAGTGCATAGTTCCAGAGTCCAAGGTTATTGTAACCTGAGGAAAGAACATTATCAGTGATGAATACTTTAAACTTGTCAAATATTCTGTTGGTTTATGTTACAGACAAGTTATACTGACAAGTACATCTATGTGAGACAACAACTTAATATATATAATATACATAGATAACAAATATATAATATATATATATTACTATTGTCGACAGGAAATTTTGAACTAAGAGGCAAAATATAAAGCACATCGCAAGATAGTACAGTTTCCACAAACATGAACCTTTCAATCATAGCCTATTCAAAATATATAATATCCCTTGGAGAAAACACAGTATCTACAATACAGGGAGAAAAATTAAAGCAAGCGTATTATATAAAACATGCTGGTCTTTAAAAAATGATTCAGATTTAAGCTGCACTTGGCAAAAATTATTGCTTGGTTTCATATCACTAATAATGTACAGCTTTCACTTCTGGATGTTTGGTTTTGCCAAGTTGAAATTAGTCAGATGGTTAAATATTACATATAATTAAAATTCTGGTATAAAAACCAAGCTTTCTGTAGGTTCGTGACACACAGTGACTTTTTTTCCCCTAATAATTGGCAAACAAAGTAAAATAAAAATATGGAAATTTAGTGAATTGTTTTTTACTCTTTGAATATTAATGTCATGTATAACATTTAATGTACTGAGTTTGAAATGTACAGATGCCATTTTAATTTTTGCATGTAGCACTAAATTGTTAAACTTCAGGGCCACTAATTTATTTAGTGAGAGATAAATGGATACGTTATTCTTGTAGGAGTTTATTTTGGCAGTCTGTGTACAAGCTCAGTGTCTTCTGCACATACTTTAATATGTGCTTTAATAGGCCTGAAATCATCAGCAAAGGGCACAGAAAAAATTGGAAAGTTTAAAAATTAAACGTCTGCTCCTTTATACACAATAAAGGAAAATAATCAGTTCTTAAATACCATTAGGATGAGATGTTGCTTCATAGAAAATAGAGGCAACAGACATGTTGGGAAAATTTACCTGGCAGGGGAGATACCAAGATCATGAAATTTACCATATAAAATAAAACAGAAAATATAACATTGAGCAGAAAAAAAGTAGCTAATTACATGTCTTCATCTCTGCTTACTAAAGAGGTAAAGCCTAATTTTAAAGAAATGGAAATTATTAATGAATGCCAAAAGATTTTTCCATGCATTATAGCTCTTTGGCATAGAATCTATATGTATTTATCCAGATGTTAAGTGTGGGAATTATGGGACTTAATGGTAACTAGAAGTGTATTTGAAGTACAGAATAGAAATAAAATGAAAATAGATGACTACTTGGGAAAAATTCTATTTTATTCTTGAACTTAGTATCATACTGTGTGTTATAAATATTAAAACAAGCCGGGCTCGGTGGCTCAGCCTGTAATCCCGCGCCTTTGGGAGGCTGAGGTGAGTGGATTGCCTGAGTCCGTGGGTTTGAGACCCGCCTGGGCAGCGAGACCTCATCTCTACAATAAATCAAAAAATCAGCTGGACGTGGTAGCGCATGCCTGTGATTCCGGCTACTTGGAAGGCTGAGGAGGAAGGATCGCCGGAGCCCAGCAGGTCGAGGCTGCGGTGGCTGGGAGCGGCCACTGCACTCCAGTCTGGGCGACAGAGTGAGACTCCAACTCAAAAAAAATATATATATATTAAAACACATTGGAGGTGAAGACAAATACAAAAGTGCATTTCTTCTAAAATTCATGTGAAATAAAATTAAAGTACAGTAAAAATTTCTAAGAACAGCTTTGATATGAACTAGTCAATGGCCTCTAATGACACATTTTAATTCTCTATGTTTAGAAATAACATTTTCTGACTGCTCTGGTGAGTGTTCCTCCCATGTGTTGCTGTCTATGGAGTGATGCAGTACCTCATAAGGGCTAGAGCGTGCACTCTGGGTCCCACAGGCCTGGGTTAGATTCCAGTTTACCCTGTGTAAACTGTGTAAGCCTGGGCAGGTGATTAGTTTCTCAAAGCCTCAGAGACCTCATCTGTAAAAGATCATAAGAGTACCTGCCTCAAAGAATTTCTGTGGATTAAAGTCAATCCATTCAAATGATTGAGATTATTATAATTACCAAGATATTCTGAATACAGTTTACTAGGTTGATTATGATCACAGTGATACCAAAACTGACCAAATGTGTAACAGCATGATTGCACTCTTCTTGTTTCATGAAAGATACTCTTTTCAGTGGAGTCCCAGGCCTGGTTGACACCACTGAGAGACCTATTGTCACATAAGAGCTGCCCCAAGCAATTCAGTTTTCAGTGAGCTTCAAGATCCTTTTTCTTCATGCATTGTGACTCTCAAAGTTCTTTAATCTCAAGAGTTTTTTTAGTCTTCAGGAGTATAGTGAGTGTGTGAAGAATCTGACCTGAGGAGATTCATAAGGTAGGCTGGTGCTAGCTTCATGTAGATTCTTGCAGGTCATTGCTAAGAAATTTTAATTTTGTTTGAGTGCAATGGTAAATGCATGTAAATATTACTATGGTTGCTGGAAGAAGGAGAAAGAAAATGCCTCTAATAGCTACTTAACACATGCAGTACCATGATATTTGGCTGCATATATTCAGATTAAAACCTTAAAAGGGGGGGGCATTCTGGTCCACCCAAAATTCCACAGAGATTAAAATGAAAGTAAATGTCTTCTAAAGAAACTTAAAATACAAATTATCTAATTAACTTTTCAAGATTTAAATTTTAGTCAGAAAATATATTTGAGAAATAACTACGAATGAGCTAATAAAAATGTAATATTCAAATAACTTCCAAGTAATTCATGCTTTAAAATCTATATTTTATTTCTGTTACTGACTTCTTTCCTTGCTGTATTATTAGTGTGAAAAATACTCATTTAAAATTATACTAAGATCACATCAATCCTTGATATTCTATTAATTTTTACATTATTGGGTAGCCTTTTTCTTAGACTAAATGTACAAGTTCTCATGGAATTCGAATCAAAATAAGGTCACCAGTTTGGTCTCCATAGTAGCCCAAAGCAACACTCAGGGTCTCAGACTCACCTGAGCACAGATTCATCTGAGCAAAATTTTAAAATCTGCATGTGCTGAGGTTTGGGTTCCAGAACCTAATATCATTGGGTTTCAGAAGCAATATCAATAGGTTATAATTCCTAGAAATCAAGAACTGGCAGAGCAATTAAAAATGAACTGCCCCTTTCTTCTCTGAAGAAGTAAAATCACAAAAAAGAAACTTGGCTCCCAGTAAAGAGAGGCAGATTGAATCTCAAGTGACCTGGTTTCCAGGCAGAGTTCTGTTATTATCCAAATTCCAAGAATGATTGGTTAAAACATTTTAGCTTGAAAATAAAAGAAACAGCAACAATAAGAAATAAAAATAAAGAGCTATTCTCCTGCATTTATTAACGAATAAAAAAAGTATGTAGAAAATACCACATTTCCAAGAAACTTATCTTCTAGTTCTTGTGAATAACCCTCTTGGGGCCCGTGGTGGATTTACTTATTTTGCATAATATGATATCCAAGTTTAATAGGAGAAACCATGCGAAGAAGAAAGTCTGGGGATCAGGGAAACAATTCCATAATAATCAGCAACAAGGAACAAAACAAAGAGAAAAAAAATCCCAATTATAATCAATGCAAAAGATTGGAAAGAAGGACTCTATTTGGTTAAAGTTTTGCCGTGATAATAATTCAGAAAAGGGCACACACCGACATGTATGGGAAATCAATGAGCAGGAGAAGAATGAAGACTATAAGAGAAACAACAGTGCCACAAGACAGCAACAATCGAGTTATTGATTCCAATGTCCCACACCATACACAAACCAAATATCTAGCTTTATGCAGCACAGTAAAATGATTTAAGAAAATGATAAAACATTCACTATATGGGGGGATAGTTCTAGCATAAAAAGATTAAATTTTTTAAAAAGAGGAAACATATATAGAGCATTAACTTGTTCAATATCACTTATTTCTGTATAGTTGATGCTTTAACTTTCCCTTTCAGTAACATAATATGAATTGTTACATTTATTATCAGTAAAACTATATCCAATTATGTAAATCTTTGGTTTCTTCTAATTAAAAAAGTATATTATTTATCTGCAGGTGTATTTTATAAAAGTATAATAACTTGTACTTGGTAAGTCTTCAATAATTACATGCTGTCCATTAGCTTATCCTGATGAAATTGTATTTATTCATTTCTATCCAACTAAGCTTTAACTCATTCATTCACATTCTAATTAAATTAAATGTTGAATTTTTAAAATCAGAAAATATAAAAATACATTATTGTTAAAAATTACATGCTAACATCTATTGAACTTTTAAGATAAGATCTATGCTAATGCTGCAAAATTACACATGAATATATTTTACTTTTAAATATTATCACTAATTTAGTGAAATTTACTGATATCGTTCCAACTTAAGTAAATTAGTATTAAAGTATATTGCCAACCGGGCTCGGTGGCTCAGCCTGTAATGCCGCGCCTTGGGAGGCTGAGGTGAGTGGATTGCCTGAGCACGCTGGTTCGAGACCCACCTGGGCAACTTGGCGAGACCTCATCTCTACAATAAATAAATAAATAAATTAGCCGGGCTGGTATCGCGCGCCTGTAGTTCCAGCTACTTGGAAGGCTGAGGCGGAAGGATCACCGGAGCCCAGCGGGTCGAGGCTGCGGTGGCCGGGAGTGGCCACTGCACTCCAGTCTGGGTGACAGAGTGAGACTCCAACGCTAAAATAAAATAAAATAAAAAAGTATATTGCCAGTGTTCAATTTGTTTGTTTTATTTTAGAGTTGTGGGGTATATGTGAGAATTTGCAACATAAGTAATTGTGTGCAGGCGAGGTTTGGGTTTCTAACATGCCTTCTCTCCCCCAGGTAGAGGATATGGTACCCAATTGGTGATCTTTAATCTTCCCTCCTTTAGCAGTGCCCAGCATTTGTTGTTCCCATCTTTGTGCTCACATACCCAATGTTTAGGGCCGGCTTCTGCAATATTCATTTCTCTGGGTGTAGTTGAAGACCAACGTTAAATTTTGGAAGTGCATGGAGCATCATTCAAAAATGCTTCCTTTTCTTCTTTTGCTTTCCTTCCTTTCCATTGTTGCTGCCAATCTCATATTTCAGTCTCTTCATAATCTCATTTTAAGATTATTCAGTGGCTTAAAATTATGAAGTAAACTTCATGCCTACATCTTTACCCACTTCAGTTATTTCTGCATATTTCTGAAAACATACTTTTCTAAAGCTTGTATTTCACTATGCCACTTGACTGCCTTCCTTACTGAGTGAGATCCACACTCCTTATACCAGCCTTTAAAATTCCCTACAATCTGATCACAATCTAGCATTGGCACTGTGTGTATCCCAGCCATTCTGAACCATTAAATACTCTATAAACTACTTACAACCTGTGAATATTTGACTCCACTCTTTCTATCTGGAATTCTTTGCCTTCCATATTTCCATATGCTGAAATATTATTCAGAGATGAATTAATTACCCTCCATGTGAATACCAATAGACTTTATTGGTGTAATTCATATTACTTTCATTATCCAATTATAGTTTTGTGAATATGTTTAATTCTATTCAGAAAACTATCTAGCAGGGGTTGTTTTGTTTTCCTTACAATCTCCTGTTTGCTCAGCATTATACCTTTCTTAAGTAGGCTCATTAAATATCAGGTAATAATTGAAATGAAATGTAAACGTGTCTTATTTTCCAAGCTGCCTTGCTCTGACTGAATATTAAATGTTCGGAAGTTGATATGATTTGTTTCCCTGTGTTGTTAAACCACAATAGAAATCGTTTTATTTGACATTTGTTCCCCTTACGTTTTATGAGACGGTCTCACAAAATCTACTAGAATCTGTTTTTAATTAGAAGAAATAGATAATGCCTCTAAATAGTGGTCTTGGAATAATAAAAACAACAAAAAAAGCTACATTCTTGTGTCACTAGAAATATGAGAATCTGCCTTCTGAGGTACTGAGGAACCAAATCTTCAGGAGACTTTTTATCAATGAGTGAAATTTCTTACTTCATATTATAATTATCGCCTAAAACTGAATTTTTTTGAGATGCAGTGTATAATTCAGGATTAGATATACAAATGGTAATCATACAGGTAAACTTTGGGCCTCCCTTTGGTCCTCCCTTTGCCTAGTTTAAGATCAGGTACCCCTATTTATGTTGTGTCTTCCCCCTCTCCTGGCAGTATCTTGCTACTGCCAATCCCTTTCTTATAGTATTATGGTAAAGGTTCAGGGTCTGCTTATGTGTGAGAACATATGGTACTCAGTCATTTGTTTCTGTGACAGATCAGTGAGTATTATAGACTCTGAATCCATCTAAGTTGCTGCAAAGTACATATGGTTGTCCTTCTTTATGACTGTGTAGTATTCCATCGTGTATATGTACCACATTTTTTATCCAATCCAGTTTTGATGGGCAGAAAGGTTAGTTTCATGTTTTGGCAATTGTGAATAGTGCTGCAAAAAACATGCGTGTATAGGTATCTTTTTTGTAGAATGATTTGAGTTCCTCAGGGTATAGTCCCAGTAGGGAGATTGATGGGTCATATGGAAGGTCAATTTCTAGTTCTTTTAGAAATCGCCACACTGTTTTCCATAGAGGTTGAAATAATTTGTATTCCCAAAAGCAGTGTAGAAACATTCCCTTTTCTCCATATTCTCGCCAGAATCTGTTGTTTTTTATTTTATTAATGATGGCCATTCGTACTGGGGTTAGGTTTTATCTCAATGTGGTTTTGTTTTACTTTTCTCTGACAATTAGTGAGGCTGAGCACTTTTTCATGTGTCTTCTTTTGAGAAGTGTCAATTCATGTCTTTTACCCACTTTTTAATGGGGCTGTTTTGTTTTGTTTTTTTCTTTTTGACATGTTTGAGTTCCTGGATGTTAGGCCTTTGTCAAATATACAGTTGGCAAGAGCAATTAGACAAGATAAGGAAATCAGGGGTATCCAAATAGGAAGAGAAGAAGTTGGTATCCTGTTTCGCTGTTCCTAGACCTCGAAAATTCAAAAGAATCTGTCAAAAACCTCTTTGTACTGATAAAGGACTTTGGAAAAGTTTGAGGTACAAAATAAATGTGCAAAAGACAGTCGCATTCTTATAAATCAACAACAAACAGGCAGAGAACCAAATAAAAAGCACAATCCCATTCACAATAGTCCACAAGAAATGAAACACCTCAGAATCTTTCTAAACAGAGAAGTGAAAGACTTTTACAAAGAAAACTACAAAACCCTACTCAAAGAAATCCAGTAAGACACAAACAAGTGGAAAAATATTCCATGCTCATGGATGGGAAGAATTAATATTGTTAAGGTGTCCATCCCACCAAAGGCAATCCACAGGTTCATTGCAATACCCATTATATTAACAACATCATTCTTTTCAGACCTGGAAATGACAATACAGAAATTCATATGGAAATATAAATGACCAGGAAGAGCCAAAACAATCCTCAGCAAAAGAAGCAAAGCAAGAGGTATCACACTTCCAGACTTTAAACTTTACTGTAAAGGTACAGTAATTAAAATAGCCTTGTATTGGTACAAGAACAGGTATATAGACCAATGGAGAACATATTCAGTAAATGGTGCTGGGAAAACTGGCTGACCACACGCAGAAGATTGAAACAGGACCCCTACCTGTCACTATACACAAAAATCAACTCTAAATAGATCAAAGACCTAAATGTAAAACCAAACTATAGGAATCTTAGAAAATGCAGGAGACACCCTTATAGAAATCCGAATAGGCAACCAATTCCCAATCAAAACCCCAGACGTCCATGTTGTAAGAGATAAGATAGACAAGTGGGACCTCATTAAACTGAAAAGCTTCTGCAAAGCCAAAGAAAAAATCGAGAGAGCAGAGAGACAGCCCACAAAACAGTGATTTTTAAACTTTTTGGATTTTACTTTTATTTCTTGATACCCATTCTTCGTAAGTATCCTGTCTGCTGAGTACTTGTGATTTAAAAAATACAGATTGAATGAATTAAGATCCACTTTGTTCTGAAATCTTTTAGGGGTGGTAGGGTCTGCGATTTCCATGACACTGTTGGGCATCTTGGACTATTATTACACAAGCAGATTGAGAAGCCCTGGACTATATTATTCAATGGGGTCAGTTTCCCAAAAAACATTTCTGGTCAGAACGATCTGTACAACCAGATATAATACAATTTTTAGCATTTTTGTGTTAGGATTTAATGGTATGGTGAAATATGATTGAGAAAATTATTGATTTGATTCGCATAATTCATTAAGTCCCCATATATGATTTTTTTACATTTCCCAATAGCAACTAAAACGTTTGATATTTCTTATTTGCTAAGTTTAAGTAATTCATGCCACACATTTTCATCCGATGACAATTTTTTCCAAATATCATTTGATTAGAACCAGAATGTATCCTGCATGTTGCTGTTTTACCCAGTGAACATTTGCATAATGTTAAACATTTGCTGTCCATGTTTTTTGTTCACACCCTTTAAATTCTTTCAACCCTTTCCCCTCTTACTCATCAGTTGGCCTAGCTGAAAAGAATTACTTGTTTTCATCTGCTGGAATAAATCAATATCATATTTTTAACAGAACATTTCTGTTCTTCATGTATTTGTTTGTATCCCCACCAATTGATTCTGATACAAACATACCCAGAATAATACTTAGTGTGGTTGTAGAAGAGAAATACAGAAATAACCGCTATCCTTAAATTAATTATACAAGGATGAGAATGGCTCCTAACAAGTATCCCATTGTCCATCCTCATAATCAAGATAAAGTGTTCTCTATTATTTTATGACTTGGCAGAGAAAAACTTTGAACTGTGAACTGAAGTAGAGAGAGAAAAGAACCCTGTACAGATAGTTTACAGATGTGTCCATGAGATTTTTGCTAGAGTGCACTAAAATCTGAATAAAATAACTCATAATTGTCCTTTGTAATCTATGTATAGTTTTATGCCAGTATGCCGAAGCTTCCATTGGCATAATTAATTTTACATTAAATTCCACCTTCCACTTATATAAAAATCTCTTTTAATTGAGAGTAAACGGTGGGAACACAGAATTTATTGGCAGCCTTTATGACCTATGCACTCTTTGAGAATAAGATTCTCTGTGGTAGCCACCTCTCACTCACTTTCTCCCTCATATGTGTTCAACATTTGGTAAAACAAAACATAACCCACTGAATGCCAAAGCTATTATAGAAAGTTCTCTACTTTAAAGTACAAAACAATTGTGAAAAATATTTATCATACAATATGTAAAAAGTACATTCAGTATAAGCATAACTAATGTTGTTTAACAATATTTAAAATGAGCTAAAACGATACAATGTGGATTTTATTACCTAGAAAGATCTTTTTACATTAAAAGGCCTAATTAGAAACAAACACATACATGACACAATTTAATATGAAGTTAAATCCACCCACTAGAGTACACATCATTGAAAGACTAGCTTGGTCTCCTGTTTTTAAGAACATTTTAACATTAAAATCACTTCTCATAATTATACGACACAGGCAGATCTTTTTATTCAAAGCATTCCTGCTAAATGTTGTGTTTACTTCTTTGGGACAGAGGTGAAAGAGAGAGCCTTCTTATTCTTTGTTCATTGCCACATCAGTGAACTAAGAGCGTTTCATCTTACAGCCCAGAGAACATACTTCAGAGGAAAGGAGATGATTACCTGTTGATTAATTTGTTCAATAATAATTTATTACAAGTCTTCTTTGTACCTGACACTGAATTAAGTGCTGATAACACTGAGTGAAATACATGCACATTCATGTGCACATACATAAACACACACACACACACACACACACACACACACACACCAACACACACACACACACACACTCTTACCACACAGTTTCTGTCAGAAATACAGATATATGAACATATTATTTTATAATATATTAAGAGGTGCATGGTTTCTTTCGCCCATGCCAGCTCTGGCATGTCTCCCTTTTTACCTCCCTTCTTTCTCTAGTAAACTTTGTTTTAAAATAAAAAAAAATAGTGAAGAGTTTTGGACATCACACTATAGATTTTGGATAGTATTTCAAATAAATTGAGAATTATAGAATTATTTTAGGCTGGGAAGTAAATGACTAATTTCAAAGTTGTAAAGATAAATTTGTAACCGTAAGGAGGATTTATTGGAGTAGGAAGGAGAAAAGGCATTATATTAACCTCATCTTTGTTTTTCTTTTTGGCCCATCTCAGAAGAAGAAAAAAAGGTAAAATGCAACCAAACTTTAGGTAACAAGTAGAACTTTAGGAGTTGAGACCAAAGTGGGAAGAAAGCACAGGAACAAAAGCAGGAAACAGATAGCAGATAAAAGGACAAGAAGAAGAGATGCATACTGGGTTCTTGGTATTCATGTGTCTGCAGCCAGATTACAGGTAGAGTGAGCAGGGCACCCAGGCCACATCTCTACTAAACACTGCTTAAACATGGCATGAACAAGTTAAGTATATGGTAGCTGCTACTTTGTTCAGGTGTTTTATTATAAATTGATTCTGGCTTCTCCCAAATAAGACAGCATTTTGATAATAAATTAAAATTAAATAAAACTCACTTACATTCACTGACCCTTCTCTCATAGCATAATCTTGAATTTATCTTTAAACAATATCAGCTTGGAGAGACAAAAAATTACTACCTGACTTGTTGCTCCAAAAATCTAACTTGACCAGGGAACCCCCATGTGTCTCTGTCAATCCTGAATATGCTTTAGATATTTTGTTCTTTTTATTGGAATGAAGAGAAAGGAGGAAACTGCTTGAAGAAAGAGAAACATTGGCTCTAGTCCAACCACACATAAGTATAAATATATCTGACATAAATTTTGTTAAAAATAAACACTCTAATGAGAAATAAGATCTAGTAGGAGTCAGGAAGGAAATTCAGAACTTCAAAGGTGAACTAAGAGATTTCACTCAGAAAAGTACATATTAAAATAACCTTTCCAAAATTGCTTGAGATTATAAGAATAAAAATGCCAGAGTCATGGTAAAATAAGAAATGAAAAAATAGCATGTGAACAAATCTGCATTATGCAGACACAATGAATTTTAAAAATCATATCAGGCTCATAGTTGTACTATTTAATGTTTATCAGTAAATTTAGATATTAATAATGCTTCTTCTCAGTTATGTTTATCATGTCATATAAATATTTATATTAGTTCCTTTACACCATTTGATTAGGGATACACCAAACAAAATGAAATGAGCCTTCCAAAATTGAGTCTGCTCTCAAAATAAATTCCCTGACACTTTCCAGTAGAGTCTCATATTATTTATAAATATTGTTTTTGCCCCCATCCTCACTTATAATTAGCCCCATCTATAAAAACAATTTCCTAGACTTGCTAATTATTCAGATGCATCTGATATGTTGCATGATATCCACCACAATGGAAGAATTAGAACAGGTCCTACTTAAACAAAATAGAAAAGAAGAAAAACAAACCATGGAGGCAAACATGGAAGATGTGTTAGCAAATCAAACTCACAAAATTCTCCATGTTCTCACCCATGCTGTCCTTAATTCATTTCTGAACTCCTTGCTAGTGACTGAGCCAGTAACCAGACAACACTGTCACTGTTAATAGTGTCACATGTATGCAAAAGTATATGCTTATTATACTTCACAAAATAGGATTCTGCTTCTTATAATAAAATTCAACTCAGCATACTCCCCTTGTATTTCAGTTACCTAAAGCATATTCTTGGGGAAAGGGGGGCAAGGAGTGCCCATCATTAGAATTTAAAGAGTCTTAACAAGAGACAGTTTTGCGGTATCTTGTCACCATTAAGACCAAAGCTGAGTAAATATGTTATTGTAAACAAGACACAGGTGAGAGAGTAGTAATGGGTGTGTGTAGCTGGAACAGAGCTGGCTGGTCTGCGTGCCACGACCAGGTTGGGAACAGAAAATAAGAAAGGGAAAAAGTGATCTTTCAAGAAGTGCACATGCTTGAATGATGGTTTCAGCCAGAGTTAGCCATTTGCAATTTTTCATGTTTTCAGAATTAGGCCATCTGTTATTCTATTCCATAAAAACTTAGACACCAATTAAATTCCAGTCATGGTAAGCAAATCATTTCCTCATGGAGTTTACAGTTTAGCAGGAAAGACATTAATCACACTAGCATACATATAACTTTATAATTCTATGTATAACCATAAATATATGTTTGGATGCTATGAGAAATTAGATGTATGGTGTTGTGAGAATGCAACACAAGAGTGGTTGACCTGAGCTGCAGGGCCCAGAGAGGGCTCCTGAAGGAAGTGAACTATGAAATACAATTAGGAGTTAACTAGTGGACAGGAATTATGTGTAGCAAGAGATCTGTCACATGCAGAAGAAATATCATTTGCAATGTCCCTGTGGTGGGCATGAGTTTGCCAGTTTTCAGACCTAGCGGCTATTGATGAAATAAGAGGTCATACTTCTCCAATACTTGCACCATTACCACAAATATATGCCTGAAAAGGGCTTATAACTGTTTGCCAAAGTAACAAACTTTCTTTTTCTTTTTTCTTTCTTATCTGAAGAAAAGGTAGCACCCAGATATTGTGAGGACTTGTTGGATTTCCATTCTAAGCAATTACTGACACCAGAAACTCTCAAATCTCATCATGCCCTCTGGTTAGCATGCAGATTTGTGAGTGCAAGGTGATAAAAAGAGAGTTCAGTGTGTCTCCGAACCACATTGTAGTGATTTCCTCAGTCACAGAGTGTTTAAATGAGGTGGATTTAAATGGTATCTGGCAGAATGCTCCCATCAGTTTTCTGGTCCATGGAGTGAGAGCCATTAGGCCAGGAAAGGCCAAATGGAAGTCCTCGTAACCATACACAAAGACCACCACTGTGACTCAATCCAACTACTCTGGCCTGGCAAAGATATTAAATTAGAAACAATACTACATCCAGAGAGGAAATGCAGAAATCAGCACCATCAAACACTTAAAAAGACAGAATGTAGTCTCCATCTTAGGCCCATTCAATTTATCTGTTTGGCCCTAATCAAAACAAGATGAGTTGTAGCAGATGACGCTAAACTCCATGAAGTTAACTGCATGGTAGCTTGAAAAGAAGTAGCTGAGCACATAAGCTATCTTTACCGAGGCATAGCAACCCCGTCTCTTATACTTGCTCTTTTCACATCTTATAACTGAAGAGAATCAAAAGCAGTTTGCTCTTCTGTGGGAAAGAGCGTGCACATTCGCTTTCTTGTTCCCTAAGTTAACACCCTGTGTTCTGTCACAAGATAGTCTGCCGTCATTGATTGTTTAAATATTCTATGGAATGTCACCCTTGTCTGCCACATTGATGACCTCATGCTAACTGGACCTGGTGAGCAGGATGTAGTGAATACTATAGATGCCCTGGTAAGATACATATGAGCATGGGAGTCATAGAATATAAGCTCAAAGAGGATTTAGGGGTTTGCTGAATTGGTCGACATTTTGGGTGTCAAAAGTATGCTGGAATGATCCTTTGAAAAATTAAAGACAAATTATTGCTTCTTTCATCCCTTTCCAAGAAGACAGGGGCCACCACTTGGTAAGTTCTGTGGGTACTTCTCTCCCTATTTACTGGGTGAATCCTAAAGTTGCCATTTCAAATGAGACTCAGCAATAGAAGAATCGCAGCAAATCAAGGAATGACATACATGTTGCTCTACTACCCAGGTGGTAGATATGGCACATCCAATGGTGTTAGATAAGGATACTCTTGTAGGTAAGGACACTGAATGGATGCTCTGTAACTCTGACAGCAGGATTATAGCACTAACTCCTAGGATTCTGTATCAAAGCTGTGCTCTTTCTCACAGAGCTACTTGATTTTTAAAGAGCAAATATGGTTAAATACTATAAACTTTCCTTCTTCTCTTGACTTTTCTAAATTATATTTAACAATAAAAGCCAAAGTTATAATGCTGTCTGATGTGGTTCTAAATATGTGTAGAGAAAAGATTTAAGACTATTATAAACAAGAGAGGATAAATGAACATAAAGGGATACAAGGTTTCTACATATTACTCTGATAAAATGACAGCATTAGAATGTGATGTGTGTGTGTGTGTGTGTGTGTGTGTGTGTGTGTGTGTGTGTGTAGTATTAACTAGAGTAATTGGTAAAAGGCTTTACAAAAAGACATACTCCAAAACAATATAAATCAAAATGAGTTTCTAAAGCATGTTCAAACAAAACATAGAAAAGCAAGAAAAAGACAACAGAGAAAAGAAAATCAGAACAACAGAAAACAAACACAAAATTAATGGCAGAATGGCCGGGCGTGGTGGCTCACACCTGTAATTCCAGCACTTTGGGAGGCTGAGGTGGAAGGATTGCTTGAGCCCAGGAGTTACATGCCCGCCTAGGCAACATAGCAAGATGTGTCTCTACAATTTTTTTTTTAATTAGCCAGGCCTGGTGGCATGTGCTTGTAGTCACAGGGAGTCTGAGGTGGAGTCTGAGGTGGGAGACTTACTGGAGTCTAAGAGTTTGAGGCTGCAGTAAGCCATGATCAAGCTGTGGAACTCTAGCCTGGATGACAGAGTGAGACTCTGATTCAAAAGCATTTTAAAAGGCAGTATACAGAGCTAAATACTGTTATATTAAATGTAAAGAATCCTAATGAACTAATTAAAAAACAAAGATTAACTGGGTGGATTAAAATATATGATCCAAATATATACTGCCTACAAAAAACTAGCTTCAAATGAAATGATAAAGTCAGGTTGAAGATGAGGTCTAGAAAAAAGGGATATCTTGCAAACATTAATTAAGATAAAGTAGGAGGGGCTATACTGACACAGCAATGTGCCAAATAACAGCATTTTAGTCAACAACAGACCACATATGGTAGCCTCATAAGATTATAATGCCCTGTTTTTGCTGTACCTTTTCTATGTTTAGATGTGTTTAGAATATACAAATACTTGTCATTGTGTTACAATTGCATGCATTACTCAGTACAGTAACATGCTGTACAGGTTTGTAGCCTAGGAACAATAGGCTATATCATATAGCCTAGGTTTGTAGTAGACTATACCATCTAGGTTTCTGTAAATACCCTTTATGATGTTTGCACAATGATGAAAGTGCCTAATGATGAATTTCTCAGAATGCATCCCTATTATTAAAATAGATATCCGTATTACATAAAGTAGAATTCAAAGTAAAGAAAATCACCAGTGATAGTGGAACATTATGCAATTGGCCCTCCATATCAGTGAGTTCTGTATCTATGGATTCAATCAACCATGCATCAAAAATGTTTGAAAAAAATATGTCGCTACCGAACATGTACAGACTATTTTTTCTTGGCATTATTCCCTAAATAATATAACAACTATTTATAAGCATTTGCATTATATTAGCTATTATAAATAACCTAGAAATGATTTAAAGTTTATGAAAGGATGTGCCTAGGTTATATGCAAATACTATGCCATTGTATATAGAGTATTTGAGCACCCCTGCAGTTTTGGTACTCACAGGGGTTCTGGAACAAATCCTCCACAAACACAGAAGGATTAATATATAATGATAAAATGGTCAATCTTCAAAAAGGATATCATAATCCCAAATGTTTATGTGGCAAACAGCAGAACTGCTAAATATGTAAAGCAAGAACTGATGCACCTGGAAGGAGAAATAGAAAAATTCATAATTATAATAGTTAAAAATTGTCATGCCCATCTCTCAACAATTGATAGAGCATTTAGACATAAAATCAGCATGGATATAGTAGAACTCAACACCACTGCCAAACAGAATCTAATCAACACATGCAGAACACTTTGTCAACAACAGCAGAATACATGCTACTCCTTCTTTTCAACTACTCATGAAACATATACCAAGGTAGATTATATCCTAGACCACAAAACAAACCTCAATTCACTTTTTCTTTTTAAAAATGAATTATATAGAGTGTCTTTCTAAACACAATAGAATCAAGAGAGAAGTCATTAATATAAAGATAAAATCATCTAACATTTGAAAACTAAGCAGCACACTACAAAATAAGTCATGGCTCAGTGATGACGTATCAAGGGAAATAAAGAAAGACAATGCAGTGAATAAAAATGAAAATACATGAACATTTTGAGACGCAGCTAAAGCAGTTATAGAACGAAAATTTATAATTTTTAAAAAATTATAGTAAGAAAAAAGAAAATATGCAAATCTATCTTAGTTTTAAAGAATTAAAAAAAGAACAAAGCAAACCCAAAACAAGTCAAAGGAAATAAATAATAAAAATAAACACATACTTCCACGAGATTGAAATAATAAGAGAAAAATTAATGAAGCAACAAACTGGTTTCTTAAAAATATTAATAAAATTCACAACCCCTAGCAAAACAGACAAAAAAATAAGAAAGATAAAAATTACCAATATAAAGAATATGAAAGTTCATATTACTACAGATCAGAAGCTATAAACATCAACAGAATAATAAATGAATGAATCTTGATTTTATCTTTTCTATATTATTGTCAATATCCTGGACGTGACTTATACTGTAATTTTGCAGTATATTTCTGTGTACATGAGATTACTCTGTATCATTTCTTATGGCTGCATGTAAACCTAAAAGTATCTCAGTCTTTAAGTTTTATTTAAAAAAAAAAAAAAGAAGCAGATTCTGATGCTACTGTTCCCTAGTGGAGACTATTTATCTAGCTAGGGTTTAATTGACTGACTATGAAACTGTAACTTTTCATCATTCATTTGCAAACTAAGAAAAAAGAGATAAGGTTTAACTGAGCGACTATGAAACTTTAATCGCTCATCATTCATTTTCATACTAAGAAAAGTAAAGCATGAATGTCTATAATTTTACATGTACATATAATTTCTATTATGTATTTTATATATATAAATTTTATTAAGTATATCATATATGATTCATTCATTCAAGGTGAACAATTTAATTGTTTTTAGAACATTTATAGAGTTGTATAATCAATTTTATATTATCACCGCAATCAATTTTAGAATATTTCCATTACCCCAGAAAGAAACTTCTTACCCATTAGCAATCACTTTCCCGACAACCTTCCTCCCCACAGCCTAGGCAACCACTTATATATTTACTGTTTCCACGGAATTACCTATTCTAGATATGTCAAATAAAAAGAAACAGGTACTAGGTGAACCTCAATGACAGGCTTCTTTCGGTTAAAATGTTTTCAAGGTTTATCTCTTGGGAGGTCATTATTCTGTCAGTGTCACTTCTGACAGTGTTCTGTAAGTGACAATTAGATTCTATTTGGCAATGGTGTTGTTGAGTTCTACCATATCCATACTGATTTTATGTCTAAATGCTTCATTGTTCTGGTCATTATCCATTCAGAGATGCCCATGTCCTGGTCCCCAAAACCTGTGAATTTGTTAGATTATGTGGAAAAAGGAATTAACGTTTCATATAGAAATAAGACTATTGATCAGCTACTTGAGAATAAACAGATTATTCTGGACTATCAGGTGAGTCAAATATAATCACAAGAGTTCTCAAAAGTGCAAGATGGAAGCAGAAGCAGAAGGCGGTCAGAGTGATGTGAGAATTTGACCCACCTGCTAAGTTTGCAGATGA